>CM065802.1:74531738-74943595 GCA_033398695.1 Orobanche coerulescens
ACGAATCGCAATTCGACAATTTTCACTAATTGTACAACTCGATTTAAATCAACAAAATTTTGCTTAAGATTACAACCATCATTTTACTATCAATTACAGGATTGGCGGTGGTGGTGGTGATGTTGGTGACCACTTGCCTCACTTCATTAGTAATTATCCTCTGTTGGCACAAACCCCCACTCGTCGCCTTATGCTTTCTCCTTTTCTTCGGATCAGTCGAATTACTCTACTTCTCGGCCTCCCTCATCAAGTTCCTCGAAGGCGCCTGGCTTCCGATCCTCCTCGCATTCTTCCTCGTCACCGTCATGTTCGTATGGCACTATGTGACTGTTAAGAAGTACGAGTACGACCTCCATAACAAGGTCTCGCTCGAATGGCTACTAGCCCTTGGTCCCAGTTTAGGCATATCGCGGGTCCCGGGTATCGGCCTCGTGTTCACCGACCTCACCTCCGGTGTACCCGCCAACTTCTCCCGTTTCGTGACCAATCTCCCCGCGTTCCACCGTACCCTCGTGTTCGTCTGCATAAAATCTGTGCCCGTCCCGTTCGTTCCCCCGGCTGAACGGTACCTAGTCGGCCGCGTGGGCCCCGCTGCCCACCGCTCATATAGGTGCATTGTTCGGTACGGGTACAGGGACGTTCATCAGGACGTCGATTCCTTTGAATCCGAGCTTGTTAGCCGACTGGCCGACTTCATACGCTACGATTGGTACAAGACGCATATAGTTAAGTGCGTTGACGATGATGATGATGGGTTCCGATCGGGCGCGTCGTCGGGCGAGTGTAGGTTGACCGTGATAGGGACCGTGGGGTTCTCCTGCGGGCCGGCTTTTGAAATCGAAGAGAATGTGGAGCCCGCGAGTGTCTCGGTCGGTTTCCCGACGGTTAGTAGTGTGACGGATGTTATCGAGATGGAGCCGGTGGAAAGAAGGGTTCGATTTGCGCTTGATCGTGAATCAGAAATGGACGAGAGATCGGGAATGGAGGTTCGATTGCAGGAGGAGCTGCATGATTTGTACGAGGCTCAACAAGCGGGAACCGCGTTCATTCTGGGTCACTCGCACGTTCGGGCGAAACAAGGGTCCTCGTTCTTAAGGAGGTTGGCCATCAATTTGGGGTATAATTTTCTTAGAAGGAATTGTAGAGGGGCAGATGTAACTCTCAAGGTGCCTCCAGCTTCTCTTCTTGAGGTTGGGATGGTTTATATTGTGTGAGAAGTGGCATGAACTGTGTGGAATAGTACTGTATTTAATAGTGTTCGTGTGTGAGAAAGATGCCGACGATAAAATATATAGTTTCTCTTGTGCTTGTCTGTGTAAAGCTAAATACTTTTGTGCAGTATTTGCTTTACTACATGTACTCCCGTGCGATGCATGACGTAAAATGTTAAAAATTTTATTATATAATAATATATGATAGAATTTCATTAATATTATAAAATTATCATAAAATATACATGAGTCAGTATACATATACATATACTATTATTTTATTTAGTTTCATTTATAAATTCTTATCATGTGATCTAAAAGAACATGATAGAAAAATTGTAAATTAATTAAGCACCGTCATTTATTTTTTCATATAGGAGTCTTATATTTAATTTTATAAATAAGAAATTAAATTATGCTTATTATTATCAACTTTCATGATAGCCGATCACAAAGCATTTTGGGATTAAGGCTCTGACGATGATGTTGTTGGTGTTGTATTATCAATTTTCATTAAAAGTATACAATCGATATTCCTATTAATATAATTTTTTATATTATTTGACATTAATGTAATATATTTTACTATTTTATAATCAGAACAAAATAATTCTTAAAAAAATTGTTAAAAAGCTATGAAAATAAATTAAAAATATATTTTTCTTTAATAGTCTAACATTTTTATATTGAAATATTTTAATAATCTAAATATATTATAATTATATTTATATTAATTTATATATATACTATATGGATGTCAAATTAAAGAGCACAAAGTAAGAATTAATTTGGTATATTTTTTTCAAAAATAAAATTGATATATAAAAGTTATAATTGTTTAAACTATTAGGTTAAAAATAAAAGGAATAAAATGAGATGAAGTTTTTAATTGGTAGATAGTATATAATGGAATAATTATCCAACTCTTTCTCAAATTAAACGTCCATTTTTTAAGATTTTTAAAAAGAGGATTAACGTGGAGATGACACATGTTTCCTTAGATTTTCTTGCGACTCTCTTTTAATATTAAGTATAGATGTGTAAAAGTTCGATATAAAATATATAAACATGACAGGAATCTATATGATCATTGTGTATTTGTAATATTTATATTAATATACCAATATAATTAGATATCAGTATACAGGTGAAAGAACGTCATATATTTTTGATAAATATTTAGATTAAAGTCACACATTTTATACTTAATAATATAGCATGAGATCCACAATGATATTAATTCATTAGGCATAGGGTGATAAAGTATATTATTGTGACGCACTTAAATAAAAAGATAATCAACTTATTATATTTATTTATATAATTTTTCTTTTCATAAAAAGAAGAATCAATCAATAATTTTTCTTTTCATAAAAAGAAGAATCAATCAAAAAATTATTTTAACGAATATTTTTAAAATTTTATATTCTTTCTACTGGAAATTGTAAGTCTAACATGTCTCTAATTCTTTTCCCAAATATTTTTAAAATAAAATAACTCAGTAATCTAAAATTATTATAAGAAGGTGAAAATTGAAGTAAAAATATTGATCTTGTAAAAAGATAGATTTACTCCAATGAATTATTTAGAAATTACTGATTTTTGTATTTTATATACAAATAATTTAAAATCAAGGTATAATATAATAATTATTCAAAAACAACTTATATTCAAAAAGGAATATTTTACTTATATATGCCTAATGAAGGTTAAATCAAATATCGTAAAAAGAAGATTAATTTAAAATATTAATAATAAAAAATAGAATTGAGACGATAAAACTATTAACTTCTAAACATTGAGAGAAAAATAAAAAAAAAGGAAAAAAAATGATTCCCATTAACTCTCATTCAAATGGTAGGAGTTAGTGTGTTTTTTTTTTAAAAAAAAAAGATAATTAATTCAAAAAATCCACATAAAACACGTGTTTTGTACAACTCTCTTTTATTAATAAAGTAGATTTGTCCAGTACAATTAAACCTGACAATCAGACGTGTCGTGTATTTTCGTGCAAAACCGACACGAAATGAATTCGTGTCGTGTACCCGTAAATTCATGTCGTTTCGTATTTTCGTGTCAGACACATAAGATAAAATAAATATAAAAATATTATAAAAAATAACAATTTTAATAATTTAATATTATTTTTTAGGTTTTAGTAGACGAAACGAAACGAATGGCAACGAAAATACGAATGTTTATATGAAATTTATGAAATCTTATATTTTCGAATTTTAAAGATTAGTACAAACAGAATTCATAAAATGTATGTTTTTACAAATTAAATATGAAATTTTATATTATGATATAAAATATTATATATATAAATATTTATTTATCTATTTATTTACTTCGTGTACCTCGTGTCGTGTCGTGTACTCAAAATGCAGAGACAAACATTAAATTTTTTTGTCATTTTCGTGCGTGTGGTAAATTATCGAATCTAAATACAATACAGGAAGAAACGATTACTATAACTACTACGCACCAAATAAAAAAATGGTTATTTATTAAATATTCAATCTAAAAAAAAAAATTAAGAAGGTGGAAGTTTAAAATGCTCATAGAGTCATATTGGATAAAACCACATTCACGAAATCCACGGATGTTGATGTGTAATAAGGCCCTAGGTTCATAACTAGCCTCGACAAAATAGGTTCAGGCCCGTGGATCGGGCCAGCCTGCTCGTTTTTGGGCGAGCATTGAGCTCCACATTTGTGGCCCAAAAAATAGGCTTTTTTCCAGTTTTTGCCCGCCCGATCAAGCCCGGCCCATTTTTTTTTTTAAGTTATGAGTAATTATAATATTTAAAATTTTCCCTTATGTATTTTATTAGATTATATTACATCTATATGTTAATTATTGATGTAATTTTATTTTTTATGTGACTTTGTGATTACTTTGTAGTATATCACATCAATATATACTATTATTTTATGATTTTTTTTAAATATTAGTAATAATAAATGATATAATGATCAAATAAAAATATTTGTATATTTATTTTTTGATTGAGGTAATGTAGTAAATAATGTAATTATAAATTAAAAATAGTTGTATATTTATTTTGTTTGATTATGATAGTGTAGTGAATAATATAATGATTAATGATCTAAAAGTTTTCGTACATTTATTCAGAATATTATATTTCTTATTTTTCTTAAAAAAAAAACTTAAGATCCGTGAGCCGGGCCGGGCCCACCCTGGGCGGGCCACGAGCCTAATATTTTAGGCAGAGAGAAAACGGACCTTTTTGGCCCAGCCCAAAAAAACCCGCCCATTTGCCAGGTCTCATAACACCATGTCAAATATCCAAATTGTCTTAATCCAAATATCCTTAAAATCCAATGAATTATTACACTTTTAGAAAATCCAAGGATTCAATTGTGCAAGGCTTTTAAGGGTATTTTCGTCCGTTAGAGTATTTTCTACATGGTTTTATGGTTTTGGGTATTTTTTTATTGTGGCTTATGAGAAATGTGCATATTACTAATTTCCACAAAAAAAGAATAGGAAAAGAAAAAAAAAGAAGATCCTTGTTCAACATGCTGCCGCCTTAAACAACATTGTATTGCTCGTATTTTTAAATACATTTGTACAAATATGTATAAATATGTATCTCATGATTCTCGTACATTCATTTAGTTAAACAAATTAGTGTGATGTATGCATGTACCAATATATATACATTTGTGTGGTTCGGCAGTCCACCAATAATGTACTTAGTGAATATATATCAAGTTAAAATGTACTTAATTTTTACCATTAAATTAATTGTAAATATAATAAAATCAGTAGTACTAAATCTTAGCCATATGTATATTGTAAATCTATTACAAGTATTTTGTTAAAGTCGTACTTTTAGAATTGAAATTACGTATTTAACCTTTTATTTTTTATATTAAAAAATAAATTTCACACCTAAATAATTTCTTTTATTTTTTCAATTCGGTAAATTTTTATTTATGAATTTGTCTATATTCCACTATGAAATTCTGGAAAATCAAAAAAATCTGAAAAAATCTGAAAAATTTCGGAAAATCTAAAAAATCTGAAAAAAAAATAAAAAAAAATCTGAAAATTCTAGAAAATTCCGCAAAATTTAAACAATCCGAAAAAAATCAGAATTTTATTTTTTAAGAAAAAATATATTGAATAATAATATTAAAAATCAGATCTTTTATTTAAAATTCAAAAATAAAAAATAAATAAAATAAAAAAAATCTGAAAAATTTAAAATAAAATTCTGAAAATTCTGAAAATAATAATATTAAAAATAAGAACTTTTACTTTTTATTTTTGAATTTTAAATAAAAAATCTGATATTTAATATTATTATTCCAGATAAAAAATTTTAAAAAATAAAAATTCCGATTTTTTTTAGATTTTTTAAATTTTCCAGAATTTTTTTTTATTTTTTACTTTTTATTTTCGAATTTTAAATAGAAAATTCTGATATTTAATGTTATTCCATATTTTTTTTAAAAAAAATAAAAGTTTTGATTTATTTGTCAGATTTTTTAAATTTTTCAGAATTTTCAGAATTTTTTTATTTTTTACTTTTTATTTTTGAATTTTAAATAAAAATTCTGATTTTTAATATTATTCCACATCTTTTTTCCTTAAAAAATAAAAGTTCCGATTTTTTGTCAGATTTTTTAAATTTTCCAGAATTTTCAGGATTTTTTTTATTTTTTACTTTTTATTTTTAAATTTTAAATAAAAGATCGGATTTTTATTATTTATTCCGGATAATTTTTTCTTAAAAAATAAAAGTTTCGATTTTTTTTTCAGATTTTTTAAATTTTTTAAATTTTACAGATTTTTTTTTTTAGATTTATTAGATTTTTCAGAATTTTCAGAATTTTTTTTACATTTTATTTTTCAGACGGAAATTCTTAACGCTATCCACAACATTTGTGTGATTTCAAAATTTTTGAAAGCTTTTGGTGTCGGATGAAAAAAAAAAGTTGTGTAACTTCAAATTAACCCAAAAAACTTTTAGTGTAAAATTTTTAAACACTAAAAGTTTTTTGGGTTAATTTGAAGTTACACAACTTTTTTTTCATCCGACACCAAAAGCTTTCAAAATTTCAAATCACACAATATTGTGGAAAAAAATTCTAAAATTCTAAAAAATCTAATAAATATAAAAAAATCAGAAATTTTAAAAAATTAAAAAATCTGAAAAAAATCGAAACTTTTATTTTAAGAAAAATTATCCGAATAAATAATAAAAATCCGATCTTTTATTTAAAATTTAAAAATAAAAAGTAAAAAATAAAAAAAATCCTGAAAATTCTGGAAAATTTAAAAAATCTGACACAAAATCGGAAGTTTTATTTTTTAAGGAAAAAAGATGTGGAATAATATTAAAAATCAGAAATTTTATGTAAAATTTAAAAAAAAAAGTAAAAAATAAAAAAATTCTGAAAATTCTGAAAAATTTAAAAAATCTGACAAATAAATCAAAACTTTTATTTTTTTAAAAAAAAAAATGGAATAACATTAAATATCAGAATTTTCTATTTAAAATTCGAAAATAAAAAGTAAAAAATAAAAAAATTCTGGAAAATTTAAAAATCTAAAAAATCGGAATTTTTATTTTAAAATTTTTTATCTGGAATAATAATATTAAATATCAGATTTTTTATTTAAAATTCAAAAATAAAAAGTAAATGTTCTTATTTTTATTATTATTTTTTTGAGAATTTTCAGTATTTTATTTTATATTTTTGTGATTTTTTTTATTTTATTTATTTTTTATTTTTGAATTTTAAATAAAAGATCTGATTTTTAATATTATTATTCAAGATATTTTTTCTTAGAAAATAAAATTCTGATTTTTTTTCGGATTGTTTAAATTTTGCGGAATTTTCTAGAATTTTCAGATTTTTTTTTATTTTTTTTCAGATTTTTTAGATTTTCCGAAATTTTTCAGATTTTTTCAGATTTTTTTGATTTTCCAGAATTTAATGTGACTAGCAATTGAATTTATGGAGACACAATCTCATGAGGAAACTAATTAACAAACAAAGTTCATCTTAATTAAGGAAAGAAAGGGCTAATATTTTTCTTTGATAGACACGCTAATGTCAGATCGTTTAAGGTTTCGGAATTTATAATTTTCAATATGAGGAATGATTCAGTATAAAATTGGTACTCCCTCATTTTCAAATCGTCGATAGGTTTTGATTTTACTTAAAATTTAAGTTGAGTTGCTTTATTATTTGACAAAATTATACAAAATTTTTTCTTATAAAAATCAATATGTGATTAAGTATTAATATATGTGTGTACGATGTGTGTTTTACTATTTTTAATTATTATAATTAAATAAATATCATAATCATTTGTTTGAAAGCAATATGAGTCTTAATCAAATTTCTCAAAAGTGGGTTAATTTATTTTATTTTGCATCAATTAATTTTACTGAAAACTAATATCTATAATGTTTTAATACAAACTTTTATGTGCAATCGACAATAATGCAAATCCACCGAATTTACTGTATTCAATATGGATTTCTAATCGAATAATTTGATATATTTCTATTGTACTTGATACAAAAAAATATAAATATTTAATATTTTAAGCTAAAAAATAAAGATTTTTTAATTGGTAAATGAGTGTAAGTTGTGGAATAAAATTCTCACAACATATCTAGATTTTTTTTTTTTGAACAAGGTAACTTCTTATTATCCAAAAAACAATGGTTACAAAACCGATCCAACAAGGATCCAGGCATAGCCAGTCAACCTAGCAATAACATAGCTCAATCCTGTCTAAAACATTAGCTAAAAAACGAACAAGCTATATATCAAACCTATTACAAAACGCCTCCAATTTCTATCTAATTTAGCTCTTATGTTGCACGTATACAAAATTTGCTCAACAATGTGCATATTAATGGACCCTTCTTGAAAAATAATAGAGTTCCTCAATTTCCAAATTGCATACATAGCCTCAACAAGAAGGATTTTAATCATTTTTGCTTTGCAGCTTTTACCCTTTGCAGCAGAACACAACCAATTCATTTCCATACTCCATTGTTTGGGCTGCCTGTTGATTCCAAATTTCTGTAAAATTTGCCGCCAAACATACTGGGTGAAGCAGCACCCAGAAAATAGGTGATCATGGCTTTCCTGTTGGAAACAGAAACAGCAATAACCATCTTCTACAATCCCAAATCTGATCATCCTATCCTTGGTAGTCATTCTCCCCTTCAAGCACAACCAAAGCTGGAAACATGATCTAGGCATAGCTTTGTTTCCATATAACAATTTTCTCCAATGTACCTTAACCTTATTTCCTCTCATTTCAAGGTAGAACTTTCTAGTAGGGAAATTGTCTCCCTTTCTCAGCATACTCCACACAATGCTTTGTGCCATCATCTCCCTCTGTTTAAAAATCACTACTATGAAAACAGGATACGACATCGATTTTTTTAGTTGTTTAACATCGGTTATAAAACCGATGTCGTATCTATTGATGTCGTTTTTTCACATCGATTTATAACCGATGTGAAATTACATCGGTTTTAGCTGATGTGGAACAATTCTAATTCACATCGGTTTTTTAAAAAATCAGATCGGTTTTCAACTGATGTGAAACAATCCTTATTCACATCGGTTTCCTATTCACATCAGTTGAAAACTGATGTTGGTTCACATCGGTTAAAAACCGATGTGAAATTTCTTATTCACATCGGTTGCCTAACCGCTGTTGTTGCGGTTATTCACATCGGTTTCTAATTGAACCGATGTGAATGGTTCTAATTGAACCAATGTGATTTTGCTTTATTTTTTAATCCAGGCAGCCAACCAGTCAATTCCTGTATAAAAAAATTGGCCCAACCTACACCAACAATTTTTTGTGATCACAAACACTTCAATCAAAAACATCTCAAACGAAAACCAACCAAACATAATTTTTAAGCAACAAATGTATTATCAACTATGAAGCAAAGAATTTTGTAACTATCTCAACTGTTTACAACAAGCATTATCAACTAACTATAAAATAAAAATACACATCCTTATAAAAGTCCCGAAAACTTTTAACTTCATGAACTTACCGATTCGAGAATAACAAGAACCAAACGTTTGTATGTCATAGGAAAAATCTAAACAAATTTGGTAAGAAAATATTTCGCCCATTGCGTTCGAATTTATTTAATGCTCTCTTCAGGAAACGCTTGAGTATCACTAAATATCTGTCATATAATTTATGAAAATACTTTTCAGTACAAAAACATAAAAAAAATATATGATTAGTTTGACTCGATAAAATTACCTCCATCCAATTTTCCTAGTAGTGAATGGTTTTTATAATCCAAGAGTATAAAGGTTTGATAGTATGCCCCATCACATCCCTATTCTTAATGTAATAGGTATGAATCTATTTCACCCATAATTTATCAGCCTTATCACATAAATTCCACAATAATCTTGTCATAGTTGCCACATTCCAATCCACTAAGGAAGTTATGTTAAGGCCACCAACTGATTTGGTATCACAAATGTTTTCCCACTCCACAGGTGATTTTTTGGTCATTTCATCTGATTCACTCCATAAGAAAGATCTACATATAGCTTCAATGTGTCTCAAGACCTTCTTTGGTAAGGGGAACACTTGTAACAAATAGTTTGCCATGGAAAATAGAACACTCTGTATCATTTGTATTCTTTCAGCATAGTAAGCAACTTTGCAGACCAATGTTTCACCCTGGCAATAATTTTATCAATGAGAGGCTGACATAAGTTGACAGATAGTTTTCTTGAAGCCAGAGGGACTCTCAAGTATTTAAAAGGCAATTCTCCCACCATAAACCCAGTGACTTGTCTGATCAAGGTCTGTTCATCTTGAGGCACACCTCCAAAGTACATAAAACATTTGCTTTTATTCACTTTCAGTCCAGTACCAGCACAGAACTCCTCAATCTGTCTCATTAACAGCTGGATAGAAGTATGATCACCTCTGCTAAACAACAGAAGGTCATCAGCAAAGCAAAGATTGATCAAGTCCACACTCTTACATTTTGGATGAAATTTTAAGTTTGATATCTTTTTTAGACATTGAAGCTTTCTATGCAGATAATCCATCACAAGAACAAATAACAGGGGAGATATAGGATCCCTCTGTCTGATTCCTCTTTTTGCAACCAACAGTCTATTTGGTTGACCATTTATGGAGTATCTATAGGAACCATCACCTAAGTAACAAATTTCCTTGGAATGTTCATATCTAGCATAATTCCTTCAAGTGCCTCCCACTCCACAGTGTCATATGCTTTCTGTAGATCCATCTGAATCATACATCTAGGAGAGGTTTCTTTCCATGTATATCCTTTCACCATTTTCTGTGCCAGGAGTATGTTGTCATGTATTACTTTCCGAGGTACAAAAGTAGGATCCAATCACCTTGCTGAGCCTGGTGGGAAGTACTTTAGATATGATTTTATAGAATGTAGTGCAGCAAGAAATAGGTCTCATTGCCTTCATCTCCTTAGCATCTCTTGTTTTGGGGATCAAAGTTACTAAGGTGCAATTCATGGCTTTGTACAACTTGTTATGATGGAAAAACTCTAAAGTGTAATATCCGCAATTTTTGATTTTCGGTAAATTTCTTTTTTCGGTCGGAGTCCGTTTTGACGACTCGCTTATGACCGTTTCGTCATTCTGAGAATGATTAATTCTACACTTTTTGACATCCGAGTTTGTTTCGGTGTCGTTTTGTTGAGTTCCGTGCTTTTTAGCGACTTTTCCGCGCTTGAGTTCGATACTTGCGAATCTCGCTCAAATCATTGCTTCGAGTTTCCCGTAAGTCCGTTTAACTTTGTTAGACGTGTTGTGAACTTCGGTTTGGTTATTCAATCACGTATCGTGATTTCCTGCGCTTTGGGCCATTTTGTAATTTCTTGAAAGTTACGGTATCCGTATCTGTAATTGTTGACTCGACCCATTTCTTGGTCGCGTATGATTAATTATGGTATTATGTTTTCATTTCGGTCGTTGATGTTGTCGGCGAACTTTTCGCCGTGTTCGCTCGTGCGCGCTTAAATCGGTCGCCGAGCTCGACGGCTATGGATCGCCGGACGGTGGCGGGATCGGCCGGACGATTGCGGCACCGGTCGGACGGTGCGGCAGAACCGCGTAGCGCACGCCACGGCCGGTCGCGCGCTAACCGGCAGTGTAGCGACGCTACGGCCGCCTAACGACGCTATCGGCCCGGGCAGTGTGGTTTCTGAGGTTATGGACTCGGTGAGGATCGGCAGGTAGCGCGCGGCCGCTTGGCCAGAGCGCACGCTAACCGGCAGGGTAGCGCACGCCGCCGGCCGACTAGCGACGTTACTGGGTAGTTTGTTAGTCCAGGCTCTTTGGACAGCCATGCCACAAGCGCAGCTTCCGGCCGTAGCGCACGCTAGCGGAGTCGGTCGACAGGTTTGGTCGGCAGGGGAGGTCGGTGATGCAGGGGCGAGAGGGCCCTGGCCGAGGGTACTCGGCCGATACCGGCCGATAGCGCACGCTAGTCCGCGACCGCTAGCGCACGCTAGTCAGGCCCGAGATAAATGTGGCCGAGCAGTCACATTTCACTTCGTTTTCACTTCCTTCCTTCTCCGTCCGCGAGTGGGGATTCATGGGTGACGGCCATGTTGTTTAACAACAAATCCATGAAGTCCTTGAGTTCATAACATCAATCGATCGTCCGTTATCAACCTTTGATCCAGCGAATCAAGGTAATCTTCCTTAGAACCCTAATTTTCGTGAATTTGGGGATTTTTGCATTTTCGTCCGATTCGTTCCGTGTTGTTGATTAATTCATGATGGTTATGATTAATCTTGGTAGTATTCTTGTGTTTAACATCATTTAATCCATTGTTCTTCGTCAATCAAGTATATTTCTTGATTTCCTTCAATTGACTTTTTGGGGATTTGTCCCCGATCTCGTTTTCATCCGCTTTCGATGGATCGATTATGGTTAAATGATGTTGTTAAACATATTCTATGGATTGTATATCCATATTTCAACTTGGAATTCCGTTGTGGTTTGACGGAACGAATCGTGTTCTCGCCGCTTTGGGGAAATCCGTGAACTTTCGTCATTCGTTCTTTGAATTCAACGACTTTGAGTCGTGTTATGGAATTCATTTCATTGTTATTATTTGTCCTTCGTAGTTTATGAACGTGATTTGGCGTTCAGTGGAGTCGGCGGGTTCGTAGTCGGTTCGGGCCAACCTACTTCGGTCGATTCTCCGCGTTGTTCTTATTCGAGGCAAGTACATTGTCCATACTTTTCTCGTTTTATGGATATGATGATCGGTGGTCGTCTTGATGTGTTTGTTTGGTTATTTGAAATGAAGTTTCAAAGGATTTCGGTTTGGCCTCGTTAAAGACTTTCTTTCAAAGCGAGTGTGATTTGTGAACGGTGTTTTGAGAATTGATTATGATTTGGTTATTTTGAACGTTGAAGGATTTTATGATGATACTCCTATTGTTTAAGTTATGGAATCGTGTATTCCGTATTTAATCTTGTTATGGTGTTTTGAAGAGTTTGATAATGGTGTCGAGTTAATGGCCATCTCTAGTGAGTATTCTTAATGAACTTACATTCTTAGCATATTAGTATTGCATGAGTAACGTGTGTGTGTGTATGCTCACTACGGGTTAGATCCGACGGGGTCTCGGTAGGGGTCCACGGAGGGGTGGATCCGCGAGCTTGCTTTTAACCACTACGGGTTAGATCCGACGGGGTCTCGGTAGGGGTCCACGGAGGGGTGGATCCATGGTTAATTGTGGTGCATTTTTACAAATGTGATTCGATATTGGCATTTCCGGAAATGAGTGCTTTTGAACGGTTTTTCATTTGCATGCATTGACTAAGTGTGTAAGAGGTAAGTTGTTCGTTTGGCTTACTTGGCTAGGATGGCACTAGAGTATTTTGTCGTTTGTGTTAAATCCTTTATTTGTGGATTTTTATGTTGGGAGACGAACCTTGTGGTCGTTCTTGTGTACTGTGAGTTGATGAGATTTGGGGCTAAAATCCCAATGGTTTTATAAAAGTCGTTTTACGGATTTGGGGCTAAAATCCCAACGGTTTGGTAAATGTCATTTTTCGGAAAGTAAACCTTTGGGGCGGTGACCCCTTTTGTTTTTTTTGGATTTTGAAAGGTAGGATTTGATAATCCTAAATTGTCTTCTATTAAAACTCTCGATGGCATTCTAAACCGTTTTATAAATTACTTCCATTGATCTATGATGTTTCGATTTTGAAATGTTTTCTCAAACCCTTGCCTCGGGAAGTACTTTTCGTTCGTTTGGATCTTTGAGGATCCTCGGTTATTGTTATTCATGGAATGTGAATTGTATGGCTCGTATTTGCACTTTGTCCTTGCACTAGCAAAACAGTGGAGTTTTGCTAACCCCCGAGTATTCGGGGGGTGGATGTCTGTTTTTGCATTCAGGTTTTGGAGCATAACACAGGGTCGGCACGAAGGATGATGAAAGATGATCGATACTAATCACATGAGGAACCGTACATCGTGTGTTGGTTCAGTTGTACTTTATTTTCCGCTGCTATATTGTTCCCGTTGTACGGGTGTGGTCATATTTTGTCTGCGTGGGCATGAGTTGTATTTGAGTTGTATGTATTTGTGGAAAGACCAAATCGGTCTCTCGAGTCATTTTAGCCTTGAAGGCATTGTCGAGATGTTAAATGTTGTTACTGCACTGGTAGATCCTCGAGGAGAGGGTCTACGGCGTGTAATATCCCGGAGTGGATTGGGGGTGTTACATAAATGGTATCAGATCTTAGGTTGATGAAACCTAGGCTGTCGGGTCAAGTCGTGTTGTTTGAGTCTTGATTCGTCGGATTTTATCTCGATCGAGTGTCGCGACGCGTCATTTGAGTTTGTTGGTCGTGATTAGTATCGTGGGGCGATCATCATCTTCGTGCGACCTGTGGAAGTAAGTCTCCCTTCTTTGTGTTGTGCCTCGTGTGACACGAGCTATTTTTATGATTATTTGTTAAGTGGTGGAATCCTTATGTAGATTTTGATTTCACGATATGTATTTAGTCGACTCTCGTATTTGATACGAGGAGTGTCGTCGCTTTTGATGTCTTTTTATTGTTGTTTTTGTCCGTGGCTGATGAATTTCGAATCGATCTGCACGTTTTACAAGTTCTATTGTGGAAGCTTTGTGCTTATACGCGTCCGACTTGTTCACTAGCCAGTGCGGGAGGGTATTTTATCAGTGGTTTTGTTCTGAATGCGGTATTTTATCGTTTATTTCCGTTTAAAGACATGTATTGTCTTGATTTTAAACGTTTTGATGCGTGTACTAGGAGTTGTTTTAGTGAACTTCGATATGTGTGAGTTTTGGGCATTCTGGCCTGTTGGATTTTTGAAAACCTTGAGTACCTTAGAAAAATAAATTTCGAGACATACTTTTCAAATGAGTTATTTTCTTGTGGTACATCCAAGGTGCCACAATATATTTCAAAAAATTTCTACCTCGAGGACCAAAATGCTTTGAGATATTTTCAATGTTTTAGAAACACTTTTATTTAGACCCGAGGGTCGAATATTTTGAAAGTTTTCATTAAGAGAAAGTATCTTCATTCTTATCAAATGCGAAATGGTTCTCCAATGTCTCGATAACGATGTTTCACGTTTGTACTTTTTTTTTAAAGATGATACTCAAGATCAATCGGTGTTCTTCTAAATTATTTTCAAAATGAGGTTTTCGTTTTTAAAACCTATCCATTCTCGTTTGAGGGCTGGGTATGAATGTATGATGTTCGCGTTGTCATTTTGATACTTTCTCCCGAGTATGATCGAATTGGCGGTGTGAGCGTTGAGTCGCTTTCCACACATTGGTTGTGCTAGCCCCCTGTGAGAGGTGGAATGTTGGTATTGAATGTTATCGCCTCGTAGTGATTCCTGCGTTGTCGCGCATGTGCGAGCTGTTAGAGCTTGGTTTGGTATGACCGTGTGCATCGGTGATCGTTCCGTATGTGTCGATTGTTTAATGTCTTGTTACCTTGCTCCCGTTTTTGTGAATTTCGTGGACGAGGTCGGAGGTAATGCCCGTACTATTTTGACTTCTGTGTTTTCTCTTTCCCCAGTCTATCGATTCGCTCATGTTCGTTGGTACTTTATGAACTTGTTCTGTATTTCGATTTCATCGTCCGAACGAGCTGTGATCTTGTTGTGGGTCGATCTGGTTATCGATGTGACTTTTTCGGGTTCAGTTCGATTCTTGTGAACCTTGTTCGGGAGTGACATCATTTGGTTCTACTAGTTCTTTTATTCGAAGTGGATCAGATTTTGAACTTCTGTATATTCTACTTTGTCGACTCATTTATGTTCGTTGACGTTTCTGAGCTTGTCCTGCCCCTTGTTTTTTTTGTTTATCGGACGAGTGTGGTATCATTTCGGAATAACTCGTTTGTCGTTGTGACTTTTCAATCGCTATTCCCTTTCTTGTGGATCTTATGGGAATGAATGTCTTGTAGTTCTCACCAGATCATCCTGGGAGTTGTTGTTTGAATTTTATTATCCTTCGTGTTTCGGACATGATTGTTCGATTTTTGTTGTCTCGATCGTTTGTTTGTTCGGTTTTTGTTCTCGTTTCGTGATTGTTGAGCGTTCAGGCTCCTTTGTAATTCCCTTAAGTTCGGGAAATTAGTCTCGTTTTCGATCTTCAAACCCTTAGGCGGTGGGATTCCGTGTTTGTTCAGCGGTTGACTCGCGTTTTGATTGATGTACCGTTGGGTTGGTCAATCATATTGGTTTTCGTTCGTTGTGTTTTGTGATTGTCGGATAATTGACTTGGCTATATTATCCGTTTGATGACGCTTGTCACTTGTTGGTTTTATTATATCCCTAACGGCGACGTTGTGTTGGTCGCCGTGGAGCGTGTTTTCACGCCGTATATTCCTTTGCGTTGTTTGTGACATTTCGCCGTTGGGCGTTAGTTAAGCATTCTTGTGTGTCTCGTTGAGTTTTCCTGGCGGAATATTTCTTCTCCCTACTTGTTTTAAGTTTCGGGACGAAACTTCTTTTAAGGAGGGTAGAATGTAATATCCGCAATTTTCGATTTTCGGTAAATTTCTTTTTTCGGTCGGAGTCCGTTTTAACGACTCGCTCATGACCGTTTCGTCATTCTGAGAATGATTAATTCTACACTTTTGACATCCGAGTTCGTTTCGTGTCGTTTTGTTGAGTTCCGTGCTTTTAGCGACTTTTCCGCGCTTGAGTTCGATTCTTGCGAATCTCGCTCAAATCGCTATTTCGAGTTTCCCGTAAGTCCGTTTAACTTTGTTAGACGTGTTGTGAACTTCGGTTTGGTTATTCGATCACGTATCGTGATTTCCTGGCTTTGGGCCATTTTGTAATTTCTTGAAAGTTACGTATCCGTATCTGTAATTGTTGACTCGACCCATTTCTTGGTCGCGTATGATTAATTATGGTATTATGTTTTCATTTCGGTCGTTGATGTTGTCCGCGAACTTTTCGCCGTGTTCGTTCCGCGTTTTCGGAAATCGGTCGCCGAGCCGACGGCTATGGATCGCCGGACGGTGGCGGATCGCCGGACGATTGCGGCACCGGCCGGACGGTGCGGCAGAACCGGCGAGCGCACGCCACGGCCGGAAGGTCGCGCGCCTAACCGGCAGTGTAGCGCACGCTACCGGCCGCCTAACGACGCCATCGCCCGGGCAGATGGGGTTTCTGAGGTTATGGACTCGGTCAGGATCGGCAGGTAGCGCGCGCTGCAGTCGGTCGTAGCGCACACTAACCGGCAGGTGTAGCGCATGCTTCCGGCCGACTAGCGTACGTTACCTGGGTAAGTTTGTTAGTCCAGGTGGCTCTCGATGCCGCTGGCGCGCAGAGCTTCCGGCCGTAGCGCACGCTAGCGGGAGTCGGGTCGACAGGTTTGGTCGGCAGGTTGGTCGGTGATGCCGGGTCGTGTGGGCCCTGGCCGAGGGTACTCGGCCGATACCGCCGATAGCGCACGCTAGTCCGGGAAGGCTAGCGCACGCTAGTCTGCCCGAGATAAATGTGGCCGAGCAAATACATTTCACTTCGTTTTTCACTTCCTTCCTTCTCCGTCCGCGAGTGGGGATTCATGGGTGACGAAGCCATGTTGTTTAACAACAAATCCATGAAGTCCTTGAGTTCATAACATCAATCGATCGTCCGTTATCAACCTTTGATCCAGCGAATCAAGGTAATCTTCCTTAGAACCCTAATTTTCGTGAATTTGGGGATTTTTGCATTTTCGTCCGATTCGTTCCGTGTTGTTGATTAATTCATGATGGGTATGATTAATCTTGGTAGTATTCTTGTGTTTAACATCATTTAATCCATTGTTCTTCGTCGAATCGAAGTATATTTCTTGATTTCCTTCGAATTGACTTTTTGGGGGATTTGTCCCGATCTCGCTTTTTCATCCGTTTCGATGGATCGATTATGGTTAAATGATGTTGTTAAACATATTCTATGGATTGTATATCCATATTTCAACTTGGAATTCCGTTTTCGTGGTTTGACGGAACGAATCGTGTTCTTGGCCGTTTTGGGGGAAATCCGTGAACTTTCGTCATTCGTTCTTTGAATTCAACGGCTTTGAGTCGTGTTATGGAATTCATTTCATTGTTATTATTTGTCCTTCGTAGTTTATGAACGTGATTTGGCGTTCGGTGGAGTCGGCGGGTTCGTAGTCGGTTCGGGCCAACCTACTTTGGCCGATTCTCCGCGTTGTTCTTATTCGAGGCAAGTACCTTGCCCATACTTTTCTCGCTTTATGGATATGATGATCGGTGGTCGCCTTGATGTGTTTGTTTGGTTATTTGAAATGAAGTTTCAAAGGATTTGATTTGGCCTCGTTAAAGACTTTCTTTCAAAGCGAGTGTGATTTGTGAACGGTGTTTTGAGAATTGATTATGATTTGGTTATTTTGAACGTTGAAGGATTTTATGATGATACTCCTATTGTTTAAGTTATGGAATCGTATTCCGTATTTAATCTTGTTATGGTGTTTTGAAGAGTTTGATAATGGTGTCGAGTTAATGGCCATCTCTAGTGAGTATTCTTAATGAACTTACATTCTTAGCATATTAGTATTGCATGAGTAACGTGTGTGTGTGTATGCTCACTACGGGTTAGATCCGACGGGGTCTCGGTAGGGGTCCACGGAGGGGTGGATCCGCGAGCTTGCTTTTAACCACTACGGGTTAGATCCGACGGGGTCTCGGTAGGGGTCCACGGAGGGGTGGATCCATGGTTAATTGTGGTGCATTTTTACAAATGTGATTCGATATTGGCATTTCCGGAAATGAGTGCTTTTGAACGGTTTTTCATTTGCATGCATTGATTAAGTGTGTAAGAGGTAAGTTGTTCGTTTGGCTTACTTGGCTAGGATGGCACTAGAGTATTTTGTCGTTTGTGTTAAATCCTTTATTTGTGGATTTTTATGTTGGGAGACGAACCTTGTGGTCGTTCTTGTGTACTGTGAGTTGATGAGATTTGGGGCTAAAATCCCAATGGTTTTATAAAAGTCGTTTTACGGATTTGGGGCTAAAATCCCAACGGTTTGGTAAATGTCATTTTTCGGAAAGTAAACCTTTGGGGCGGTGACCCCTTTTGTTTTTTTTGGATTTTGAAAGGTAGGATTTGATAATCCTAAATTGTCTTCTATTAAAACTCTCGATGGCATTCTAAACCGTTTTATAAATTACTTCCATTGATCTATGATGTTTCGATTTTGAAATGTTTTCTCAAACCCTTGCCTCGGGAAGTACTTTTCGTTCGTTTGGATCTTTGAGGATCCTCGGTTATTGTTATTCATGGAATGTGAATTGTATGGCTCGTATTTGCACTTTGTCCTTGCACTAGCAAAACAGTGGAGTTTTGCTAACCCCCGAGTATTCGGGGGGTGGATGTCTGTTTTTGCATTCAGGTTTTGGAGCATAACACAGGGTCGGCACGAAGGATGATGAAAGATGATCGATACTAATCACATGAGGAACCGTACATCGTGTGTTGGTTCAGTTGTACTTTATTTTCCGCTGCTATATTGTTCCCAGATCGGGTGTGGTCAGATTTTGTCCCTGCGTGGGCATGAGTTGTATTTGAGTTGTATGTATTTGTGGAAAGACCAAATCGGTCTACTGAGTCATTTTAGCCTTGAAGGCATTGTCGAGATGTTAAATGTTGTTACCAGCCTGGTAGATCCTCGAGGAGAGGGTCTACGGCGTGTAATATCCCTGAGTGGATTGGGGGTGTTACATAAAGCTACTTCAAATACATCCTCTTTAATAATCCCCCATGTTGATTTGAAGAATTTAGCATTGTACCCATCAATTACATGAGCTTTGTTATCACCGATAGCCTAAAGAGCTTGATGGATTTCCTTTTTTGTAACCTCAATTATCAATTTATTGCCCATGCCATTACTCAGTTGTTTTCCATCCCTCAAAGCTGATATATCAAGACCAAGTCTGTTGGATTGAGTGTCCCCCACAAGCCTACTGTAGAAGTCAATAACCTCATCTTCAATTTCCTTAGCTGTGGAAACCTCCAATCCATATTCAGTAATCAGTTTAGTAATGCCAACCTGCTTGTACTTCTCTTTGATAGTTGCATAGAAATATCCATTATTTCCATCTCATTTTTGTAGCCAATCTACCTTTGCTTTCTGATGTAGCATACTCTCTTCAGCATCCTTTAACTGCAGGAGTTTTGCAGTTGCTTGTTTTTCCTGAGTAATAAACTCAGAGTTGAGCTTGTCACCCTGTAGCCTTTTAACAATTTCAAGTTCTGATCTAGCTTGCTTAACTTGTTATTCCAAGCTATTAAACTCTTTAGCTAATTCTCTAATAACTGGTTGGAGTCTGAGTAGTTTGTTCCAGAGTTTAGACATAGGCCTCCCCTCAATTGGGCAAGACCAGCTTTGCTGTACCAGACCCAAGAATTGAGGCTTATTGGTAGTACAGTTCAGGAATTTGAACACTCTCATTCTATTATGCACTTCAGGTTGTTGAACCTTTTTCCACAAAGGACAATGATCAGAGATGCCTGGATCCATAGCTTCCACAGTAATCAACTTATATCTGATAAACCAGTCCATATTTGCAATAGCTCTATCTATCTTAGAATATATGATACCATGTGTATGCTTATTGGACAATGTGTATGGGTGTCCACGAATTTGTACCTCAGTTAGCCTAGCTGCATTCATCATGTTTTTCATATATACATATTCCATGGCTCGGACAGGATTTCCACCTAGTCCGTCATTAACATTCAGTACATTATTGAAGTCACCTACAATAAGCCAAGGTCCTTGAATTCCTCCAGCCATATTTTCAATATCAGCCCACAAATTTCTTTTTTCATGAATATGATTAAATGCATAAATCACATTCAGGGTAGCATGGAAATTACAGTCCAGACTCTTAGCAGTACAATGTATAAATTGAGCAGAAGCACCCACAATCTGTACATGTACCATATTTGCATCCCACAAGAGCCAAATCCTCCCATTCCCATGGTACTGATAGTTGTCATGAAAACACCATCTAGCACCAAATCTTTTTTGAATTTTCTTGGGATTATTACTTTTAATTATAGTCTCAAACAGGGCTGCTATATACACTTTGAGTTTATTGAGGTAGGAGCAAACCTCTGTGTATTTTGCAGCATTATTCATGCCCATGATATTCCATGTAACAATCATGAAACATCCACACTGTCACCTGTCAAGCCATCACTAACTTGCAGGGACTGAAATCCATTCTCAATTCTTAATTCCAGTTTCCCAACCTATAGGTTATCCTTCTTTCCACCTTTAGTAAGATTCTGCATATTGCTCTGGTCAGGCCTCTTTCTTGTCTTCACTTTTGTCCAATCAGGTTGATCAGGAGGTTTACTTGTCCCAGTACCTTCCACACTCTCTTTCCCCTTAACTGAGATATTCTGCTCTTCCTTTCCCTTATCAGGTCCATCCTTATTCTGTATCACAGTTATAGATTTTGGTTTCTGCACATTTTTACTCTTATTCAATTTAGGCTTCCAAACTTGGGCAGTCCTATGCTTCCCATTCTTCTGCTTAGCAACATCACCAGGTTTATCTTCAGTAGGAGGCATCCATTCAAATACCATAGGTTGCTTTAGGACTTTGTTCATGCTGTTTTTAATGTTCACCTCTGTAACCAATTTTTGAGTTATGTCAAGTTCCACAAGCACCCTAGCATATGAGACACGCAGCTTTTCTGATGTACATTCATCCATGTACAGTGGTCTACCAATGGCACTTGCAATCTTTCCCAGACTCTGTGCACCCCACATTGCTAAAGGGAGCTGGGGGAGTTGTACCCAAATAAGTACCAATCTCACCATCTCCTTTTCAAACATAAAATCACTATGCCATGGCTTCAGGATCATAGGCATATATGGTGTATGGTCCATTATTATAAACAGTCTCCATATCCTTTTTTGAACCAAACCTCAACATAAAACAGCCTTCCTCATTATAGTAGATTGCAGGCATTTTCACAGATTTCCAGACCTTTTCAATAAACTGACGAACAACATTCATAGACAAATCGTCCCCTATGGTATACATAACCAGTGTATTAGCCCAGAAATCTACCTCAGAGGCAAGATCTTCCGTCTCAATAATCACTTCAACCGTATCATTTGTGATTGTAGGAGGGAAGAATTTTATTTCCAAACTCTTGTCAGGTATTCTGTTTCCCTTAATTACATCCACCCAAGGCCGTTGTTCAACTCCTTTCTCTCCGTTTACAGGCTCCTCCCTGCCCGGTGTATTCGTCAGAGTTGTGAATACAGGTTGCGCAACAATATGTTCTCCCGCAAGCTTCTCTTCTCGTTGGTCTTTTTCCCCCTCCCCCGGAGGGGGTGTATCTTTCTGAAGGATAAACCTAACCACCACTGACGGGGCCGTCTCTACCTGTGCCGGTCGGAGACGAGCCTTCGGAGCTACCGATTTCTTCTTCGGCATCGGTACGAACTTACACGTTTTGTAGGTGTAAATCGCCCATAGTAGTCGGATCATTTCATATCTAGAATTTTATTTTTCTGAAATTTAAGATAACATCTCTCTCATACATAAGCTAATTTCTTCAAGAAAAATAAAAAATTTAAAAAAATGCACGTGTAGACTAAAGGTGGGCTAGACTATCACTTGTGTAAAAGCCCAAACCGTAGGAAAAGGTTGACGAACCCAATTTATCCAACCGAAATATGGGCGCGAATATGCTGGCGGGAAAAAACCCACCGCGGTCTCTAGCGCGGGAAAATCACCCAACAGCCATATTTTATGATTGGATTGCTAGAACCCTAGCAATCAGGCCAAACACAAGCACTTGAAGTTTGAAGAGAGAAAAGTAAAAAGAAAAAGAAACAACAATCGACGATGGTGGGATTGCCGTACGACTGCCTTGCTAACCCTCTCGGAGCCGTTCGATTGACGTTCGAGAAGGTGGTGGCTTCCGGATCCGATCCGGCCGTACTTGACGGGAAGGACTGGGGCGCCGCCGATCTCTTCCGCCAGTTTCTCTTCGATGATGATGGCCTCTCTCAGGTTAGTGTTTTCCCTAACGGTTTCTTTTTCAATATAGATGATTATGCCAGTAAGAAGCTGTCATTTTTGCTATTTTATCTTTAAATTGATTCGTTGAAATTCGATCCATCTTACTTGGATTTAAAAGAGTGTCATTTGTAAGCATTGGTCTTGTAATTATGTTGTCGGTTGAGTTTGCTTTTGTAATTTAAAATTTTTAATTGTAGAGGTATTGAGCATTTTTATTTCCAAAGCAAAAGTACTATGTGTATTACAGAGGCTATCTATATTCCATCTACTAATCGTACATTTATCCGGTAGCTATGAGTTCTCTGTCGTAATGATTAATTTTCTTCATGTGTGGTAGTTGTAGTTGTTGACTGTTGTGACTTCTTAATATATACATGAATCTATCCATTCATGAGGTTTGATTAATCCTAGGTTGTATGCCTTTATTGTTAGGTGCCTTTGCTTAACCCATCAACCATCAAATGGGTTCTGCCCAATACTCTTGTTCGCTTTCGGGGTATGATACAAGACATGTTGGGCAGTGAATTTTATGTTGGTGCTTATAAGGTATGATTTTCCGCTTCCTGTAAGATCATTACGTTTAATAATCATTCATTTACTTGACCATTTTTCATTTTAGTTTCTTTTTCCATTTCTCGGTGCAGGATGGTGATAATTGGAGAACTAATAAGTTTGCCGATGTTTCTCAATGCCCTGTGGATGCTTCATCAGATATGCGGATTTGGGAGCGCCGACTGCTTTATTGTGTCCCTGTGAGTCACCACTTTATTTGTTATATATGTATCTGGTTCTATCACTCCTGCGCTGGTTTATATTTTAGATACTTAAAGTCCCTTGACTTTTCTTGTTTTAGGTTCCAGGACAGAACTCATGGGTTGAATCTTCTCATGAAGCTATGAAAAATGGGTACACTAATTCTATATCCTCGCAGAGGGAGAAGCGCCCAAGGGAAAATGATGCAACCATGACCGATGTTGATAGGATGGTACAATCTTCACCTAGTTGTCTTCATGTTTAAATTTTATTAAGATTGCTACATTAAGTCTTCACCTTGATGTCTTGATGGAACTCACATTTTTGTTTGTAAAGATCTTTCATTGTAGCATTTATTAAAATTCATAATACAAGAAGTTTTTTTAAACATCGTTCTGGCATTATCCTTGACTTTAGTCATAACTGAATACCATGATTAACATGTTTTCTTGTAAAGTGTTGCATGAATTGCTAGTAAAAAAACTAAATTTGACAAAGTACATTTATTGACAGGAGGCAGGTCATGCCCTTGAGGATTCTCCAAATTCTAAGAGGATGGTAAGTAAAAAGAAATTTTATATGTCGTCCTTTTGTATTTGTCTTTCTTCAATCATATATTTAACATATGCTAATTGATTTAAACTTGTGTTTCCAATATTATTCTAATAACATTTCTTAATATCACTTTAAGAAATGGTTAAGTATAAAACCGGGGTGCATATGATGAATGAGACCTATTATGTATATTTGCTTGTGTGCATAAGCTCTGAATGCCTAATTGTCTCCAAATCTTTCTATTAGCGGGATGAAGGGATGGCTTCGGAGCCTTTAAATTTGCAGAGGATTGTGAATGAAGGAAATTCGTCTAATTCGAGTTTGGTTCCTGTTGAAAGGAATTCTTTTTCCTGTCTAGTAAAGGTGAAATTTTTTAGCTCAGATCCAATGCTACCATTAAAATGCATCAGTTACAATTTGTTTAACACTTTAGTATGCTGTCTCAATGTTGAAACCTGCACAGATTTATGACTCTCCAGAATCCAACTTGAAGCTGAATGATGTTTTTGAGTTTGTTGGCATCTTCACTTTTGATCCGGATCTTACTGTAGATAGGGATGATAATGATGAAGTCACAGAACAATTTTGTGAAGATTCATTAGTTCATCTGCCTCCTATCAAGGTATCTACTTACTATTTCCTATTAGTTTGTTGAGTTTTATGCATGAGAACAGTTATTTGTTATTGTTAAAATTAATGCTCTTGCATTCCAAGTTATCTTTCAAGTCAAAGTTACTATATCTGCACGCCTATTAGTGGCAACTGTAGATTTTTATTTTGTTTTCATAAAGAAAATTCCTGATTTTGCTCCTCCAACATTTTGATTAAGTTATATTTTATTAACATGTTTATTTTAAAAAAAAAAATGATAGCTCTAGATACCATGTTGAGGAGTAATGTTGCCACTCAACTTAATTATACCTCTGTTCTAAAACTTGGCCTGGGGTGGCTGCCTAGGCACTAGACAGCTGGGCATTTGGGTTTTGGCCTAGGGCGTTTGGGTGATTAATCAACCGCTTGGAGGGTTGGGCGGGCGCTTAGGAAGGCAAACTAGGCGGTCGTCTAGGCAGCTAGGGCTTTTTTTTTTTGAGTTTTAATGGTATTAAAAATTCCTAAATTGAGTTATGGAAATTAGGGACTATCTTTTACCTATAACAATGTTTAAAATTTTAATATATAATTGATTAAGTCTGTTCAAATGGTTTAAACATTAGTTATGCACAATTATTCTTATGTTTAATTATTTACATATAGTATTATTTTTTTTTTTGTACAAAATGTTTAAAAAAATGATGATAAATGAATCTGCCTAGTCCTGGGTGCTACTAGGCGTTAGCAATCCGAATGCCTAGTGCCCAACGTTTTTTAGAATCTGTACAATTACTTGCTAGAAAGATGCAACTAGAACATAAAATATTCCACTCTACTATGTGGCATGGTTTTATGTAGCTGCAGGTGCCCCGACTTCACTGTATTGTACACCGGAAGCTTGGAGCTAGTGATTTTCTTTCGAGTCCTCAGTTTGAGGTGAGTCTCAGAAGCTTGAATTTGGTCCATGCTTCTGCAAGTTCTGTATTATGTAGTTAGCCCATTGTCTTCATTGTTGGCCAATTCGACTAGCTCCATTTTCTTGTTTCTTGTTTTTTATGATATGGCAGTTAACACCCTGTGCAATAAAAGAAGTACGAGAAGCTATTCTTGGACATCTCACGTCTGTTCTTGGAAATGACAGGGTGGCAGCTCAATACATGTTATTGCACCTATTATCCAGGGTATCAATATTAGCATCTGATATTACATATTGCACTCCCATTAGAGATTTGATTTCCCCCAAAAAAGAACAAGTTCTGCTCTCCCGTTGCATAGTTCTTGGGATACTTACGAGTGTTATTAACTGCATTTGTGCAGGTGCAGGCAAGAGTAGATTCAATTGCTGTTGGGAAATTCTCTCTTAATCTTACTTGCTTTAACAAAGAAAGTATGTCTGTGTTCGGGAATCAGCTCATACGTGCAATAGAGAATCTTCTGCCTTTCACAGAATGCTTGCCTCTTACAATAGATCATCTGAACACTGTTTCCCTTGCCCCAAAAAAGGATTATAGTACAAACAGGCTGGTATCCGGGTTCTTGCAGTTAGCCGAAGGCTCACACTTAATAATAGACGAGACCCAATTACAATCTGGAACCCTCAGCTCAACTGGGGTCGAAAATGCAAGAATATTAAAAAACATGATGGAATCACAAAAGGTTTGTGCCATATATTATATTCTTGAGCTAGTCATGGTTGTTAAAATCCATGCTACCTTGCTTACATCAATTGTTATTCCATTCATCAGGTTGAGTATGATTTCACATATTATAAGATGGAGATGGCTTCAGACGTTCAACTGCTGGTCCTTTCTGAAGGGAAATCGAATATTTTGCCTGCTGATCTTGTTCTCCCTTTTCATCCGTCTTCAGTGGACTCCACTTTAGGAGTTGAAGAAGAAATGTTGAAAGCTTGGAGATGGTATTTGGCTACCATGAAATCACTGTGCCATTCGATTGAGTCACATATGCAGAAGGTCTGAATAAGTCAACTTCCAAGTTTACATACAAAATTTTCTATTTATATCACTGAAAGCATGTCCCTGTTTATATTTCAACTAATATCCATGAGCTCTTTGAGCTCTATAGAAGGCACAGCATACTCACTTCAGGATTTTGGTTAGGAAGTTTAGGTAATGAAAAAATGCAGATATGTTTGAGTTAATTACGGAAGCTACCCTTGAGGTGAGCAAAATTACATAAGAAAAGAAGAAATTGAGCTGTCTTCAAAAGTATAAATATTTTTGCAGATATTTTTTTTCCCCAAACTGCACTCAAGAGGGGGCACATTCGTTTTCTAAGTGCAAACCTCGATGTGGTGTTTGTAACAATCTAACGTGGATTCTCCAAGCTCAAGCTGCCTTGATAAAATGTTTGCTTTCATGATGTGGTTTGGCCTTATTGAACTGAGATCATCTAACAAAGAGGCCTTTCTCGAAATCGCTTACCTCTGATACATTTAATTTCCCAGGTTGTCGAAGATGATTTAGTTGCCGCCAGACAAGCTGATAGAAGCTTAGGCAGTGAAGAATTCAGCAGGTAAAGGAAAAAAAAAGAGGCGTAAAACCGATACAATCCGTTGTTTCCCATTCGACAACCATTGTTTCTTAAGCCCAAGTTTTTGTTATTTGCATTTCAGATGGCTTACAATGGGCCGCCTAATGTCGGTTAGTTTTGGGGAAACCTGTTTGTCGATGGAACACTGGCAAATGGTGAAAGAACTCGAGAGGCTCAGGAAGGAGAGAGTCTGAATCCAGCGGAACGAATCTGTGGAGAATTTAGAAGCCCATTGATACTAATTGCCAATTTTAATTCTGGGTATAATTTCTTATTTTCAACATAAAAAAGGACCTCATAATGAAATGGTGCTGTTCAGATCATAAACAACATGAATAGTTATATTGGTTACGTTGATTAATGTAGCAATCTACCAGGATGATCTTTGTGTATAAATATGTAGTAGTTGGGAAGGTGAATCCCATTTTATGTTAAATTTATCTCAACCATTCAAAGTTTTATGCTGAAAAATAACATTTCTTTTAATATATCTTGTTATTTCTTACATTATGTTATCTAGGGTGTATCTGGTAGTTTCTTTGACAAGCTACCATACATAGCTTTTCAAATAAGCTCAAAAAAATAAGTTGGTGTTATGGGAATTATTATTCCCGTGATATGTCTTACCTAATATTGGTTATAGATACATAGATGGAATGTTCTATATCCTTCTAGAGGTAGTAGGATTCTATTAGATGTTTTACCTTATCTAGGAATTCTATATATGGAATGACTCTCATTGTAATGCCTATATAAAAGTCCTTCTACCAGTATTATGAATATAATTGATTGACTCGTATTTATAGTCTTTTACTTTCTCCTGAAACATTTTATCAGCACGTAGTCTTCGAACTGAGCAAGAAAAAAAAACCTTGTCCCGATTTATTAGAAAATCCCGAAAAAAAAACGAAAAACCAAACCCGGAGAAACCCTAGCCGCTCTTTTCCTCATGAATTGGAGCAGCAATGTCGACACCGTCCATCATCCAGATTCAGCCGACCATAAATCCACGCCAGTCATCTACTCCATATCTGTAGAATTTCGCATCGCCTTAGATCAGAAGTGTCCGTAGCAGACCCCGCATACCGCGATCAGCCCTAACCTGAGTCGCTCTGCACAAAAGTCGCTCGTCTCCATCACAATCCGACTGCGATTGTCTCTATTGCCGGAAACCCAGCAGGATCCCTGCTCCTCTAGTCAGTGGCGGAGGCTGAGAAAATATACGGGGGGTCTAGACTCTCTAATATATATTAATAAATATATTTAAAATTTTAAAAAACATCAAGTTCAAATTTTAAATAATAACACTAAATACAATTAATATTCAATAACTGCACGGTCTAATCACCCCTCAAACACGCAGTAAAGGCGGTAAGTCCAGTCTGCGAGATTCCATGGCTTGGAAATGTTGAATAATCGCTTTATTGTCAATACCCAAAAAAATATCTTTCTCGACATAACACACCATACAGTCGGTCAAAAATTCATCTCCCATTTTGTTGCGCAAATCTGTCTTGGTAATATTCATTGCAGAGAAGGCTCGTTCTACACTAGCAGTTGCAGCAGGCAAAACTAAAGCCAACTTGATAAGAAGATACACCAAGTGAAAAGTCGTGTGAAATCCCACTTTCACCATATTAGTCGCAAGTTCTCTAATATTTTCTAATTTAGAAAATATTGCATTTCCTCTCATTTCAGAAATCCACATCTTTAGTTGTTCTTTGAGCTCCATTCGATCATCCACTGAAAAATCTTGCGGATATAGTTCTGCAAGTCGAACTAACTCTGAAGAACTATAATTGGAGAACTAATTCTTAGGATCAAGGCATGCTATGCACATAAGCAATTCTATGTTAGTCTTAGTGAAACGATTCTCCATCTCTTGACTAATACGATCAACAACCTATTACATATAAAATAATGGGAACATGTTTGAGAAATAAGTATAAATAAACTAATTATAATAAGTAATTTTGACTAATTACAAGTATAAATGGATAGATAGTTGATTACCTGACAAAATATCTCAACTCGGAAATGGTGAAAGAATGTGTGTTTACGACGAAGACGACCCAGGACATTATCTTCCATATTCGGGATACTAATATCATTTTTAGAACAAAAACTATTGACATCGCCTAATAGATCATCCCATCCGTTCTCTCTGAGATCTTGCAATTGTCTCTTGGTAGTAACAACCAAACTCATAGCATGTACAATATTTTGGTCTTTTTGTTGCAAAAATTGCGACAAACTACTTGTCAACCCCAATACCACCTTCATCAAGTGAGCAATGAATACAAACTCATAAGTTTCCATCTTATCAATCAAGCCAACAACGATGCCTTTACTTTTGGATTCATGTCCATCTTCGTATATATTCTGAAGGACTTCAAGCACTGAAGACCACATAGCTTGAAGACGAACAATTGTTTTATAGTGCGAACCCCAACGTGTGGCACCTGGTCGAGCTAAACTAGTTTCTTGATTCAAACCTCTTCCTGTCGAAATATCACCCTTTTCTAAACTCTCAACAATATTTTTATGTTGCGCTTCTTTTAGTTCATCCATTCTTCTGCAAGAAACACCAACTGTGTTTGTTATCATAATCACATATTCAAAAAAGTTGCACACAAATTGGTTTACTTGAGCAAGAGCCACTACTACCAATTAAAGTTGGTGAGCAAAACAATGGACATACCTTGCACATGAATTCTCATTCAAAATAAGAGTTTTCAAACCATTTAGCTCACCCCGCATGTTTGATGCCCCATTATATCCTTGACCTCTTATTTGGGATATTGATAACTTATGTGAAAGAAAAAAATTATCAATTGCCCTTTTCAAAGAAAGAGCGGTTGTTTCTCTAACATGAACAACTCCAATAAACCGCTCTAAAACTTCACCCTTGTTGTTTACATAATGTAAAACAACGGCCATTTGCTCTTTTATTGAATTATCCTGAGCCTCATCAATCAGTAAAGCAAAGAACTTATCACCAATATCAGCAACAATAGCTTTCGTTGTTTCCGAAGCACAAGCTCTAACAATTTATTTTTGAATACAAGGAGAATTAAGTTGATGGTTTATAGGTGCATTCTCGTTAACTACTTTGCCAACTTCATCACAACGCAAACTATACCAATGAAGTATTTCAAGAAAATTACCTCTATTTAACGAGGTGGACGACTCATCATGCCCGCAAAATGCCAACCCGCATTTCAAAAGGAGTCGAATGACATCTACACTTGCTGTCAAACGAGTGCGATAAGCGGCATTTAGTACTTGTGTTCCATCATATATTTTTTTAGTCACACTTTGTCTTTGATCTTTGAATGCAACATATGATGTCCGAGCATTGTTGTGTGCGCTTCCTTCACTTCCGATATGATCACCAAATTTCTCGGAAGCTTTCTTCCAATTTCGAAATCCTTTTTTGGAAAATACCTTATCTCCGACTTTTTTATCTCCAAAAAGATAACGCCATAAGCAAAATGCAGCATCTTTTGAAATGCTATATTCCAACCATTTTCATTTTTTGAACCATTCAACTTGAAACGCCCTCATCCGTCGCCGTTTTTTCGATTTTAAACCAACAATTGAAAAAAAATGAACATTGTCGGTAACGGTAAAGTTATGACTTGTTCATAATTAATCACGAATTTATGACATGCGAATGGGACAAACATCAATTGCGACGGATATGCCGTGGTTAAAATCGATTTGTGACGGACTTGTCACGTTGAATTGAGGGACCATCACGTTGGTCTTGACCCAATCCCATACTTGGAAAACTCCACCTTTCATCTTATTAAAATAAAATATTGCATGTGTGTATAGTCATGCACCGTCTCCTTGCAATATAATATATGAAAGAATGTAAGAGTAATTCTCATGAATTTCAACATGTAAAGCAATGACATATTGTGGTAAGTACATGAATTCATCGACCTCGATTATAGTTCGTGTGACTATAGGTCCGAATACTTTTCTAAGTATTTGTAAAGGCATGTGCCTTATACATTTGACTATGTTTAGTCGATCTTATTGGATGGTCAAGACGAGTTGGTTATGGTATATTCATTATGTCTCATGGTTCAAAATGCTTAATATTGGCGCACCGCGTTGAATCATATAACATGGCTATTATGACGTACCTATGGCTGTCATTGCCATAATTTTGCATCAACACTTATGCCATTGGATATGGTCCCAACCTTGTTTTCTCACTAAACTTGGAAAATACTAAAGCATCCAATTAAAACATGCACTGTGATCCGAGTTTAATGATCTGTGTGGTGCACAACCTATGGATAGAAAGATACGGAAGTCTAGTTTCCAAAACATCTGACTGTTCGTCCATAGCCTTCCTAACAAGGGAGTTACCGCTGTTTTAGTGAACAAAGGTCAAGCTACGCGGAATTTTATTTCCAGCAATTCTGCTAACTTTTGTCCCAACCAATTTGGTTCCCATCTTAAATTTGCAAGTGGTCTTATGACACACGTTTTTCAACCTCTTTTTGGCCTAATTTGCCACATATGACGCGATTTTTGGTATGCATTGTACGCTAAAATATCATCTTTCAAATGTTGAAAAACAATTTTCTTGGGGAAGCCCAAAATACGCACCCTTATAAGAAGGTCGAGCATATGCATGGTAGTTTTACACCATGCTTGTGTCGTGATTTTGCCCCTTAGGCACATAATCTTGCCATGTTATGCACTCAATATGATAGATCATTTTGATCGTATCAGGTATAAAATCTCTATGTTGTTGGAGTGTTCGCTATGCTCATATTTATAAAGATTTTGCAAGCGAAATTGAGTGCGTATTAAGCTATTTCCAAGGAACACAATATTTTTGGATTTCGTGTTATAAATCTATTGATGACTAGGTCATCACAATTAATGAGTGGTACAATGCTCAAGTTGTTGAATGCCGAATGGCGTTTTCTAGTCACATATATTCCGTAACAATTGAACTATGTTATGACTCGATGATATATATGCCAAAGTGTATCATTCATAGCATCTCATTGTGATTTGTGAGAAATAAAATCTTATGCATCACTTGTACTGGATATGTAAAAAAAAAATATTCGTGAGTCAATATGGTCCGGCTTGCATCGGTTTTTGTAACCAGAAGATGTACTGGGATATTGACACATTTAGGCTTTAATAGTCCATAGTCTGGACAGTTTGATGATACATACACCACGGTATTGCCATGGACATCATTTTTTCTTTGAACAAAGAAGCTAGCTGGATCAAAGACACCAAAGTACGATGGTGGAGTCATGAGCAGGGCTCATGACCGATGATGATATTTACGTCATCCGCATCTTGTTTTCATAAGCATGTGTGACGCCAAAGACCCCCCCGATGATCCTTCTTAGCCATTTTCATTTATTAAAGCCTATTCTTTGGTACGATTAGGAGATGACACCCTCTTATGCTAAAGAGAATATTGTAGCGACTCACATAAGCATGGTGCTGAGTCCTTCCTTTTCACCGAGTCCTTATACATGCATGATCATCAGTATTAGCCTGGGTGGCTTATGATGCTATGATGGTATTCACAAATGGTCGTACTCAAGCAATAACATTTAATTGTTATGTGGTTCCTTTGACAATGATTGATAAGTTGATGAAACCTGAGTTTATGGTTGTCCAACTTGCGGTCCAGTCATTGTAAAGGCCGGTTCACCCACTTTTAGACCAAGTCTTAAAGCGAAACTTTAACGAGTACTTCCTAACATCTAATGATACCTTCTCAAAAATTTTGGTGCCATTTGGAGGATTGGAAGGAGGTGAACCACTTAAATGAAGATTTCACATACCGCCAGCCATCCCAACAACCAGTTCGATGTTATTTTGACCGGTTTCTGACCACAAGGTTGATGGTTTTGGAATCCTAACACCCGTTTATACATGCTCACGAAATTTAGAGGTGTTTGGGGCTGGTCAAGGGATTAAACTCTTCAAGAAAGCACTATAGGTTCGATAAAACCAACGACCTATCATCGGTTCAATCGTTTTTTATGTTCGATCCCGGTGGTGCATGGTGGCGATTTTGTTTGATTCTCAAGACCAGTAGCTACGGTTATGTAGCATAGGTCAACATGTCATATTCACCTATACCTATCATCATTCAAATGCTTAGTTACGAGTGTAAAAATATGCATTTTGTTAGATGGATTGCGTTAACAATGAAAACCTTTATCGTCCACATGTTCATGTGCGAAAGTGCGTCACCACAACGCATTATGATGGGTTATAAATGATGAATATGACATGCGCTTGCACTCATAGTCCGCTTAAAATATACCTTGGCAGACGATCTCGTAAGTCACTTTGATGAGCCAGTCTTCCCTTCGTTAGGGGGAGATGCGGACGATCATGTTCGAGTAAAACGACTTGAAATTGTCGTAGTTTGTCCCTACTGTGCCTCACCAAGTTCCATAAAGTTACGAAATTAAAAACATGCTGCAAACATGTCTGCAAGGATTGTGTCCGGTCATGGACGTTTGTCACCTATTAAAGGTGATATGGTAACACCACAAATTGTGGTAGACGGTGTTACTAGGCCATGGATTTCATCGAGTATTGGGATGCCACTTGGTTTTATAAATACTATCGCTAATAATGTATGCGAGTTTGGTACATGAAACTTGATCATCTGATAAAATGAACTCATCTGTCTCATGTGATTTTGGATTACAATCATCATTGGGGGACGCCTCAATGAATGTCAATCCATAAAGAGTACTCTATGAATAAAGCCGGTTCATGAGGACGTGGAATGTGAGTTTAATCGAACCATACTTCGTTGAAAATCTACAACGTTGTAGCATTGTCCTAAAATGGAAACATATGCGACTCCAGTATAAACAAAGTGATAGCCCTTTGTTGAAGTGGTGCCGACACTCCAAAGATAAGATCTATCCGTATAATTTATTTAAAGCGAGTGAGAGAAGGAGTTAAACTCACCTCATGGCGCGAGGTTTCTCATGAACGCACTGGAATTGACTACGATGACACGAAAATTAGTTGTGCTATTGTAATGGATGTTATAGCATCCACTATCTTTCCAGTTAGATAGTTTCCACAAAACTGACATGCAACTTGTGGTTAAATCTTATCTTAGTGGGGAACTAAGTTAAGTGATAAAAGGATCTCGTGGTGGATCAGACTCAAATCAAGTGGCTCCTGACCACAGAGCGAGTTGACAAGTGATTGTCAAGAACGCATACTAAGTATATACTTGATTTCGAAGAGATATGAAGCTTTTGCGTGTAAAACTAAGGGTTTATAGTGATATACTCTTGTGAGACTAAGAGATTCCGCTAAATCCAAAGTAAGAATGAAAGGATCTTGGTGACACTTGATGATGCGTATTCATCAATCGGTTTAAAGCAATCTAAGGAACAGTTTTCCTAAGAGACAATAAATTAATGCCTATATGATTCCCAATGACTAGACGAAGTCACAATAAGACTTGGCTCACTTAAGTGATGATGCAGTCTTAAGAGAAAAATACAGTATTATGTACTCATGTTTGACTCGATGTACTCATTCGTAATAATCCGGTAAATCCACTGTAATGATGGTCTAGGATGTGCTCACGCAATGTCTGTGATTGACAAGAAGCTTGAAGCTTGCTCTATCTCGATAAAAGGACACTTGAATATCGATACCTGAATTTGCCTTGAATGCATTGGTCTATCTCCCATATGACCTACAGGGTAGCTCACTTGCTGGAAAATGGTGAAATTGGTACCATTGGAAAGATTTGTTTCTACTTTCCAAGGAAACCAACCATTTGATCACATCCATCATGTTGAGTGACATATGACTATTATTGCAAAGTAGGATAGTATATGTCCGGTAATTTGCTGAGTCAACTTCGATTGAGCTTTGTGATCTGCTCAGGTCGACCTAGGTTATGTACTGTATGTGAATGAAAAGCTATAGGTGTCTAGTTTTTATAAGTTCTTACACTTTCGTTGATACCTAGTGAATCGGAGAAGTTATGACTAATTTAGTGCATGGAGGTCAAGACTTTAGAAAACTTGATTTTCGGATAAGTCTTTAGCGACTCTGCACTTTGGATGCGTCGCGCTCTTTTTGTCCTTAGAACAAGGTTTATTTTTTCCCATTGGGTTTTCAGTTGGTAAGGTTTTTAACGAGGCGACCTATGAGAACATCCATCCAATGATGCGTTGTACTACTGTTCAACTTAGACCAAGAGGTATTTTTCCCACTGGGTTTTTCCTTGGTATAGTTGTGAGGGTAACTTAGCATCTGACTCCTATGATTTGAGGTACTCATCAGGGGGAGTCATTATGTATATATCAGGGGGAATATACATGTAACACCCCAAAAGACGGCTATTACAGTGCCGTGGACCCCACACTGGGACCCACCAGGCAATACCAAAATACAGATTAATAAATATTATCTTGTGATACCGAACCACAATAAATAGTCACTACTCCGATTAGGAGTTTATTAATGATATGGCCAACGGCCTTATAATACATAGGATCCGAAATACAAGTATAAACTATATGGAGATGGAATATACTTCAAATATTAATACAACCGAACAATAGTTTAAATAAAGCGGAATTAAAGTAACATTACACGGTTTGAACATAACCAGACACAAAAGACTTGGGGGCCCCGAACTACTATACTTCGAACATAACCCCGTGCCTTGCCTTTGCCTCGACCTAAAATACAACACAAGTATTTCGCCCAAAACACAGGGTCAGATATACATGATAAATGATTCTCCCAACATTATACAATTCACATATATTAGATCTCAAGAAAACATCCCGACTATTGAACATACCCCTCGGGCGTATGAACAATCAGTCACAAACCGTCGAACATATCCAATCATACATAGACTATGAACGATCAAACAATATGGCTCAAGATGGACATCACAGTACGCCCGGTCCGAAAATTTGTCCGTGTACATGTCCACCCCGTATACGAAATCCAGAATATGTGTGACAATGTACCTAATTAGCCTCACGAACTACGTCTCGTGTGCACATTCCAATGCGGAAAACATCCACGTATGACTATATAAGTGCCTGGCTAAAAATCCTACATAATAACCAATCGACACGCAGATATGATTCCAGATATGTTACGATACAACATGACAACGAATTCAACAAATCACATATCCGATTAAATATCAAGAAACTCACCGAAGTGACAATAAGGACCAACGAGATCAACGATTCAAAGTGACGGGTTTGGGAATGCAATCCCATGATGAAAAACGAAACAACGTCAAGAACAATTTCAAATTACGAGTCACAAATTCATAAGTGTTTCATATACACGAAACGAATAATCATCACAAGAATCTAATCATCATTATAACCAAGCAAGATAACTTGCCTCAATACGGAGACGAGAATAATCCTCCCTTGTCGAACGAACGGACGATCTTCGACTAATATCGGTTACGCGAACAATCGACCTTGAATGAAATACACTTCACTCAATAACACATCCATATAATCATCGATATCGAATTCATGGGGACGACACCCTAAATTCAATTTGAATAGTTCAACTATCTCAAGATATCAAAATTCTATTCCAATAACTCTATTTCCTCAATTCATTCTTATGATCGGTTTACAAGATATTTTCAAAAATTCGCATGGTTCTGATGAATAAAGATTTATCAAGAACATGTTAAACAATCATTTATGTTTGTTAATATCATCTTATGTTGTTTAAACTTTCCAAGAACATCACAATTGTTGAAAGTGATAATCTGCACAACTTTGTTCATCACTACATCAAATTTAGATTGAATATAGTAAGATACAATAATGTTATACTAAATTCATTTAGTTATAAGATTACATCATATTCATGAAGATTATTAACACCATCCTTACAACCCCCTTACTAACCTGGAGAATCCACTATCATCATTTATGAATTCACCTTGCTTAGGTTAAGGAATCATCACACTAATCTTCTAACATTCAACAAGGTGTTCTAATACATTTTATGACAACACTTTCATCAATTAACTTAACTATGAAGAAGCTAATGATTATTATTGTCTTAATGATGTTAACAATCTAGCAGGAAGAGTTTGATTCATTTAAACATGACCATTATCATCAAAATATCAAGAACACCTCATTCCAAACCCTTGGTTACTATTTTCATCAACAAGTGTTAGAAAGTTTAACTACAAACATGTTTGACTTGATTAATTCAACTCTAGGTGAAGTATGCCACAACACTAACATAATAACCACGAAAATATAGAGTAGAATTGTACAACATACCTTCAGAAACGTAGAACAAATCACCAAACCACAAGAACACACTCCAAGCTTCAAGAAACAACTCTAAACTCCCGATCAACAAGCTCCAATCCAAGATGCAAAGCTCAAACACAAATTGGAAGGGTGTAGAATCGGTCTAGTGAGGCTGATGGACGATTGTTGGAGAGAAAATTCGGAGTTTGGGTGTGCAAATGAAAGACACAAGCTGTCTTTTTATAAACTGCACAGCTCGTTACGTACGTTATCGCAAGAGGATAACGTACGTTAACACATTTACGTACACTACACTGAATGTGTTACGTTCGTAATATGTCTCCAGATGTTACTGTATCGAAACACTAACATCATTGCGTACATTATGGGCCAGAGCATTACGTACGTAATATATGTCAACTTGACTGCCTCGAAAAGGCCATTTATCCGGATCATGTCCAGCCCCCACGCCGAAAGTGAGGTCAGATAAGATTCCCAAGCATTACGTACGTAAACAGCATTACATTACGTACGTAAAGCTAACAATATAGCGTACGTTAGGTTTAGGCCTTAGCGTAAAGCACACCAAAAATCTATCCCAAAAATGTAACAATCTACACAACGTCAAGAAATCAACCACAATGCAAATGATAGTCATAATCAAATCTATTCTGATATATCTCAGCATCAATAAACATTAACTGAATGTAACATGATTACAACAGTGCTCAAATTATCCGAATAATACAACAGTAGATAAGAATTACTATCGGATATTACATACTCCTCCCCTTAAAAGGAGTTTCGTCCTCGAAACTAAGGGGTAAAGAACTCGGGATACCTCTCTCGCATACTGATCTCCGTCTCCCACGTAGCATCCTCGACTCCGTGTCGTGACCACTGAACCTTCAGTAGGGGAATCGTCTTATTCCGCAATTGTTTGATCCTCCTCTCAAGTATCTGTACGGACGCTCCTCGTACGAATGGTCCTCTGCTATCTCGATCTCATCGAACTGAAGTATATAACTTGAATCAGCAACATATTTCCTTAACTGGGATACATGAAACACATTATGAATCCGACTCAGAGCTAGTGGCAATGCCAGATGATAGGCCAGATCGCCTACTCGTTCCAAAACCTCAAACGGCCTGATATACCTCGGACTCAATTTGCCTCTCTTCCCGAAACAAAAAACACCTCGAGTAGGGTACACCTTCATTAGTACATGATTGCCAACCTCGAACTCAAGCGGTCGTCGACGGTTTTCTGCGTAAGCCTTCTGTCGGCTTTGAGCCGTTAACAAACAACTCCTAGTCAGGGTGATCTTCTCACGGGCTGCTAACAACATATCAGGTTCTGTACCCAAAGATTCAGATAGGTCATTCCAACACAAGGGAGATCTACAACGACGGACATACAATGCTTCATAAGGTGCCATCTGAATCGAAGCGTGCCAACTATTATTGTAAGTGAATTCCACCAAAGGCAGTTGGGCTTCCCAATCATCCTTCCAATCAAGAGCGCACGCCCTCAACATATCCCCTAGAGTTTGGATAGTCCTTTCGGACTGGCCATCAGTCTGAGGATGAAATGTCGTACTGAAGTTCAACTGCGTACCCATCGCACGATGAACTGCTTTCCAGAAGTGTGACACGAATTGCCCGTCACGATCCGATGCAATACTCTTGGGGTTACCATATAACCTTACAATCACTTTAATAAATAGCTGGGTCAATCTCTCGGGTCCCCATGTGTCTTTTGTTGTGATTCGGTGCCTAAAACGAAGGCCCAATGGGAGCAATAAAACAAAAATTAATTCGATCCGAATCCCTACGAGGATCGATCGAGCTACATATATACGAATATATAAATGAAAACACAAGAGATGTAAGAAACTCACCCTTGTAGTCCGTTGATTAAATGGATTCCTTCTCTTGATCTATTCCCTAAGCTTTAGGCGATCTCCCTGCAATTCAATCCGTTCCAAGCTCTTGAATGATCCAACACCGAAAGCACCACGTCTCTACTTGCCACGCGCCGGAGAAATGACCGAAACGATGATCACCTTGTTATCCTTCGAGGATATGGCTGGAGCTAAGTGATGAAGCTTCCAATATGAAATTATAACACTCTAAGTGTATAACTCACAATCTCTCTTTGAATTCTTGATTTTTCTCTAAGAACTACCAAGAACAAAAATGAAGAAAAGGAAGAAGAATACTAGAGAATTATGAAATGAACTCAAAGTTCTTTCTCTCTCTCTCTCTTTCTCTCTTTGAACCGTATGATTGATCAAAAATATGAGTGAGATGAAGTATTCCTTCCTTTATTTAATTCCTTTTCACATGATACAACTCATCACATGAGTGATCAACCTCACCATGAAAATGATATCATGACCCCAATGTCTTTATCACTCAATAAAGAATGAAACAAAGACAAAGTGAAGGTGGGTGGAAAAAAGAGGGGGCAGCTATGTGGATGAATCGAATGAGTTCAGTTCGTTTCGGACTCCCGTAAGTCCAAACAGATAAACTCTGATTCTGTTTCGATATATTTATATCGATTAATTAATTCAATTAGTTTTATCATATCAAATACATTATGACATAATTAATTTCTCCAAGAAATAATTATATCCATGAATTAAATTAATCACCCAGTAATTTATTTAATTCATTAGGCCGTAAATTAATTCATCCAATAAATCAATTTAAACATCCAATGTCCCAAATTTAGATATCCAATATCTAATATTCATAATGAGAGAATTAATCTTGATTCATTCCGTCGTCAATCCTAATGCGCGACTCGGTAGGTCCGTCTCAGTCAGCAATGAGAGGAACCAAAGAGTAGTAGCACCACCTAGCCAGCCTGGCGGCCTACACTGTACCTCAACTGAGAACGAATGATGGGATCATTCAAGAAACATTTTATCGTGAATAACAATATACGTATAAAACCTTCTTTCAAATGTCCCGATAAAGTTATAGGGTCACGGTCAGTCAAACCCTATATGTACTTGATGATATGCATGCGTTAATGCAAATCGAGATTGTCGAGCTCTCGTGTATCTAATACAACTAGCTCCAATGCTTTGGCCAAAGACTTATGATCTCATCTGCCAGTAACCGCATAGGACATATAACCCGATCACTAACGGGAGAAAGAATTCTATCTTGGTATTCAGTAGGACCTGCTACTTGCCCGTCAAGATGCACGTCGAGGTTGACCCCCACCTCCCGATTTATAGGGTATAACTACTCTAATGAAAATATTGACGTCACAAGCACATCCCTACTAAATCCTCAAGTCGAAGGTTCACGAATACCTATCACAACCTTTCGATTTCATCATTGACTATCCCGGAGTGAAATCCGTGTGACGAATTGAGGGTGAGTCGGTTCGAGTATACTAATCCAATTAGCATACCTATAACATGTGCTCCCACTAACTATTAGTGTTCGACAGGCACTCTCCATGTCAAAGAACACGTCATACAAGTCTTCACATAAACTTGACGCCCAGTCAAGTTTCATCGACTTGCGAACGATTAAGTATTTGAGCTATAAACCTTTCCAGTGCCGACCTCCTTATCCAATAAGGAGTGGAACGTTTTGCTTTCAAATACACGGACTAGTTTCTATATGTATATTTACGAGTTAGGAATGCTAGTAACTGCCAGTAAATAAAGAAACATTCATTGCCTTATATAAATAATTTACATAATAACAAGTACAAGGCCCTCACTCAACATCCTCTGAGTGGCATTCTAGGGCATACTCCTAACAATCTCCCACTTGCACTCAATGCCACACAATATGGTATTTAATACCCATGTTTTCCAGATGAAGCTCCAAGCTAATCTGAGAATAGCGGCTTGGTCAGTGGATCAGTGATGTTGTCGGCTGACTCTACTCTATGCAGCACAATGTATCTCATTGCGAACAAATTCTCTTACGAGATGATACTCTCTCTCAATATGTTTTATACCATTATGAAATCTCGGATCCCAGGCCTGTGCTATTGCTCTATTGTTATTGTATAAAAACGAAAACAGCTGCGCAACACAAGGTGTCATGTGAAGTTTACCCAATAACTTCTTAATCCTTCCTTTAGAGGCCTCCGAGGCTGCTTTATACTTGTCCTAACTGGTGGAATCAGCAGTCGCACTATACTTGACACTATGCCATGATACTGCTCCTCCATTAAGAGTAAATGTAGCCAGAAGTAGACATAGAATCGTCTTTCTGTCCTTGGAAGTCCAATACAGTGAATCCTATTACATTCAGTTCTCCACCGCCGTATTTAAGAACCAGGTCTCTAGTCCTTCTAAAGTACTTGAGAACGTTCTTTTACGCCAGTATAATGTTCCCTAATTGGGTTAGCCCGAAACCTACTTACCACGCTCCCAGCATGCGCAATGTCAGGTCTCGTACACAATAAAGTATATATAAGGCTACCCAAATTCCGAAGCATATGGTATATTACTCATTTCCTTTCATTATTCATCACTATGAGGACACACCTTCAAGGTGAGTTTTATTCCATGTCGCATCGATAGGAACCCTCTTTTAGAATAATCCATCTTAAATCGCTTTAAGATTTTATCTATATAGAGGGCTTGGGAAAAAACTTATCATTCTCTTCAATCTATCCCAGTAGAGTCGAATCCCAAGAATATAGGTTTCTTCTCCCAAGTCTTTCATGGAGAAATTACTCGAAAACCAAGCTTTTACAAAACTGAGCATTCACACATCATTTCCTATTAGTAGGATGTCATCTACATATAGTACTAAGAATGCGATCTAGCTCCCACTAACCCTCTTGTATACACAAGGTTCCTCTTCATTTTGCACGAAGTCAAACTTTTGATTGCCTCGTCAAAACGAAGGTCCCAACTACATGAAGACTGCTACAGTCTATTTCATGGAGTCTACATCCACCATTGCTAGGTCATTGGTCGCGGGTCGGTCTCTTGTTTATCACCTGGAATCTCATGGAAACCCAGTTCCTCCAAGTGCATAAAACTATACCTCTCAGGTAATTGAGACACCCTACTAGACCTACGAGGTGGTTGTACTTGTGTTTCAGAAGGTTTGGTTCCAATTTCTTGCACATGTGTCTCCTGAGGAGTTTCATTGTATTCTTCCAAAGAAATATTTCTACCTGCTCCGCCTTCCTGAATGAACTCATCTTCTAGGAAGTGTGCATGCAAAGCAACAATGATCTTTCGATCTTTGGGCATGTAGAATAGATAACCCATCGTCTCAGAAGGGAATCCAATGAAACGTCTCCTCACGGACCTCGCTTCCATTTTGTCCACCTTAGTCTTCTTGACATAGGCGGGACATCCCCAAATACTAATGTGATTAAGACTTGGTTTCTTGCCCTACCACATCTCATGTGGAGTTTTAGGAATGGATTTGGAAGGACATCTGTTCAAGATGTAAGTGGCAGTCAGGTGTGCATACCCCCACAGGTAAACCGGTAAGTCGGTATAGCCCAACATGGAACGGACCATGTTCAACAAGGTCCGGTTCCTTCTTTCTGACACACCATTTAACTGAGGAGTACCTGAAGGTGTTAGTTGTGAAACTATTCCATATTCCTTAAGGAACTCGTCAAACTCCGTACCCATATACTCACTACCTCGGTCTGACCAAAGTGCTTTGATATGATTTCCAGTTTGTTTCTCGACTAGGGCCTTAAATTCCTGGAATTTCTCAAAGGCCTCGGATTTAGATTTCATTAAGTATACATAACCATACTCAGTATGATCATCTGTAAACGTAATGAAATATTGATATCCGTCACGTGCTGCTTCCAAAGCACCACATACGCTGGTATGGATTAATCCCAGTTTATCAGCGGCTCTTTCAAAAGTCCTTGTGAAGGGGGACTTAGTCATTTTGCCTTTAAGGCAAGATTCATAAGTAGGAAAGTGATCTGATCCCAATGGACCCATAAGTCCATCTTTTTCCATCTTGTAAACCTTGGTCTGACCAACATGACCAAGTCTAAGATGCCATTTCAAAACTTGATTGGTTTCATCCCTACCACGTTTTCTAGTCATAGTATTCACAACGACTTTGTTACTAAGATTTAGATGATACAGTCCATTTAACAATGTAGCAGTGCCCACTAGTTTATTTCTGAAATGATTTTGCAGGAACCATTACCAATGAAAAATGAAAAGCCTTTTCGGTCTATGACCAGAATGGATACAATGTTTTTATGCCCCTTGGGCAAAACAAGTACATCTTCTAAAGCCAGAACAAAACCATATTATAAACCCAAAAGAAGTGATCTTATGTCAGTTACCTCGACACTATGCCCGCTTCCGACAGTGATCATTACTTCTCCAGCTCCAAGCTTCCTACTTTGTTCTAGATCCTGATTCACGGTATAAATATTAGAACTAGTACCAGAATCCAGTATCCACGAAGTAGAAAATACAGTAGCAGAACAATTTGTTTCTAAAACTAAAAGTTCTGTACCTGAAGTGCCATGAAGAATCGGACAGTCTCTAGCCCAGTGGCCCAGCTCACCGCACTTGAGACAAGCATCCTTCTTCTTACTCTTCGGAACCATCGGGGCATTGCCCTTACCCTTAAGGTCCTTGACTTGTGGTCCTGTCCGCTTCTTGGTCTTTTTCTTCTGATTCTTGGACCTCCGAGGTCCAGAAGAAATCACAAGAGCAGACTCCTTCATCCACGGAGTCTTCATCTGAGACTGAGCAGTCATAAGTTTGTTCATTATCCCAGCTAAATTACATGCAATCTCATTGCAGTTGAAATTCATAACAAACTGTGAAAAGGAATCAGGGAGAGACTGTAGGATAAGGTCGGTTTGAAGAGAAGTATCCATCTTAAAATCAAGAGCCTCGAATCTCTCGATCATGGATATCATTTTGAGGACGTGGTTCCCAACCTTCTCATCTTTCTTCATCCTTGCACCGAACAGTTGCTTGGATATCTCATATCTAGCAGTTCGACTGTGCTCCCCATAAAGCTCAGTTAAGTGAGATAGAATCTGCCTACCAGAATTCATTTTCTCATGAGCTCTCTGAAGCTCATTAGACATGAAATCCATCCTATATGCACGGACTTTCACGTCATCCTTAAACCACTTTTCGTGGTTTCCAATCTCTTCCTGATTGGCTCTTATCCGCACTGGAGGCGCCAGAATGTCCGTCTCCAAGACCTATCCCAGTGCCTCTATACTGAGGACTATCATCAGATTGCGGAGCCAATCCACAAAGTTAGGTCCGTTCAAGGTGTTCTTTTCAAGTAGAATTACGAGTGGATTCATTGTTATATTGAGAGTTATGTCTACATTAAGTACGACAGATTAATTAGTGACTCGTTCAATTATGATATGAGTATAGAATTAAGGTCTTTTCTATTCTTGTTACCCAGCTCCCACTATTTTTATCGGAATAACACACTCCCATGTGAAATCCGAAAGTATCGTCGCTCTACTTCATAGTGGTGATCGAGTTCTTTATAAATCTTGATAGAGGGCAACCGAACAGATTTCTAGTCTATTAATTTTCATAAAGTGGTGTCCAACACTAACCCATCTAATGGATGATTCGATCTTCTTTTTCCCCTTGTTCACTCCCCTCAACCTATACGGTTTCTATAGTTCGTGAACAAGTTAAGTTTATACCATCGACGCAAATCAGTTTCACAATTGAATCTTATATCCGGTAACCTATCAAGTTTCTAGGGATAAAATTTGCTCCAACCGAAGGCATCTAATGCGCTCCCGGTAATTTATCCATCCTCCCCGAACGACTACCCTGATATCTCGGAAGCGTAGCACATCTGGTTTGGATTTCAATTTCCCGAAAGCTCGATGGAGGGAAGGAAAACCATGAAACCTTATAAACTTAATAATTTTTCGTGGGAGAATTTTCGCGATTAATGTTACACTTTGCACATTAATTCATTTAAGTGCGTTTGTGGCATTCATACAATATGAAACAACCATTCACAACCTAGTTGCTACCAACATGTGGTTCATGGACCGTTCATAGAAAACAAAAACTCCGTAATCTAATTACAAGTCTTCGTCTTGAATCTTCGTCTTCTCGAAACGGATCTTCCTCCGGTCTTCGTCATTACATATAAATTTTACATTGAAAATTGCATCATAGATACAAATATTTCTAGTAAAATAAATAGGCTCAAAACGGCATTTACAACCCAATCGAATAATAACCGAACGATTCAAAAAACTAAGTCCACGAACCACATCCCCATTCAAAAGCATTCATCCAATAAATACTATATAAATGGAAAGCGTAGAGATACATTGATCCAATCAACAATACGAACCGATCCAATCGATTCATAAAAAACAAATTAATCCAATTAATTCAAACAACCGTCAATATTAACTTGTTCTGGACGAGAAAATATTTCATTAAATTAATTCCCCAAAGAATAAAATTATCATAATTAAATCTTAGTCAAATTAAATCCAATTTAATTTGTGGGAAATTAATTATCGAACGAAATATAAAAAATGAAGTCAAAAAACGCGGCCAGAGCACTGCCCAGCAAGCTGCCGTGCAGGGCCAGCAGGGACCGAGACCATTGCCAGGCAGCGACCGAGAGGCTACCGAGCATGGCCGATCACGAGTCCAGATCGCGATCTGCTGCCTCAGACCGCGAGGCAGCGCTTGGCCAGCCCCAGGCTACCGGGTCCGATTATGTTTTCGGCTCGTTTTTCGCCCCGATTCCAAAAATAACATTTTTCTAGTCTTTATATTACACTTTAAATCAGTTTTTTAAAAGAAAAATAGATTTACATTGTAACATAAAATCATGGAAAAATAATTTTTTTGGATGAATAATAGAAAACCAACGATTAATACGATTATGATTCCAAATCATATACCATCTAATCAAGCATTCCAAATGCCAATATCGTATATACGATCGCAAGACCTACGCTCCGATACCACTATTGTGATTCGGTGCCTAAAACAAAGGCCCAACGGAAGCGATAAAACAAATATTAATTCGATCCGAATCCCTACGAGGATCGATCAAGCTACATATATACGAATATATAAACGAAAATACAAGAGATGTAAGAAACTCCCCTTGTAGTCCGTTGATTAAATGGATTCCTTCTCTTGAGCTATTCCCCAAGCTTTAGGCGATCTCCATGCAATTCAATCCATTCCAAGCTCTTGAATGATCCAACGCCGAAAGCACCGCGTCTCTACTTGCCAGAAATGACCGAAACGACGATCACCTTGTTATCCTCCGAGGATACGGCTAGAGCTAAGTGATGAAGCTTCCAATATGAAATTATAACACTCTAAGTGTATAACTCACAATCTCTCTTTGAATTCTTGATTTTTCTCTAAGAACTACCAAGAACAAAAATTAAGAAAAGGAAGAAGAAGACGAGAGAATTATGAAATGAACTCAAAGTTCTTTCTCTCTCTTTCTCTCTTTGAACCGTATGATTGATCAAAAATATGAGTGAGATGAAGTCTTCCTTCCTTTATTTAATTCCTTTTCACATGATACAACTCATCACATGAGTGATCAACCCCACCATGAAAATGATATCATGACCCCAATGTCTTTATCACTCAATAAAGAATGAAACAAAGACAAAGTGAATGTGGATGGAAAAAAGAGGGCGGCAGCTATGTGGATGAATCGGACGAGTTCAGTTCGTTTCGGACTCCCATAAGTCCAAACAGATAAACTCTAATTCCGTTCCGATGTATTTATATCGATTAATTAATCCAATTAATTTTATCATATCAAATACATTATGACATAATTAATTTCTCCAAGAAATAATTATATCCATGAATTAAATTAATCACCCAGCTTGATTCATTCCGTCGTCAATCATAATGCGCGACTCGGTAGGTCCGTCTCAGTCAGCAATGGGAGGAACCAAAGAGTAGTAGCACCACCTAGCCAGCCTGGCGGCCTACACTGTACCCCAACTGAGAACGAATGATGGGATCATTCAAGAACCATTCTGTCGTGAATACCAGTATACGTATAAACCCTTCTTTCAAATGTCCCGATCAAGTTATAGGGTCACGGTCAGTCAAACCCTATCTGTACTTGACGATATGCATGCGTTAATGCAAATCGAGATCGTTGAGCTCTCGTGTATCTAATACAGCTAGCTCCAATGCTTTGGCCAAAGACTTATGATCTCATATGCCAGTAACCGCATAGGACATATAACCCTCTCACTAACGGGAGAAAGAATTCTATCTTGGTATTCAGTAGGACCTACTACTTGCCCGTCAAGATGCACGTCGAGGTTGACCCCCACCTCCCGGTTTATAGGGTCTAACTACTCTAATGAAAATCTTGACGTCACAAGCACAACCCTACTAAATCCTCAAGTCGAAGGTTCACGAATGCCTATCACAACCTTTCGATTCCGTCACTGACTGTCCCGGAGTGAAATCCGTGTGACGAATCGAAGATGAGTCAGTTCGAGTATACTAATCCAATTATCATACCTATAACGTGTGCTCCCACTAACTATTAGTGTTCGACAGACACTCTCCATGTCAAAGAATAAGTCATACAAGTCTTCACATAAACTTGACGCCCAGTCAAGTTTCATCGACTTGCGAACGATTAAGTATTTGAGCTATAAACCTTTCCAGTGCCGACCCCCTTATCCAATAAGGAGTGGAACATTTTGCTCTCAAATACACGGACTAGTTTCTATATGTATATTTACGAGTTAGGAATGCCAGTAACTACCAGTAAATAAAGAAACATTCATTGCCTTATATAAATTATTTACATAATAACAAGTACAATGGCCTCACTCAACATCCTCAGAGTGACATTCGAGGGCATACTCCTATCATCTTTAATCTCCAAAAAGTGGGCTGATTTGGTTAGACGGTCCACACTCACCAAAATCGTATTCATCTCTCGACGACTCGTCGGCAAGCTAGTGATAAAATCTATCGATATGTCCTCCCATTTCCACTCAGGAATCGGGAGCAGTTTCAGCATTCCTGCGGGTCGTTGATGCTCAATCTTAACCTGCTGACAGGTTAAAGATCTCAAAACGAACTCTGCAACATCACGTTTCATATTTCCCCACCAATAACATTGCTTCAAATCCTTATACATTTCGCTAGATCCCGGGTGAATGGAGTACAGGGTAGCATGGGCCTCTATCATGATAGAGTTCCTCAACTCTTCATCCGCGGGTACACAAACTCGATTCCTGAAGCGTATCAATCCATCCTCATGGATCACAAATCCAGGGGCTTTTCCTTGAGTTACTTCATCCCAAACTCGAGATAAGAATGGGTCTGTAATCTGCTTCGATCTGATTATATCATCCGGGATGATGAAATCTCAAGTGTGCAGAGCTGCCCCTGAATACGCTGTAACCAGACTTCAATTTCGAGCCTCACGAACTCCAACTGCAATTCTCTCCGAACTATGAAGCGGGCAAACATGTGTTCCTATACTGTCTTACGACTCAAGGCATCGACAACCACATTTGTTTTGCCCGGATGATAGAGGATATCAATATCATAGTCTTTGTTTAGTTCTAACCACCTTCTATGCCTCATGTTCAACTCCTTCTGAGTAAAAATGTACTTCAGGCTCTTGTGATCAGTAAAGATCTGACAGGTAACTCCATACAGATAGTGACGCCAGATTTTCAAAGCAAACACCACGACTGCTAGCTCCAAATCATGGGTCAGATAGTTAACTTCATAGGGTCACAATTGTCTCGATGCATAAGCAATCACTTTCCCTTCCTACATCAGTACACATCCAAGGTCCTGTCTCAACGCGTCACTATATACCACGAATCCTTCAGTTCCTTTTGGTAGAACCAAAACAGGTGCTGAAATCAATCGACTCTTAAGTTCATCAAAACTTTGCTCACATGCCTCTGTCCACAAATACTTTTTATCCTTCCTCAGCAGGTTATTCACTGGTTTCACAATCTTGGAAAAACCTTCCATGAACCGTCGGTAATAACCTGCTAGACCCAAGAAACTGCGTACTTCCTTCACGTTCTTCGGAGGTAGCCAGTCTCAGATAGCTTCTGTCTTTTGTGGGTATACTCTCACCCCTTCGGCTGATATCACGTGCCCAAGAAAGATAACCTCAGGCATCCAGAATTCACATTTAGAAAACTTCCCGTAAAGCTGTTTCCGCCTTAACGCATCGAGAACTTGGTGGAGATGACGTTCATGCTCTTCATGGTCACGAGAGTAAATCAGAATGTCGTCAATAAAGACGACTACAAAGCGATCCAGATAATTAATAAAAGCCCAATACATCAACTCCATGAATACAGCCGGTGCATTAGTCAGTCCAAAAGGCATCACTACGAACTCATAATGTCCATAGCGAGTACGAAAAGCGGTCTTCGAAATGTCAGACTCTCGAATCCTCAACTGATGATACCTGGACCTCAAGTCGATTTTAGAAAACATAGCATATCCCTGAAGTTGATCCAATAAATCATCAATACGTGGCAATGGATATTTGTTCTTGATGGTTACCCTGTTCAGCTCACGGTAATCGATACACAAATCCAGAGATCCATCTTTCTTTCGTACAAATAGCACTGGTGCTCCCCAAGGGGACGCACTAGGTCGAATATATCCTTTCTCAGTTAACTCCTCAAGCTGGTTCTTCAACTCCTGTCGGAGCCATACGATACGGTGCCTTCGAAAGTGGGGACGTACCTGGCTTTAATTCAATAGTTAACTCTACCTCTCGACATGGAGGTAAGCCTGGAAACTCATCTGGAAATACATCTGGGTACTCCCGGACTACTGGAATATCGACCAATTCAACTGGTCGATCCTCTGTTTTGGTCATGTAACACCAATAACCAATACACCCTTGATTAAGCATTTTCACTGCTTTCATATCACTGATGACTCTCCCGGAATGGTTGGGATTATCACCCTAAAAAATACACTCAACACCATCGTCAGATGTGATGGTCCACTATCCTCTTGCGGACGCTAAGTATGGCATCATGATGATCCATCCAATCGATACCCAAGATTACATCATCTTTAGGCAAATCGACCACAATTAAGTTTGACAACCACTCACGATCGTTCATGCGAATCAGACAGTTTCGCACTACACGATTCCCAACAATCATTCTACCATCAGGTAGACCAATTACATAAGGTTCATAATTGGTAACATGATCTATTTGCAAACGACTCAAACAAGAAGCAGATAAAAAGGAGTGTGAAGCACCAGTATCAAAAAGAACACATACGGGATGAGATCGGATCTCGAGAGTACCTGCAATCATGCTGGCTTCTGGATCATCTGCCTTCTTCATCTTGTAAATCTTAGGTTTCGCAGCTCCGGTACCAGATGTACCAACTTGGTTTCCACGGCCTATCCCTCTGTTTGCCCCGGTAGTTTGACAAGAAGCGGACAGAGGTACCCAGTCCTGGACAGAAGATTGAACTGGAGCATGAGATGCTACTGGATCACGTCCCAGTCCATTCCTATAATAACGAGCACGATGCCTATTCTTTCCACAAGTATGGCATGCGATGGCCGGCTTCGAGCATTTGGAGCTGATGTGCCCCTGGTCCCCACAGTTATAGCACACAACAGATGAGTTGACTGCTCGAGAGTGCGATCCGACTGGATTTGATGCCATGGGTGGTCGTTCAGAAGGGTTCGGCAATGACTGGGGCTTCCTGAATGTTCCCCGGTTACTGTTAGTCTGGTTCTGGTTCCTGGATCTCTTGTTGTTGGACTGTGGTTGCTTCTTGGAAATCTCCTTTGCGGTAAGCTCGTATTCCAAAGCTTTCTCGATGAACTCCGGTAGGGTCGTACAGTGGTGATTCAACAGCTGCATTCTCATTCGGGGTTTGAGCCTCTTGAGAAAATATTTGATCTTATTGACCTCCGTTCGGACAATCGATTAGGCAAAAGGAAGAAGTGCCTGAAATTTCTCGGCAACAGATAGTACATCATCGTCTTCAGACGGGTCCGGGTTCAGCAATTCTGACAGCTTGGCCTCACGGAGTGGCCCTGGATAGTAACGGTCTAACATGAGGTTTTTAAATTCCTCCCAAGTATACACACCATCAGCTGGCATCATTGAAAGCCACCAGGTGTGGGCGCCCTTGCTAAGATAGTAAGCTGCTACGGAGACGCGATTCTCTTCGTGGCAGTCCACCATCTCGAATAATTTCTCAAAGTGTTCAATCCAATATACAATATCAGCAGGCTCAGAGGAGCCTTCAAAAGTTGGGGGTCGTTGGCGAGAGATGTCGCCGATCAGTAATTAAATCATGGCTCATAAAGTACATACCGTATTTGGCTCGTAGGGTCAGGCGCTTGCACAGGTCACACGTGACATGGAGGTCTCTTGATACTAGTTCATTTCACAACGACTCTTAAAGAGAAAAAAAACATGCTCCGATACCATCTTCTGTAACACCCCAAAATGCGGCTATTACAGTGCCATGGACCCCACACTGGGACCCACCAGGCGATACCAAAATACAGATTAAATAAGTATTATCTTGTGATACCGAACCACAATAAATAGTCACTACTCCGATTAGGAGTTTATTAATGGTATGGCCAACGGCCTTATGATACACAGGATCCGAAATACAAGTATAAACAACATGGAGATGGAATATACTTCAAATATTAATACAACGGGACAATAGTTTAAATAAAGCGGAATTAAAGTAACATTACACGATTTGAACATAACCGGACACAAAAGACTTGGGCCCACCGAACTAGTATCCTTAGAACCCTTCGCCGTCACCATGCTCTTCCCATGCCTTGCCTTTGCCTCGACCTAAAATACAACACAAGTGTTTCACCCAAAACATAGGGTCAGATATACATGATAAATGATTCTCCCGACATTATATAATTCACATATATTAGATCTCAAGAAAACATCCCGACTATTGAACATACCCCTCGGGCGTATGAACAGTCAGTCACAAACCATCGAACATATCCAATCATACATGGACTATGAACGATCAAACAATATGGCTCAAGATGGACATCACAGTACGCCTGGTCTGAAAATGTGTCCGTGTACATGTCCACCCCGTATACAGAATCCAAAATATACGTGTGACAATGTACCTAATTAGCCTCACGAACTATGTCTCGTGTGCACAGTCCAATACGGAAAACATCCACGTATGACTATATAAGTGCCTGGCTAAAAATCCTACACAATAACCAATCGGTACGCAGATATGATTCCAGATATGTCACGATACAACATGACAACGAATTCAACAAATCACATATCCGATTAAGGATCAAGAAACTCACCAAGTGACAATAAGGACCAACAAGATCAACGATTCAAAGTGACGGGCTTGGGAATGCAATCCCATGATGAAAACGGAACAACGTCAAGAACAATATCAAATTACAAGTCACAAATTCATAAGCGTTTCATATACACGAAATGTATAATCATCACAAGAATCTAATCATCATTATAACCAAGCAAGATAACTTTCCTCAATACGGAGATGAGAATAATCCTGCCTTGTCGAACGAACGGACGGTCTTCGACTAATATCGGTTACACGAACAATCGACCTTGAATGAAATACACTTCACTCAATAACACATTCATATAATCATTGATATCGAATTCAGGGGGACGACACCCTAAATTCAATTTGAATAGTTCAACTATCTCAAGATATCGAAATTCTATTCCAATAACTCTATTTCCTCAATTCATTCTTAAGATCGGTTTACAAGATATTCTCAGAAATTCGCATGGTTCTGATGAATAAGAATTTATCAAGAACATGTTAAACAATCATTTATGTTTGTTAATGTCATCTTATGTTGTTTAAACTTTCCAATAACATCACAATTGTTGAAAGTGATAATATGCACAACTCTGTTCATCACTACATCAAATTTAGATTGAATATAGTAAGCTACAATAAGGTTATACTAAATTCATTTAGTTATAAGATTACATCATATTCATGAAGATTATTAACACCATCCTTATAACCCCCTTACTAACCTGGAGAATCCACTATCATCATCTATGAATTCACCTAGCTTAGGTTAAAGAATCATCACACTAATCTTCTAACATTCAACAAGGTGTTCTAATACATTTTATGGCAACACTTTCATCAATTAACTTAACTATGAAGAAGCTAATGATTATTATTGTCTTAATGATGTTAACAATCTAGCAGGAAGAGTTTGATTCATTTAAACATGACCATTATCATCAAAATATCAAGAACGCCTCATTCCAAACCCTTGGTTACTATTTTCATCAATAAGTGTTAGAAAGTTTAACTACAAACATGTTTTACTTGATTAATTCAACTCTAGGTGAAGTACGCCACAACACTAACATCATAACCACAAAAATATAGAGTAGAATTGTACAAGATACCTTCAGAAACGAAGAACAAATCACCACAAGAACACACTCCAAGCTTCAAGAAACAACTCTAAACTCCCGATCAACAAGCTCCAATCCAAGATGCAAAGCTCAAACACAAATGGGAAGAGTGTAGAATCGGTCTAGTGAGGCAGATGGACGGTTGTTGGAGAGAAATTTGGAGTTTGGACGTGCAAATGAAAGACACAAGCTATCTTTTTATAAACTGCACAGCTCCTTACGTACGTTATCGCAAGAGGATAACATACGCTAACACCTTTACGTACGCTACACTGAATGTGTTACGTACGTAATATGTCTCCAGATGTTATTGTATCAAAACACTAACATCATTACGTACGTTATGGGCCAGAGCATTACGTACGTAATATATGTCAACTTGGCTGCCTCGAAAAGGCCATTTATTCGGATCATGTCCGGACCCCCATGCCGAAAGTGAGATCAGATAAGATTCCCAAGAATTACGTATGTAAACATCATTACATTACGTACGTAAAGCTAACGATCTAGCGTACGTTAGGTTAAGGCCTTAGCGTACGTTAAACACACCAAAAATCTATCCAAAAAATATAACAATCTACACAACGTCAAGAAATCAAACACAATGCGAATGATAGTCATAATCAAGTCTATTCTGATATATCTCGGCATCAATAAACATTAACTGAATGTGGCATGATTACAACAATGCTCAAATTATCCGAATAATACAACAGTAGATAAGAATTACTGTCGGATATTACAATCCATGACATGTTATGTTGGTGCGTTGCAATCTTTTCCTCATCAAGCCTTTATTTTTCCCATGGGGTTTTGTTTTGGCTTGAAATAAGTTTTTACGAATGCAACATCTTCTGCACTATTGTTGTATTAGTGCTCGACACAGGGGGAGTGTTCCGTGAATTATTATTCCCGTGATGTGTCTTACCTAATACTGGTTATAGATACATAGATGGAAGGTTCTAAATCCTTCTAGAGATAGTAGGATCCTATTAGATGTCTTACCTTATCTAGGAATCCTATGTATGGAAGGACTCTCATTGTAATGCCTATATAAAGGTCCCTCTATTAGTATTATGAATACAATTGATTGACTTGTATTTACAGTCTTTTACTTTCTCCTGAAACTGTTAGTTTATTTACCAAACACACTTGATCGATTTGTATTATTTTCACGGAATGTATATTTAGTTAATTAAATGTGCTTTATTGAAATGAATTTTAGTAATATAAATAATTTATAAATAATAATATACATGCAGAATAATTTAGTTTGGTTAAATGTGTTATTTAATAAAATTACCTAAGTTATAAATATTTAGAAAATAAATATAAATCATTTCTTATTTAGATAATAGTAATATACATGCATACATAAAATAAATAGAAATGATTTCGCTATATATGGTGGTTTAAGTATAGGAGGGGGGATCCTCTGCAGTGGCTGCACCATGCTGTGCATTGCCAGCCATCAGATCACACACACCCGCACGTGTGTGTGTGTGTGTGTGTGTCCCATCCGATGCACAGCATGATGCTGTGTACTGCAGGGGATCCCATCCCTAAGTATAGGGGTGGAAGAAAAATGAAATAAAATAAATAAATATAGGGATGAAAATCGGTGGGTTCGGTATAAGGTATGCCAAAATAAACTTTAAAAGGTGATATCCATTTTAGCAGTTATGGGTATGTTTGGATGATCACTTAATCTAGATTATAATCTTAATTTAGATAAAGTTGGTCAAATAATCTAATTTGACCTTCAAATCTTGTTTGGATGGTGCTGATTTAATCTAGATTATAATCTTAATATAGATTAAATTCAAACGCTTTCGAATATAGCTTTCAACCCAAGGCTATCAGATTTTATTTTTTCATTCCGATTTTATCCTTAATGTAATATATATATATATATATATAAATATATATATATATATATATACACACATATATATATATATATATATAATATACAAATTTTATTTTTTCATTCCGATTTTACCCTTAATAAATATTTGTATAAAATTTGTATAATAATATAAGTGATAACATAAAAAAAAAACTAAAATACCATTAGAAGTTGAAAACAAAATAAATAATAATATTGCATAATGTAAAATAATAATAAGCAATATAAGAGTTAATATATAAATATTAAGGTTGTTTTTGTAATATTATAAACAGTAAATATAAAAGATGTACTTTTATGTATTTTATAAATTTCAGCTAGTATGATAGCTAGTTTTGCTAAACACTTTTAAATACAATAATCTAAATTATTATACAGCTAGATTATCAATTTTCAGCTAAATTATCTGATATAATCTAGATTATTGGTTTTCAGCTAGATTATCAACAATAAGCTAGATTATCAGTTAATGCATCCAAACATACTCTATGTCATTCGACTTGAGTATATTGAAACCAAAACCAAATTGTTGGTGTTTTAGTGTTTTTGGCTTTTCGATCTTTTCAGTATGGTAAAGATGATAAAATTTTTGGATTTTTTTTTTGGTAAAGTTATAATCCTTTTTCAATTTTCACTTAGCACCTTCATTGCAATGAAGGCTGAACTAGACTCAATGGTTGTGAGGTATTTGGTTATATCGAGTCAGTACCCACGAGGCTTAAAATAGTTGGATATAAACGAGTCTTTGTTCATAAATGCAATGGCAAGAATAAGGTCACACATTACAAAGAGAGGCTAGTCGCCGAAGGCCTCTGGCAGCATTCTGACATTTATTATGAGGAGACGTACTCTCCCGTTATGGAGACCATTATTTTCTGCAATTTAGTCTGTTTGGTAGTGTTCAAAAAACTGAACATGCAGCTTATGAATGTGGTTACCGCGTATCTTTAGGGGGGGTCTAAATACCGAGATTTACATAAAAGTTCCTGAAGGGACTTCATTTGCCAAATCGAGTAGCTCTAAACCATGGAGCGCTTATGCAGTGAAATTCTATTGTATAAGTTGAAGCAATCCAAAAGAATGTGGTACAACCGCTTACATGAATACTTGATTGAGGGAAGAGATACAAGAACAATGATCTTTGTCCGTTCATTTTTATAAAACAAACAGATGTTGAATTTGTGATTGTAGTCATCTGTGTACATGATATTAATGTCATCGGTACCATCAGGGTCCATTTCGGTCCGGTTGGGTTCGGTTTGATCCCGAACCAAGAATCGAACCAAACTGGTTTGGTTCATTCTATTTCTCTCTTTTTAAGTTCGGTCTTCTTCGATTTTTATTTTTCGGTTCTTTTTTCGGGTTTTTCTATTCTGTTTGGCTTTCGGTTCGGAAATGCCACCCCTAATACCATAGATGAGGTCGATGAAGCGTGTGCTACCTTAAATTCGAATTCGAGAAGAAACACCTTACGATGACTCTATTTTGCTTGGGCTTAGAGCTTGAACATAGAGTTGATATATGTCTGTAATTTAGCATGGATAAGGCACACCTCTTGCTACCCCCATGGTTGGTCGAAGTCTGGAAATGACAAATATATGTTTTGTCCTAAAGAGGAGGATAAGAGTTCCTTGGAGCAGAAACACGTACCTTAGCGCAATTAGTGCATTGTTGTATCTGACTCAATGTACTTTTCCAGATATTGCATTCTCTATAAATATGTTAGCGATAAGGCACTAGAATGGGGGGTAAAACACATTTTTGGATTGTTCTTTCCCTACATAAAAGAGTGATACTCCGAAACAAGTTATTGAGGTTAAGATGATGCATACCGACTATCGATCTATTTCCTCTGATTTTGCAGCTAAGCATGATAGCTCGACACGACTACCAGAAGTTCTAGTGCTAGCAAACTTGTCCCCTATGCAAAGATACACAATGGTGTATTAGTTGAATGTGCTGATGCCGGTAAACTTCACCATTGACAATACAGCAATACGTTGGAGATCTACCAAGCAGGTAAAATTATTTTTTTTAAATAAATTAACTAATACATTACATATAAAATATTTTAGATCAATGGTAAAAGCGTTAAATGACTTAAGTCATGAGTTCAAGTCAACTAGGGAACTGGTTGGAGAGAGATTTTCTTTCTTTCTGTATTAAATCTCAGTGGGGATGATGGCCTAGTGGTAGAATAGTGTTGCTCGGGAGTCAAAGGTCACGGGTTCAAACCCTACCAATACTACTAGGTCGGGTGTGTGAAAAAAAAAAACGATCTAATTAAAAAATAACAAATACATTACAAGAAATTAGCGGGAGTTTGTCCTCACCTTCCAGTTGCATCCAAACACAACAACGCAATACCATGAAAATGAGCAAATTAATGCTACAAAGTACAAACAACATGCTCAATCTTTCACTGTCCTTAAAACTCTGAATCCAAATCTAATATCTAAGCCCCTTAGCAACCTCAAAAAAATGAGCAACATTTTCTTCCGGAGTGCCCACAACAATCCCATGTCCGAGATTCAAAATATGGTTCCCTTTCCCCGCTTTTCTAACAGTATCCTTAATTCTCTCAGTAATGAACTCTTTCGAACCGAAAAGGACACCGGGGTCCACATTGCCTTGCACGGCCACATTCGGGCCGAGCCGTTTCCTTCCTTCGGCCATATCAACCGTCCAATCCAAGCTAACCACATCAACACCCGTAAAGGGAAGTCTCTCGATTAATCCTCCCGACCCACTTGCGTATAGTATAAGTGGGAGATTTGGATGCGTCCGTTTTACGGTGTCGACTATTTGTTTTAGATAAGGAAGACTGAACTCTTCGAAATCGACCGGGCTGAGCTCGGTGGCCCACGAGTCGAAAATCTGAACGGCTTGGGCTCCTTTATCGGCTTGGTACTGAATGTATTTGGCCATGGAGGTTGCGAATTTTTGAAGTAGGGCATGGAGGACCTGAAGGAGGAATAGATGATGAACTGATTATTACTACTAGTTAAGAGTGTTTGGAAAAGAATTGCTTTTGGAAAAAGTGATTTATTGTAGTCAAAGTTAAAAGCAGTTTCAGAATCAGAAGTTGGTAGTGTTTGCAAATAGAAGCTAAAAGTTGAATTGGTTGGAAAAGAGAGTGTCGACGAATAAGTTGTAAAATCAATTATTAGAATGTAAAAGTCGAACCAGAAGCAGAATACAAAAGAAAAAAATCTAAAGCAGATCAGGCCGTATCACTTACTTTGGGCTCTGAGAAAGCCAGTCTCTTTATTTTCGAGAAGTGCTTGGAGGAACCTCCTTCAACCACATAGGAAGCTAGGGTAAATGGAGCTCCAACAAAACCGAGCAATGCCGCTTCATTGTTTACCTGACGAATACAAAATGAGTAGATGAAACAATAAAAAGTAAAAACCATAAACAGAAGCAGAATCATATAAAAAATAAAGAAGCAGAAGCTCACATTTGCAAACACGTGATTCATTTTTTTCCACTTAAAACATAATGGTTAATTTCCATTGTTTCCAATGGAGCCAAAGACTCCTATTCTTTGGTTCTGAATTATAATGGAATAAAACAAAATGACTCACTAAACTGGTTGCACTTCTTTTTCTCATAAAGTACTAGTCATTCCATGCAATTCTCGATGCAATTTTCATTTTGGATCATCCGGAAACAGCCTCTCTGTGTTAAGACAGGGGTAAGGCTGCGTACATCCGATCCCCCCATACCCCGCTTTTTGCGGGAGCCATTGTGGCATTGGGGTAATGTTGTTGTAAAACATAATGGTTAACTTTTTTTAGTGATCGAAACACTTCTTTAATATAAGATTAACTTTGCAGCAATACATATATGTGCCTTTTCTATCTCAAGATCGATACACGGAACCTGAAGAAAATATTAAACATGCCATAAATAGGGTGAATAAATTAATGACAATGAACGACTAAGTCAGACCTCTTTGCGCAAGATCGTTAGAGCTTCCCCAACATATGGAACCGACTCATTGGGAGTAAATTCTCTAACTTTCTCAACATCGCCAGCTGTCCGAATCGGGTCGAATATGATCGGACCCTTACCTTGGACAATGTCAAAAGGTATGTTCATACCGGACAAAGGGGTAAGAATATCGGAGAACAAGATGACCTGAAAAATTATAAAACCGCACTGATTAAAACGATCACTTAAATTGGAACAGATTACTTCAACTTATGTAACAACTAGCTTATTTTAATATTAAGTTTCTCCAGTGTATTATCTTACACCATCAGGTTTAAACAATTCCCACGGCTGAAGTGAAATTTCCACCGCTAGATCAACATTTTCTGATCTTTCACGGAAGGACGGATATTTCTCACACATGGTTTGGTAACTCTACAAAAAGCAGTTAAAACAGATGCAGATTTATTATATACATACTAAACCAAAAAAAAAAAAAACATAAATATAGATGAACAAGGAAATATTCCTCATGACAAGAAAGATCATTTTGAACTCTAGAAGTTGCAACGTGTAAGACTTTCTAACAACACCCCATTAGACAACTGCCACATCCATGTTTATATATTTCTGATGATGAAATAGTCTAAAGCAACTGAGAGTTTATATATTTTTCATAAGGACCTGCCTTCATGTACCTCCCTGCTTGTCTCATAAGCCAAACTGGGGGCCTCTCGACTTCTTTCCCTCGTGCGGCATTAAGTAACAAAGGCTCTGTGGCATTTACAGGTTTTGGCTCCGCAACAGCTCCTACAACACAAGACACAAAATTTGCCAAAGGCAAGCTCGAATATCAACTAAAGCTATTTAGAAACAAGAATCCTAGACAAACAAGTTATCCATTATTAGTAAGCATTAAATTTATATTAATGCTGAGGAAACGGGATCGTGAATGAAATGAATACCGGCTGTCGTTAAAGAATGAAAAACGACAGGATGTGCGCAAACCAATAGCGAACATGACTTGTGTGTGACAATCTAAGAAAATACACCAAATAGGAAACAATTCAAAAGCATCAAACAAATAAGGCAAGAAGAACTAGATAGAATTTCAACCCCCAAATCACTAAACAGCAAAGACCAATTCAAGACATTCCAACAAACAACTTATCAGCTTGAAATTTTTGCCGGTCACAGCTAACACTGATAAATATAGTTTCATTGAAATAGAACTGTCAACTGCGACATGCTTTAAACAGGTTATTTGCCAAGAAGAGAAGGATATCAATCATTTTCACTGTCATGGGGGGGGCGTCACCTGTCAGATATTACAGTAAATTAATTACAGAAAAAAAATGATTTATGGGTTTCAGCAAATTCACTTTCTTCAGGCAAGAACACTGCAAACACAAATTACATCAGCATTAAATGCATAGGAAACAGAACTGTATGTGTATATCCTAAAAGAAAGCATGTCAATGAATAAATATTTACCACCAAGAGAGCAGAAGAATCTGGGCTTATGACTAGAGAGAGAAGCAAAATTCAATTTGGCCGAGATTGATGAAACTGAGCTGCTATAAATGCACGCCATTTTTTACCCTCCAAAGATGAAAAACTGAAAAATGCCTCCTCCCGGAATGAAAACCCTTTTCTCCTGAATCTTATAGACCGGTTCTCTCGAACAGTGGAGATATGGAATGACAGGAGAGATGGAAGAACAAGAACAAAAAAAAGGACAAATTGCAAAAACAGGACTTATCTTTATCGCTAACTACACATCTACCACTAAATTTTCAACTTTTGCAGAATAGGTACCGAACTTCCAATTTGTTGCAAAAAATGACCTCAGACAAATTTAATGGCAAAACAGTGGGTATTTTCGTCGGTTCGCATTGATATCATGAGCTGCTTCATTTACGCCATTGTCACCCTAATTGCCCGCCCAAATTCTTGATTCATTACTTAAAAGTTAAAACTCCACTTTGCTCCTTGAAGGTAGTGACTGCAATGTAGGACTAATTTCCGCAATATAGGTATTTTTGGAGTCGATTGGACTCCGGGCCACGGCACAAATCCTCCGGACTGTGGCACTACGCTTGAAAAGACATTTTTCCTCACTAAAGATCTTGGGTAGTGCAGAGCGGCATGAGCGCGCCCCGAAACTCACGCGAGCCATCATCACTACTGGCGCGGCCCATGCGGCAGGCCGCGACCCCTACCGAGCACACCCCTGCCGGCCCCTGCCGCGCAACCCTCTGCCGAGCGTTGCCGATCACTTGGGGCCGCGGCACATCCCTGCCGAGCCGCGCCCCCCGTCATTTTACCTGGCATGGTCTGCGCGTCTGTACTCTGGGTCGCGGCCCCTGCCGAATATCCTGGACAGCATTTTTGAAGTGTGCCGCGGCACACATTACCTAGGCCGCGGCACAGGAAGTCAACAGGCCAGTTTTCTTCCTTTTATCAGGTTTCATACGGGAGTTCAACATAATTATCACACACTTTTGAGAGCAAGCAAGAGAGAGATAGAGAGAGAAACAAGAGAGAGAAATACAACTCTTCAATTTCCCGGAGATTTATCGGTCGGATCGTCGTGATCTTTTGACAAGAGCTTGGTAGCTATTGGGCAAATCTTTTCACCGGTGTAGATCGAGATTTTGAGTCCGGAAGTTTGAGTATTTCATTAGCTTTTTTTGTAAGCTATTTACGGTGTTTTCTTTTCTCGATCTTGTTGTTGTTGTTGATTCCAAATACTTAAAGAACATTTATTACCAAGTATTTGACGATTGGTGTATACCCCTAGTTTGTATTAGGGACGATTGTGTATTTGTGTGTATTGGTGATAGTGGATTTAAGCGGCTTCGGTCCCGTGGTTTTTTACTCTCGTCTTGAGGGGTTTTCCACTCTAAAATTGTGTCTCGTTATTTATCGCTTTCGAATATCATTTGTATTAATTTTATCGAGTTATAATTGTTGCTCTACTCGTCGGTAACCACAAAGTTACGATTGAAGAGTGGGAATTTGTCAAACGAGGTTCCGTATTATTCGTTGTGACGTGACGTTAGTCGGTATTTTTCCCAACAAAGTGGTATCAGAGCCACGGGATTTGTTGTTTCGTGGTTGTTAAGTATCTCAATTGTAAGATGGAAGCCAACACGAGTAGAATGGTTAACTTGAGCGGTTCAAACTACCACGTATGGAAGGGGAAGATGGAAGACCTTCTATATGTGAAGGATTATTATTTGCCGGTTTTTAGCAAAGATAAACCGGAAGGGAAGTCCGACGCGGAGTGGACTATTTTGCATCGCCAAGTTTGCGGATATATTCGACAATCGGTGGATGACAACGTTTTGAACCATATTAGTGGAGAGAAGGATGCTCGAGAGTTATGGCACAAGCTCGAGCAATTGTATGCTCGGAAGACGGGGAATAATAAGTTATTCCTCATTAAACAAATGATGAATTTGAAGTTTCGAGACGGGACTCCTCTATCGGATCATTTAAATGCATTCCAAGGCATAATTAATCAACTTGCCGGAATGAGAATTAAATTCGAAGAGGGGGTGCAAGCTTTGTGGTTGTTAGGCACATTGCCGGATTCTTGGGAGACGCTTCGAACGTCGTTGTCTAACTCCACCCCCGATGGAGTTATTTCGATGGAACTAGCTAAAGGGAACATGTTGAATGAGGAGGTCCGAAGAAAAGCACAAGGATCTTCGTCACAGTCGGATGTTCTAGCTACCGAAAGACGGGGGAGAGGTCAAAGTAGAGGTCCGAGTAATAGAGGGCCACAAAGGAGTAGTTCTCGGGGGAAGTATGCCAAAATCGAATGTTACCACTGTGGTAAGAAAGGGCATACTAAGAAATTTTGCCGACAATTGAAGAAGGAGAATCGCCAAGGCCGTGAAAATTCACAAAAGAAGGAAAGCGGTAGTAATGATAAAGCCGAAGTTAATACAACTACCGAAGAATTCTTTGTATGTTGCGACTATGATATGGTCAACCTTGCGAGAGATGATTCGAGTTGGGAGGTCGATAGTGGTGCTACGTGTCATGTTACATCACGTAGAGATTTTTATTCCTCTTATACTCCGGGCGACTTTGGTATAGTCAAGATGGGTAACGATGGGATATCCAAGATTGTTGGAGTGGGAGATGTGCATTTGAGATTCGACACCAGAATGGAACTTGTTTTACGGAATGTAAAACATGTTACGGACATGAGGCTTAATATTATGTCCGTTTGTTTACTCGATGATGACGGTTATCATAGCGGTTTTGGCAAGGAGTTGCGGAAACTCACTAGAGGTTCCTTGATTGTCGGGAGAGGACAAAAGGAAGGAAAATTGTACGTAACACTTCCGAAGGTCACGACTAATTTCGTGAACACAATCGACAATAATGACATGGCCGATCTATGGCATAAGAGGCTCGGTCACATGAGTGAAAAAGGAATGGTGCTATTATCGAAGAAGGAGGCGTTGTCCGGGGTTCACAAGGTACACCTTAAACGATGCTCTCATTGCCTAACCAGGAAGCAAAGGAGAGTTACTTTTAAGAGTCATACTTCTTCACGGAAGGAAAATGTTCTTGATCTTGTTCATTCCGATGTTTGTGGTCCTATGAAGACTAGGACACTCGGTGGTTGCCGATATTTTGTCACATTCATCGATGATCACTCTAGGAAGGTGTGGGAATACACCTTGAAGACCAAAGATCAAGTGTTAGACATTTTCAAACAATTTCATGCCTCGGTGGAAAGAGAGACCGGGAAGAAACTAAAGTGTATCCGGACGGACAATGGTGGAGAGTACACCGGACCCTTTGATGAATATTGCCGAGAACAAGGGATCCGACATCAAAAAAGACGCCCTCGAAGACTCCGCAACTCAATGGCTTGGCGGAGAGAATCAACCGGACTTTGGTCGAGAGAGCTCGTTGTTTACTCTCACATGCCGGATTGCCAAAGTCGTTTTGGGGAGAAGCTTTGAACACGGCGGTTCATATTATTAATTTGACGCCGTGTGTTCCTTTGGAGTTTGATGTCCCGGATAAGGTGTGGAGCGGTAAAGATATCTCATACCGCCACTTAAAGGTTTTCGGATGTAAAGCTTTTGTTCACATCCCGAATGATGAGAGATCGAAGCTTGATTCCAAGACGAAGCCATGTATTTTTATTGGCTACGGGCTTGATGAGTTCGAGTATAGATTATATGACCCAGTTACAAAGAGGCTTGTTCGGTCGAGAGATGTTGTTTTTGTAGAAGATCAAACAATGAAAGATGTTGAGAATGGAGAGTCGGCTCCACAACACGACTATGATCTTATTGATTTGGACCCCGTTCCTCCACAACATGTTGAGACACCGGGTGGAGAGGATGTCCAAAATGATGAACAACAAGATGCCGGTGACAACGATGAGTTGAGACAAGATGACACCGATGGAGCTCATCCCGAGCTACCCGTGACGAACATGCCATCTTTTGTTCCACATAGGCGGTCGATGAGGGACCGTCATCCCTCCACCCGTTATTCGGCCGATGAGTACGTCACCGACGAGGGAGAGCCCTAATATTTTGCGGAGGCTATGGAGGATGAAAAGAAGAAGGAATGGATGGATGCCATGCAAGACGAGATGAGTTCCTTGCATGAGAATAACACTTACGAGTTGGTGAAGTTGCCGAAAGGCAAGAGGGCTTTGAGAAACAAATGGGTGTATCGGGTGAAGTCGGAGAAACATACCTCGTTGCCCCGATACAAAGCTAGACTCGTAGTGAAAGGATTTAGTCAAAAGAAGGGCATTGATTTTGACGAGATTTTTTCTCCGGTTGTGAAGATAGGATCGATTCGATTGGTCCTTGGTATTGCGGCTAGCCTTGATCTTGAGGTTGAGCAAATGGATGTCAAGACGGCTTTTCTTCATGGAGACCTTGACAAAGAAATTTATATGAAGCAACCAGAAGGATTTGAGGTCGAAGGAAAAGAGGATTATGTGTGTAAACTTCGGAAGAGTTTATACGGGTTGAAACAAGCACCAAGACAATGGTACAAGAAGTTTGAGTCGGTTATGGGGGAGCAAGGCTACCGGAAGACGACTCTCAACCATTGCGTATTTTTCAAGAAATTCAGAGATGATGACTTTATCATTTTATTGCTCTATGTGGACGACATGTTGATCGTTGGCAAGAATGCCGAGAGGATTGCCAACTTGAAGGAAGAATTGAGTAAGTCTTTTGCCATGAAAGACTTGGGGGCGGCTAAACAAATTCTTGGAATAAGAATCACTCGGGATAGAGCAGCCTGGAAATTGCACATGTCACAAGAGCAATATATCTAGAAGGTGCTCAAACGTTTCAACATGGACAAAGCTAAAATTGTTAGTTCGCCTCTTACTAACAATTTTAAATTGACGAGCCAAGATTGCCCTAAGACGAAGGAGGAGATTGAGGATATGGATAAAATTTCATATGCCTCGGCGGTCGGGAGTTTGATGTACGCTATGGTATGTACTAGGACCGACATTGCTCATGCCGTGGGAGTGGTGAGCCGGTTTCTATCGAATCTGGGAAAGAAGCATTGGGAAGCCGTAAAATGGTTATTTAGATATTTACGGGGTACTTCCAAATTGGGGATTACGTTTTGAAATGGGAAAGCAATGCTTGTTGGTTATTCCGATTCGGATATGGCCGGTAATGAAGATAACCGAAAATCCACTTTCGGTTATTTGATGACGTTTGCAGGGGGAGCCGTGTCATGGCAATCAAGATTGCAAAAGTGCGTTGCCTTGTCTACAACGGAGGCTGAGTATATTGCGGCGGTGGAAGCGAGCAAATAGCTCTTATGGTTGAAAATATTTTTACGAGAGCTAGGCTTCCGACAACGACGTTACATAGTTCTTTGTGATAGTCAAAGTACGATTCATTTGGCTAAGTGTTAGACGTATTTTTATGCGCTTATTTATCACTATTTTATATCCATTTTGAGCCTAAATCTGCATAAATGAGCTTTTAATGCACTATCTTTATATGTTTTGTAGAAAATTGGAGTCCGGAAGCTCAAACAGAGAAAAACGGGCCAAAACGACAATTTTTGGCCTGGGGCCGTGGCACAAGGAAAGCAGGCCGCGGCACATGCACGACACACCAAGACGCTGAGCGCATTGTACCGGGGGCCGCGGCACGCACTTACTGAGCCGTGGCCCATGACGAAAACCTGCGCCCAGGCTAAAGGCGCTGAGCATGAGGGGCCGCGGCACGCACTTACTGAGCCGCGGCCCACGGGGCGGTAATGATGATTCAGCCCTCATTTTTTGGACTGTTCTGAAACCCGTTTTCAACCTAATTCCCGGACGCGTTTTGGAGGCTAAGGATAGCTATAAATAAACATTGAAGGTCAGAAAAAAAGGGGGGATCGAGACATCGTAGGACGGGATCGAAGAACACAAGAATCCGGGGAGAGCGGAAACGAAGAGATTTGTGGGCGACGACAAGTCCACGGATCCCTTACGGTTTTTCTTAATTTTTCCGCATCTTATTTTCTAGATCTGTTCGAGTAGGATTGTGATTGTAGCCGATTACATGACGATTTGATTTATTTATTTTTATTTCAATTTACTCGTTATTCATATTGAATTGGATTCTTCTCACTGTTCTCAATGCTTTCAATTGTCTGGCCAATAGTTGAATTGATTTGAATGTCTTTATGGACCCGGGAGATGAAATTTAGGCATAGTTCTTTTGAGAAAAATCATGATTTTCGTGATATAGGGATATACTCATGGGAATTGTGAAGCCTGTTTATTGTGGGAATTCATGAACTGTTTTAGCTATTAATTATCTAATTCAAATAGGGATATATCGAGTTAATAATTCTTAGTATTTTCTATCGACCTTGGGAAAGACTTTAGAATAGTTTAGGAATTCCTGGCTTACAATCAATTGAATAAAAGTGAATTGAATTAAACAAAAATCATTCCTGATTGTTTGAGGTGAAAATCATAATCCTACGCCCTTATTATTATTATTATTATTATTATTATTATTATTATTATTATTACTATTATTATTTTCTATTTATTTTTCTGCAATTAGTTTAGAAATAAATTCTATATAATTGTTCTTCAAATAAAATTTCGAGTTGACTATATTTTGGTACTTAGTGAAATCAGTCCTCGAGGGAACGATATCTTACTTATCACTTTATTACTTGTTGACACCGTGCACTTGCGGCATAGTGTGAGGGATTTCTTCACAACAAGTTTTTGGCGCCGTTGCTGGGGACTGATTTTTCGCTAATATCATTATGAAGCGACTCTAATTTTAATTTGATGTTTTTTTTCTTTAGTTTCTATATTTTTTTTCTTCTTTCTTATTTTTTCATTATGTTTTCCTTTGATTATCGTGACCCTTGGCATTTCATAAATTTCGATGATCTTAATAATTTGCCTAATAGGGTCAGTCAGCCCTCTCTCCTGAAACAAAAGACCATGCTTGAACATTGTGTAGACGCTCTCAAAAATCCTGGGCCGCGGCCCCTGCCGAATATCCTGGACAGCATTTTTGAAGTGTGCTGCGGCACACATCACCTGGGCCGCGGCACAGGAAGTCAACATGCCATTTTTTCTTCCTTTTATCAGGTTTCATACGGGAGTTCAACATAATTATCGCACACACTTTTGAGAGCAAGCAAGAGAGAGATAGAGAGAAACAAGAGAGAGAAATACAACTCTTCAATTTACCGGAGATTTATCGGTCGGATCGTCGTGATCTTTTGACAAGATCTTGGTAGCTATTGGGCAAATCTTTTTACCGGTGTAGATCGAGATTTTGAGTCCGGAAGTTCGGGTATTTCGTTAGCTTCTTTTGTAAGCTATTTACAGTGTTTTCTTTTCTCGATCTTGTTGTTGTTGATTCCAAATACTTGAAGAACATTTATTACCAAGTATTTGACGATTGGTGTATACCCCTAGTTTGTATTAGGGACGATTGTGTATTTGTGTGTATTGGTGATAGTGGATTTAAGCGGCTTCGGTCCCGTGGTTTTTTACTCTCGTCTTGAGGGGTTTTCCACGCTAAAATTGTGTCTCGTTATTTATCGCTTTCGAATATCATTTGTATTAATTTTATCAAGTTGTAATTGTTGCTCTACTCGTCGGTAACCACAAAGTTACGATTGAAGAGTGGGAATTTGTCAAACGAGATTCCGCATTATTCGTTGTGACGTGATGTTAGTCGGTATTTTTCCCAACATGCAACTCAAAAACGGCCAAAAATCACATTTGGTCCCATAACTATTTGCTTTTACGATTTTGGTCCCATTGATTCTCACTTTTTCAATTTCGTCACATATGTGCGAAAATTGTCCAATTTAAGACCAATTTTCGCCGGAAACCAATTAAGTCGTCGGAAAATGCACGTGACACGCACATGATCACAAATTATTGGCGGATTCCGGCATTAGTAAATGAGGTGGCATTTTTTTGCTGACATGTTCTCTTATTCCCAAATAAAAAAAATAAAAAATAAAATGGAATAAAATTGGGAAAAAAAAACGGGAATGGATCCCTAATTAGATTGAAAAACGTTTGCCATTCTCATTCTAAGAACACAAATCGCCATTCTCATTCTAAGAACACAAACCGCCATTCTCATTCTAAGAACACAAACTCTAATTAGATTGAAGACAATTAGATTGAAGGCCTGTTGTTCATGCGGAAGAACGGTGCTATGGATCGGGACCTTCCGAGTTATGGTGAGTATTTCATTTTCCTGTTTATAGTTGCATTTCAGTGTTATTTGCGATGTTCAAGGTGTAATATATATGTGATGAGGTGGTGTTTTTGTTTGTTTTTTCAGATCCCGAAAGCAATTATATCACTGTAATTCTTCACTTTGGGGGTAGTTTTCAAAATACGCCCAACACAGATTATATAGGTGGTGATAGGTTAGTTTATGATATGGTGAAATCACAAGAGTTTAAAATGACTGACTTGGATGATTTTAGTGATATTTTTGGGGTTAAGGGAAATAGAAGATATTACTTGTTGCTTAGGGATGGGGGTTTTAAGTTGATTATTGATGATGAAGACCTTAGGAATTGGGCCACTGACTTTATGAAAGAGAGGGAGATGAATGTGTATGTTGAAACTCTAGGAGAAATCCCTCAGGAGACTAATAATCAAATAGATTCTGAAAATGAATCTGGATATGAATCATTTGAGAACCCAGACTTTGTTGTGGGTAATGAGATAGATGAGGATGATGATGACCAACTGTTTGACAGCAATGTAGAAGTTGTTGAAGATGATCAAGTTGACCCAAAAAACATAACTGATAGCACACATTATGTAGAAGTTCCTGTAGGGGAGCCTAGCAATTCTACTAATGTTGAAGGGGTGAGGGAGACAGAAGAATGTGAAGTAGCAGATTCCACTGAGGAAGAGGGTAGTGATCAGGAACCTGATGTAGTTGATGCAAGTGATAATTTTGATGAAGCTAGACTATCCGAGGATGAAGTAGAAGAACCAGAATATCCTGTTTATAACCCTAGGACCATGTACAACCCTGAATTTGAACTAGGAATGATCTTCTCCAGTAAAAAAGAGTTCAAATTGGCTGCCCAATCACATGCCATTAAGCATAGGAGAAACATTAAATTCACAAAAAATGATGAAAGAAGAGTATATGCTAGGTGTCTGAGTAGCAAGTGTAAATGGACAATTAATGTTCTAAAAAGAGTCAATGAAGAAGCATGGCAGATTAGGTCTTTTTATGGGAAACATTCATGTGCACCATCCTCTACTATCAGAAAAATGACCTCAACTTGGTTGAGTGAGAGATTCCTGCAGCGGTTTCAATCTGACAAGAATAGGTCTGTGCTAGGTTTCATGGAGGATGTGGCTTCTGATACTAGGGTCAGTATTTCTAGGCAGCAGGCATATAGGGCTAAGGTCAAAGCTTTGGAAAAGATTGAAGGTGATCCTAACCTTCAATATTCCAAGCTTTGGTCATATACAGAAGAACTAAGAAAAACCAATCCTGGTTCTACTATTATCCTAGGGACATCAGCTGATAGTGGTAGTACTAGGTTTGACAGATTCTATGCATGTTTTGATGCTTTGAAAAGGGGGTTTAAAGCTGGGTGTAGACCTCTATTAGGAGTTGATGGGTGTTGGCTGAAAACAAAGCATGGGGGGATATTACTAACTGCTGTGGGGGTTGATGGGAATAATAACTTGTTTCCAGTGGCATATGCAGTAGTGGAAAAATAGACTGGAGAAATATGGGAGTGGTTTCTCACAGTTTTAAAAAGGGACTTGTCAATCAACCCTAATGAATTCACTTTCATTTCTGACAAGCAAAAAGGTCTGATAAGTGCCTTTCAGTCTGTTTTCCCTGGGGTAGAACATAGATTTTGTGTTAGGCACATGCATAATAATCTTAAGACTGCTGGGTATAGGGGTCTTGCCTTTAAAACTGCTATGTGGAAGGCTGCATGTAGCACAACCCAAGGGGAGTTTAACCAAAGAATGAATGAAATGAAAGCTTTGAATGAGGGGGCTTGGGAGTGGTTCCATGATAAAGAGCCAAATCAGTGGTCAAAAGCCTTTTTCCCTGAAACCAGTAAGTGTGATATGCTTCTAAATAATGTGTGTGACACCTTCAACTGGTGCATCTTACCTGCTAGAGAAAAAGCCATAATCACAATGTTATAGTGGATAAGAGAACATCTTATGAAGAGGATGCAGAAAAATAGGGATAGGGCAGTGACTAGATGGAAGGGAAGAATTTGCCCTAGGATTACGAAAATTCTAGAGATAAATGAGGAAAAGACAGCTGATTGTGCACTAATCAAAGCAAATGATAGATACTACCAAGTGAGGGTATTTGATTTAGGTCAGTGGACCTGGAGTTACAAACCTGCTCCTGTAGAGCTTGGCAGCTCACAGGAATCCCTTGTACACATGGAATTGCTGCTATTCTGAATCAGAAACTAGACCCTTTGGATTTTGTGCACTCATACTACACTGTTGACACATATTTGAAGGCATGTGAGTACCCAATTCTGGGTATCTCGTATGATGCTCTTTGGGGTAATACAATGTACATCCCACCCATTCCACCTGATTTTGGAAAGAAACCTACAAGGGGCAGAATTCCTACTAAGAGGAAGCCAGAAGAATGTGAAAAAGTCAGTAAAGGAAAGAAGAGGAAGAGGGACAGACATGTGAAAGCCCTCAAAAGACAACAAGTGACTATTACTTGTGGTATAATATCTTGAGATGTGAAAATCCACAGGTTAGTTTTAAATTTTGTTGGTTTAATTTTATTGTAATATTTTTTCATATGGATTGGTATTAAATTTGGTTGTTTTGATACAACAGGTGGATGATGTTCAATTAAAAGAAGTCCCTGAAGAGAATGGAACTGGAGCCGAAGTTAATGTGGTGAGAAAATTATAGTTTCTTCATTCAGAAATTTTGTAGCATTTCATTTACTTATATGGTCTATTTTCTCTATTTTTTAAAAAGGATGCAAAAAGCCAAAAGAGGGAGGCCCCCGAAAAAGAACAAAACGAGGGTGTCACAAACTGGTGAAAATCAGGCCTTGGGAAATTCTGAAGAAATTCATGTAAGTGTTAATTTACATAACATGATTTTTTTTGTGCTCATAATTTGATTTTCTTCAAAAAAATTGTATTTTGAAATTTAGGTTGGTCCTCCAAACTTTGAACAACCGGAGCAAATTGACAACGCTGAAGATATTCCAGTTGACATTGCAACTCAACAGAGTGAAGCTATTACCCAAAATTGGTACCAACAAATCCCAGTTGAGAAAGTGCCTGGGCCTTCAATGTATGATCAGTTAAGGAAGGGCCAAACCTCGGTCCAACCTAGGGTGCAGATAAGAGCTCCACCTCCTAGTTTTCCTACGTGTCTCCAGCCAATTTTCCAAAAGGAAACCCATAGAAGAATAATTAGGGATGATGGCAAGAAGTACTTGGATTTGTCAGCACAACCGTGCGGGAAGGATGCTAAAGGGAAGAGGAAGGAGAATCCTTTTGTGTAGGCAAATGTTTTGTTATTTCATAACAATGTTTGGAACCAATGTTTGTTATTTCATAACAATGTTGTAGGATAATCTTTTGGAACCAATGTTTGGTATCTCATAACAATGTTTGGAACCAATGTTTGGTATTTCATAACAATGTTTGGAACAAATGTTTGGTATTTCATAACAATGTTTGGAACCAATGTTTGGTATTTCATAATCTTTTGTATGTGTATCAATGTTTGGTATCACATTCTTGGTATCAACATTCTCTTAATATTGTGTGTGTTTGGTATCTTCACATTCTTTTTATATGATTATCATATAATTTACATAGACAAAATACGAAAAAGACAATTCACTATAATTCACTATGAAGAAAAATACATAGACTTGAAAGATTACATTAACTCTTGAAAGATAAGTTACATAGACTTGATTCCACAACTGACCAATGCATACTCTACAATTCACTATAAAGAACCAAAATGTACCTAACAAAAAAAAAAGCATACTTCAAATATTACATTAACTCTTGAAAGATAAGTTACATAGACTTAATTCCACAACTGAGCAATGCATATTCTACAATTCACTATGAAGAACCAAAATATACCTAACAAAAAAAAAGCATATTCAACAACTAATCATCTTGAATCCACTGTCCTCACCATCCCCAATCATCATCATGTACATCATTTGTTTCAACACACACAAAACAACAATGAGAAGTAGTACAGTGCAACCCAAATGCCTAAATCCTATTCCCTTCTCATTTTTCAGATTCTTGGCTTTGGTATTCTCAATTGTATTGGCTGCCATTTGAGTGTGTTTCTTCAAACCTTCCTCAAGCCTTTCAACTTCACCCTGCAGTATAAGGACACTTTCCTCCAACTTCTGTACAGTAGCAACCAAATTGCAATTCTCTCCTCTGAGTTGATTCGTTCTACGCAAAAGTCCTCGGATAATCACCCTACTTCTCTCACACAGTGGGGGATCAATCCATCGGAAGTATTTGCAACACCCAACATCCTGCATACACAAATTAACAAATAATTATCTACTGGGTAGATTAACAGTTACCCCATTAAGATCAATAGAAAGAAAGCAAACCGGGTAATTAGGGCATCCATAAAATCTGCGTCCGATATTATCTTCCTTCCAAGAAGTGACTACAGGGGCAAGGAGCCTGCACTTGCATAACAATGGTAATCTTTGGCTTCCACTCGACTCGGACATGGCAGTATCGAGGTAGCTGCTTCAAGGGGATGAGAAATTAGGGTTTTTTGTGTTCTTCTTTCTGCGGCTGAAATAGGAATGGTGATAGGAATGGAGTCGCCCGATATTTTTGTTTTTAATTTTATTTTATTTCCTAAACTTTTCCCAATTTTATTCCATTTTATTTTTTATTTTTTTTATTTGGGAATAAGATAACAGGTCAGCAAAAAAATGCCACCTCATTTACTAATGCCGGAATCCGCCAATAATTTGTGATCATGTGCGTGTCACGTGCATTTTCCGACGACTTAATTGGTTTCCGGCGAAAATTGGTCTTAAATTGGACAATTTTCGCACATATGGGACGAAATTGAAAAAGTGAAAATCAATGGGACTAAAATCGTAAAAACAAATAATTATGGGACCAAATGTGATTTTTAACCTAAAAGTACGGCAAATTGGGTTGGAGAATACGAAATCCCAATAATGGCGCGAACACACGAACAACCGCAATTGCTTGCTTTGCTACTCCACTTGCAAAAGAAAAAAGATTTGCAGTTGCTCGTAATTCAAGATGTTCATTTTTGTTTGTCTTAAATTATTTGCCGTTTTGCAATGAATATTTTTCTGTTGATGATTGACTGGAATTACTTTTATATCGTGTATTGTGCATCAAGGCTGTATTGTGATTAGTCGATTGCGATCTATCATTGTATGTGTCACGGCCGTATCTACCTTACTCCCGGTGGTGCACGTGCACACTAAAAATTTCTCGAACAAAAAAAAAATTGTATAAAAACGACGTCGTTTTAACACCGTTTTGGTCAAAACGACGTCGTTTTGACGTTTTTTATTAAAAAAAGTGGAAAATTAAAAAAAAATTGCCCGTCCGTTATTTTTTTTATGGTACATCATTGCACCAGTAATTTTCGAATGCTGGATCCGCTTATTATGTGTCGTATTGTTTGCCTGCATGCATATATGATATTGCATGCCATGTTTTGTCGTGTTTTTTTCTTCTCATTATGGATCTCTGGTAGTGCGTTTGTGAAATCGAGACGTCGTTGCACGTCGTACCGGACAGTCGGAGCTCTCAGTGACTGATGTTGTGTTCAGCAGTGCAGTTACGACCGTGAGGTGAGTATGTTATGGTCGTAAGCTCTATTTTGTTGTGATAGTTAAGGCGTTTGTTACGACTGTAAAGTTGTTGTTAAGCCATTCAGAGCCGACCCTGACATTTTAAATGCTCGAGGTTGTTCAACCCGTAAAAATTATAAAAAAAATGTCATTTTGGCAAAATAGATGGCAACTTTTTTCTTCCATTTTTTTATAAACTAGTGAACAATGTTTACAAAACCACCAAAAAATATTTAAAATATATTAATATTATATTAAAACCATAGTACTTGATTGATTGCATACACAAAATAAGTGAAACTAAGACAAGATAAAGAAAAATCATTATAATTTGTCTCGTTGCCTTTTGATTTGACAAAAAATAGGCACACGGGAAGATAAAAAACCCAAAAGTTTCGCCACGAAAGTGATTACAAAAGCTTCATAGTCAAGTTTTTTCGCAAAAGCTTCATAGTCAAGTAATTTTTTTAGAATAAATGCCCCATTTTATAGCATGCCCGAGGCTTTCGCCTTGGTTGCCTTTCCCGAGGGCCGGCATCGACACCATTGTGATCGAGATTATGTCTATAAGCGAGAGGTTGAGTTCATGCAAAGTTCCAATAGGCCATTTACAGTCATAAGCTTCTCCTGATAGGGCTACAATGTGTGCCTGTTGCACCCATAATATCCCTGAGTTACGACAGTAACTCATAGTCTATATAGACCTGAGCAACAGTTATGTTATGTCAGAGAGCGGGTGAAAAGTGAAGCGGATAATATTATTTCGACATGCACATGAAACCCCGTGTTCAGCAGAGCATGGCAGGGGCGGAGGCCCTATGGGGCCTTTAGGGGCCAAGGCCCCTGGGCTTTTTAAAAAAAAAATAGTAGAGATCATACTTTGGTTCCTTTTTCCTTTTCGGTTCCTTCTTCTTCTCCTCAGATGAGTCCGTAAAAAGGGAGAATCAGAAGAGATCAGATCATAGGAAAAAGAAGGAAAAAAAAGAAGAAAGAAAAAGAATTCAGAAGGGAGCAAAAGAAGAAGACCAGGACAAATGACACGGACCGGCACTACTCGTCGGAGATTGTCGCCGCCATTCGTCGGAGGTCGCCGCTGCCTCTCTTTGGCAATTTTTACATTTCACACGACTCTATCTTAGAAACTCAGTTGGCCGTCAGTTGTTCTGTGTGAAACCCACCCGTCTGACCTCTGTTACACAGTACCCATTTTCCAATATGACCCTATATTTTTCCCTTATTATATTATTATCGCCGGATGTCTATTATATTATTTTTTCCTGATTGTGAACTTTAGTGTGTTCTCCTGCTCTTGCGAAAACATTAAATTTGCAGCTTGAATCTGTTCCATATGAGCCAGGTATAATTAAGTAAAGCTCAGCCCACGCTATAACCTCTTTTTGGAAAAAAGAGATGGACTTCTTTCCCACTCAAGCGCCTTCAGTTCGTGACCAGGAAGGAAGCACAACGACCATCGTCTTCATCCAGAACTGCAGCGGCCTCCAGCAGTCCAGCAGAAAGAAGACGTCGATATCGATTAGATTTTGCCCTCTACTCTTTCACTCTTTGTCCTTTTATTTTGGGATTCTTTTGTAGCCTGCTTTATGAAATTATTAATACTTTGATAGTTCAATTGATTTAAAATGTGATAAAATTGTTAATTTTGTTTGACATGTAGATGAAGAAAACTCAATCTATCATTCATGAGTTTTTTAAAAGAAAACATGTTAGTTCTTCTTCTCAAGATGTCGAAGAGACAACAAATATAGATGATAATACCCCGGCTTCACCTAGTGTCCGGTTACCGAAAACCCTTGCAAAAAAGCTCAAATGAATATTAATAATATTGATCTTAGTGCATTAGAACGAGACCCTCGCTTGCGTCATCAAGTTTATGATTATCGCGTCAATCAACAAGATACAATTCGACGAGCTTATATGAATCTTGGTCCTCTTCAACCAACATTTTCCGTCTTTCTAAATGACTAGTTGGTTTTGTATATCGAAAGAGAACTTGCTGAAAAGATTACTTTGGATGAAATTATAGAAGATTTCAAGGCCGCGAAGGATCGACGGGTTCCACTTTGATGAGCGATGTTTGGTATTTTTATATTTAACATCTAGCTTTAATGTTTTGTTATTTATAATTTTGGATGATGTATCTTTTGTATTTTTAAAAATATATAAGATATTAACTCCGACCCCACGATTGAGAGGCTTGTGATCCACCCCTGGAGCAAGATTGAGCTTTGATATTCGAGACGACTCTATTGTTGACGAAATGTACTTAGTGTGTTGAAGAAGCAGAATATTTATGGTGATTTGTTGGGAAGCAAAAGAACTGTTTATGAGACCATCAAAGTGAGTTGGGGGATCTATGAGCTCCAAATCGGTGTAGTTGGCTTCTGGTAGTGTGTCGACAAGAATTGTCTCAAGTCAACACCATAACTCTAAAAATAAGGCACATAAGAAAATTAACAATCAGCGTATCAACTTATTTAGGTTTAGGCATACAAATTCCATTACATAAACTCCTTCAAAACATTATCTCAAGTTGAAAAAGATTTCATAAATTCCTTCAAGACATTATCTCAAGTTGTGGTTGTAATATTCGTATTTTTTTCTATTTTTAGTAATTTCCATTTTCAGCGACTCGCTTGTAACTGTCTTGACATTTTGAGAATGTTTAGTTCTGCATGTTTTGACATCCGAACGTGTTTCAGAGTTACTTTACTCAGTTTCGTGTTTATTAGCACTCTTTCTGCTTTTTGGTTCGTTTGGAACAATCATGGTTCGAAATTGCTCTTTTGTGTTTTCCATAAGTTCGTTTAACATTAGGAGTCGTGTTGTGAGCTTCGGTTTGGTTGTTCGACCTCGTATCATGTTTTTCGAGTGTTTTGGGCTGTTTTGTAATTTCCTAACAGTTTAGGATAATTACTTTCATTGTCATATGCCGAACCTTCGGGTAGTCGGAATCATATTTTCTTGTAGCGCTTAAGTTTGTCGTCTTGAACTCTTCGTAAGCGTGTCTTCAGTTTCGTCAATCGTCACGTTTCGGCTCTATGATATTCTTTCCCAGAATAATCGGCTCCCAACAGTTCTGAACTGCATGAGGCTTACGTACGTTATCAGTAATATATAACGTACATTAGGTTCATCTTGCTTACGTATGTAAATGCTTCAGTAGCGTACGTTATAGCCTTTAGAGAATCAGGCAGAGACTTCTGCCAGGCCATTACGTACGTAACATGTTGAAACAATATTTTTTTGATATGTATTTTGATGATGATCTTTTTAGCAAAATAATTATTATCTCATTACACATTTTACTATAGTTATTTTAAATCACATTTTGCAACACATTTGTTAAAACTGTGCAAACATAACGTACGTAATCCATTGTCTGTAACGTACGTAATACTTATTTTCTAACCGTTGCTAAAATTTCAGAATGTCAAAGTCTATGAAACGGCTAAATGACATAACGTACGCAAATACCTATTCATAACGTACGTTATCAGTTTTAAATTTGAATTTATGTGCTAACCGTTGATCTTATTCAAACTGACGTCATCCAGTACATCATCTCATCCAGTGGATATAAAGACCAAGAATAACGTACGTAATGCATGAAGCAAAACGTACGTAACAGTGAAGACAAAAACCACTGCCCATTTTCCAGTATCCTATTACGGCCGTTACGCATGATATATAATGTACGTAATATTGTATACGTACGTAAATGAGGTTTCCGAACGCACGTAATGCAGGCCTACTATTCTAACGGGAAAATACAACTCAAGGGCTATAAATAGAAAGGCTTCAAGGTATTGATATACACAAGCAATATCAAGCATACATACTTTCATCTGAGCTTTCCAAACAAATCATTTCGAGAGATATATATATATATTCCATATTGTGATACGAGTAGAATTGTTCTAGCATTTCTATATCTATATTCTTGTATCAACGAGCGATATCTTTTGTAAAGTCGAGTTTCCTACTCGCAACTGTTTATTGTGAGGTTGTCTTGTATCCTGAAAAATAAGAGTGTTTTTAGTGAGGTTGTTCTTGAGCCCGGAAATCAAGAAACTGTAAAGTTCAGCACTAAATTTGAAAGTGCTATTGTAAGAGTTGGTACTAAACTAGAAAGTGCATTCAAGGTTTTCTAGAAAAGTCCTAGTCGATAAAACTAGGTAGGGGACGTAGGCTTCGTTAATAGCCGAACCTCTCGAACAAATTCTTGTGTTCTTTCTTTTCCATATTTCATTTACTCCGATATTTAGCTTCCGCACAAAAAGAGTTCAAAACTCTTATCCGAACTATTCAACCCCCCTTCTAGTAGCGGTACCAATCTAACAATTGGTATCGGAGCAGTCTCTTTTTCACCGGATTGACACCCGCTAGAGAAAAGATCCAGAAATGTCCTTTATCCACTCTTCTCTTGAAGGCAACGATCTCAATCGCCTTCCTTTATCCGATGGTTCAAACTTTATGACATGGAAGAAGAAATGTCTATCTTCATTCGAGCTCACGATATTGAAATTTGGAAGGTCATCGCTCTTGGACCTACCATTCCAAAGAAGACAGATGGCTCACTCAAAAGCTTTGAAGAGTACGACGATGCCGACTGGAAGAACGATCATTTCAATAGTAAAGCTACTCAACTGCTTTACTGTGCTCTTAATCCAGAAGATCACAGCAGAATCTCCTCATGCGAGATGGCCAAAGAAATTTGGAAAATGCTCGAGATTACTCACGAAGGTACGAGTCAAGTGAAAGAGACAAAAATCAATATGCTTCTTCATGATTATGAACTCTTCACTATGAAAGAAGAAGAAAGCATTACTAATATGCTTGACTGTTTCTCGGCTATCACAAATGGGCTAGCCTCCTTCGGGAAACCTATCTCAAGTAGTATAAAGCCAAGAAAATCCTTCGATCTCTACCAAGAGAATGGGACGCTACTGTTACGGCCATCATGGAGTCGAAAGATCTTAACACCATAGAATTCAGTGCTCTCATTGGATCTCTCATCAATTACGAGATTGTCATTAAATCTCGAAGTTCTAAACCAAATCCCAAAGAGAGAGAAAGGTCGATCGCCTTCAAAGCCAAAGAAGATAGCGATCTAGAAGATGAACCTACCGAAGAAAAGGATGAAGAAACAGCCTTTTATGCTAAAAATATAAAGAAATTCAAAAATCTTTTACAAAGGCGTCGGAGAGATATCAAACAGGAACCCAGAGATGAATCCAAAAAGGTTCACTTCCCACAAAACAAAAGGATCGACAATACTTGTCGAAGGTGCGGCATTCTAGGTCATTTTGCTAAAGATTGTCGTGCTGCTGCGCCTATGAGTTCATCAAAACCACCTCATGAGAAGTTTAAAAAGAAGAAAGTCTATGTCGCTACATGGAGCGATGATGATGAGGATGATGAACCTCAAGTTCAAACCAATCTTGCTCTAATGGCCCGCGCATATGAAGATAGCGATGAAGAAGTCGAGGTAAGTGATTTTTCTCATGAAGAACTTCTTGATGCTTTCGAATCTTTAAATGATGAATACGAAAAAGTTTGCAATATTAATAAAGATTTGAAAAAGAAAATAAAGTCTCTTGAAAATGAAAATGCAAAATTATTGAAAAACAAGGATGTGTCGATTGATCATACAAATTGTTTGGAAACCGAGAAAATTCTGAGAGATGATTTACACAAAACTCAGAAAGAATTGAAACTTTACGTTAGAAAATTCTCGTGTGGTAATGACAAATTTGAGAAACTCTTATTTGGTCAAAAATTTTCTCTTTCAAAACAAGGACTTGGGTATAATTCATTTCCAATAAAAAGGTCCTTAGATATTACCACAAAAGATTCGGATATTTGAGAAACGGGAATTCCCTCATGTCCAAAATGTTTAAAACCAGGACATACCAAAACTTACTGTAGAAGTTCAAGACGAACTATAAAAGTCAAACAAATTTGGGTACCTAAAGGGACCATTATTCAAAACCAAGTTTTTATATCTAACTCTACAGGACCCAAATTAGCCTGGGTACCTATAAAACGAAAGAAAATTGTTTTTGTAGGTACAAGAAAGGAAGACAATATTATCAATAAATGGTATGTTAATAGTGGATGTTCAAATCACATGAGTGGTAATGAACATCTCTTCATGGAGCTCAAAAAGGAAGATCGAGGTTGCATAACTTTTGGTGATAATAAAAGGGCCAAATAAAAGGGACAGGTAAGATAGGTAAGAAACCTTTACCCACTATTGAAAATGTTCTCTTTATTGATGGTCTTTGTCATAATCTTCTAAGTGTTTTTCAACTCTGTGATACTGGTCTTAAATTAATTTTTGAAAGTACGCATTGTACTGCAATGAGAAAAGACCAAGTTGTTTTTATTGGATTGCGGTATGCAAATATTTATATTGTTGATCTTCAAGATGAATCCTCTTTTAGTGAAAAATAATTACTTTCATACGATGAAAATGCCGTTATTTGGCACCGAAAATTGGGTCATGCCTCTTTACCACTTCTTTCAAAATTGGCCAAAAATGATATTGTCCGTGGTCTACCAAAATTAAATTTCAGAAAACACCACATCTATGAGGCATGTATTAAAGGTAAACATGCTAGAGTCTCGTTCAAACCAAAAATGGAAATTTCCACTAGCCGCATTCTTGAATTAATTCATATGGATTTAATTGGTCCATCTCGACATGCTATCTTAACTGGTAAACTCTATACTTTAGTACTTGTTGATGATTTTTCGAGTTTTACTTGGGTAAAATTCTTAACAAATAAAAATGTTGCATTCAACGAGTTTGTTAAGTGGTGTAAGGTTACCCAGAAGAAAAAAGAGTTACCAATTATCGCCATCAGATCCGATCATGGTGGAGAATTTGATTCAAATGATTTTGAAGATTAGTGCGATAATTATGGTATTGGACACAATTTTTCGGCACCTCGGGCATCTCAACAAAATGGAGTTATCGATAGGAAGAATCACTTTCTAGAAGAAATAAGCCAAACAGTGCTCAATGAATATGGACTTCCTAAATATTTCTGGGCCGAGCCGTTAACACCGCGTGCTATGTTATTAATCGAGTCCATCTCCGGAGGAAAAAAATGATGACTCCATACGATATATTTAAAGGTAAAAAGCCCAATTTATCTTATTTTCATCCATTTGGTTGTAAGGTATTTATTCATAATAATGGTAAGGATAATTTGGGAAAATTTGACTCTAAATCAGATATTGGTATATTTCTTGGTTATTCAATGAATAGGAAGGCGTATCATGTATTTAATTGTAGAAGAGGCTCAGTAGAAGAGTTAATTCATTTAAAATTCGATGATACAATTTTACCCCCGAGAAAAGTTGTTTTTGATGATGATGCAGGTATGGTTCCTGCCAAAGAAGTGTCAGAAGCATCAAAGGAATTGGGGAAGCTCGACTTAAGCTCGGATAAGCAGGAGGAGAATCCTTTCAACCTTCCTAAAGATTGGGCTAATGTGAAAGATAATCCCATGGAGCAAATTCTTGGGAAAATCGATGAAGGTGTGCGAACTATAAGAAATATAAATGATTGTATTAACAATATTGCATTCATTTCTCTTACAGAATCAAAGAATATCGATGAGGCCATCAATGACGAGAATTGGGCTATTGCTATGCAAGAAGAGCTAAATCATTTTGAAAGAAATAAAGTCTGGGAATTGGTTCCGGCACCGGTAGACAAAACGATAATCGATACCAAATGGGTTCATAAAGTTAAAACCGATGATAATGGTCTCCCAATTAAGAATAAATCGAGATTGGTCGCCCAAGGATATAATCAAGAAGAAGGCTTGGATTATGAAGAATCATTCGCTCCTGTTGCTCGTCTTGAGGCTATTCGACTTCTCTGTGCCTTTGCCGCGTACAAGAAAATCAAACTCCATCAAATAGATGTAAAGAGTGGAATCATCCAGGAAGAGGTATACGTCAAGCAACCGCCAGGTTTTGAAGATTATCATCATCCAGATCATGTTTACAAGCTCCATAAAGCTCTCTATGGATTAAAACAAGCTCCGAGAGCATGGTATGAACGTTTAAGCACTTTTCTTATTTCTAATGGGTACAAAAGAGGTAACGTTGATAATACCTATTTATTAAGAATCTAGGGGATAATATGCTTATATGTCAAATCTATATGGACAATATTGTTTTTGGTGCAACTAACGAATCCCTGTCCCTATAATTTTCAAATCTTATGAAGGGGGAATTCGAAATGAGTATCATGGGAGAGTTGAAATACTTTATCGGACTCCAAATTAAGAAACTCAATGACAGAATATTCATTCATCAATCAAAGTACGTCAATGAGCTCTTAAAGAAATTTAAGATGGAAGGATGTAAAGAAATTTCTACTCCTATGTCTTCCACTCTTAAACTCGTCAGAGATGAAAAAGGTAAGTCTGTTGACCAAAAACAGTATCGAGGTATGATTGGTTCTTTACTTTATTTAACTGCATCTATGCCTGATATAATGTTTAATACTTGCTTGTGTGCTCGTTTTCAAGCAAATCCTAAAGAATCCCATCTCATTGCATGCAAACGAATTTTTTGATATTTAAAAGGAACTGTTGGCTTAGGTCTGTGGTATCCATCGAGCATTGATTTTGAACTTCGTGGCTTAGGACAAAGCATATTGAAATTCGTGGCTTAGGTCTGTGGCTTAGGACAAAGCATATTGAAATTCGTCACTACTTTATTCGTGACCATGTCCAAAACGGGAAATCCAATTTGTTGGTACAAATGAACAATTGGGGGATATTTTTACAAAACCATTACCCGAAGATGCTTTCAACTTCATTCGCTTAAATTTAGGGATGTGTCATGTTGATCATTTTTAATTTGTGCATATTCATCATATCTACATCAAAATGGTCATGGAAACAGAGGATATCATCAAAAGAAAGGTACTATTCATTTGGTCTCACTCAGTGTTTTCAGTTGCGTTGCGTAGGTCTGTAGCGTTTTTGTAAAGAATTGTGTAGCGCAAAATAGCGTAGCGCATAGCGTAAGTAATTCGAACATGACATTTTTAAGTGAAAAAGTAAAATAATTATTCTTGTGTAAGATCAATAGATAAATAACCCAAGTAAAATAGCCATGGAATAATTTCAAATAAACAAAACAACTTAGAACAATGATAATAATCCAAAATAACAAACTTAAATAAGCCACAACATGAAAATATTCAATTCTAGAAACACTAAAAAAATTCTAATTTCTAGTAGTAGTCGTTCTCATCCAATATGATATCACTATCATCATCATCGAGAGTTTGTATTTCGGGAGAAGTTGCATTGTCAAAGATTTGAGGGTCTACACCAACATGATCTTCAATCTCCACATCTTCATCAACAAGTCCAACAACTCTCACTTGCTTCTCCTTGCCCCGACCTATTATATATGAAATGAGATGTAATAAGTGATAGGTCATTTGCCAAGTGAGAACTGAATAAAAATATCAATATATACTTACTTGAGCATTCACCAACTCTCTTTCTGGAAGGCATAATCAAATCCTCAACTTCTCTATCAATATCTTCTTCTATTCTTTAATCTGAATCCAAGAGACTATCAAAGGGATCGGATGGCACGGTCATAATAAGATCTCCCGAGAACAACTCATCATTTTCAAGCCAACGACTACCCTCAGGAAGGACCGGATATTCTTTCTCAGTTATCCATTCATCGTCTGAATCAATCTCATCTACTACGATCGGATCAATTTTATCTCTCCTTCTAATACTTCTCTCCCTTAGCTTGAAGTTATACTTTACAAAAACCAAAGCATTCAATCTTTGATTTTCAAGTCTATTCCTCTTCTTTGTATGTATCTAGAATTATAAAGAAGTGCAAATTACAATTAAAACGAGTATTCAACGAAATGGAACTCTTCAAGTTTAGTAGAAGTTATACTAATTACCGATTCAAAAGTACTCCAGTTCCTTTCACACCCCGAAGCACTACAAGTAAGACTTAGCACTCGAATAGCAAAACCAGAAATCTCGGTTGTCTTATGTCCAAATCGTTCCCACCATTTTGCTGAAAAATAATATCATTGAATTTATATAAAAACATGCAAGTCCCAACATTATTTGAATAATATAATTGAATATACAAAGAAAAAGACAATTATAATATGTTAGAAAAATATACCTGGAGCCCGAAACATTCTAGACCTCTTTGCCATTGGACTTCCAAATTCACCTTCAGCTTTATCATATAAGTCCAATTGAAGATCAGCTTTAAGACGATCATCCGGAGATAACATTTTATCCATACAAGTGTGGAGCCCATCTCTAACTTCATCACAGTTTGAAAACCTGTCTTCATAACGCAATTGCGGATTCAGATAATACCCAGCCGCATGTAGAGGATGATGAAGTTGTGGAGTCCACCGAGCATCTATTTTCCTCCAAATGGGCATATACTTTCTTTGAGCCCCCCCACAATTAAATTTGATGGTTTCCTTTGCCTTATCCATAAGCTCATATATATATCCCATGGCTGGTCTCTCCTCCGAATCAACCTCCCTTAACACACTAACAAGAGGGACAACACTCTTAACATAAAATGCTATGTGTGGCCAAAAATTAGGGTCATTAATTACAATTATTTTAACTATTTTCCCTTTGACTTTTTGCGCTTGAGGAGACTTAACCCATTCTTCGGAAGCAAACATAATTTCAAGTGCTCTTTTTTGCTTGTACATACTTTAAAGTGTGAGAAAGGCAGTGGCAAAACGAGTTACCGCGGGACGGAGGAGTTCCCTATCTTTTGTATGCACCCTCATCAACGAAAGAATAGTTCCATGCCCGTAAATGAATTTCACAACTCTCTTAGCATTTTCAATAGTATCTGAAAATATTTTCAACTTTGCAATATCTTCTAACATTAGATCGATGCAATGAGCCGCACAAGGTGTCCACCATATTGCCGTTCTAGTCTCCATATTTTTTTCCCTACCTTGACGCAATTTGAAGCATTATCCGTGACAATTTGGATCACATTCTCCTCTCCTATCTCATTTATAACTTCATCAAGATATTTATATATCAAATCACCATTTTTAATTGAAGCGGAGGCATCAATTGATTTTAAAAAGAACGTGCCGGCGGGACTATTTACTAAAAAATTCATCAAACACCTATTCTTCCCATTAGTCAATCCATCCGACATAATAGTGCACTCATGCAATTTCCACACCTTTTTATGTTCTTCGTAAATAAGGTTGATATCATCAACCTCAGCTTTAAGTACCCAAGTTCCTAATTCATGCATAGAAGGCGGCTTAAACCCTCTACCATATTCATCAATACCATCTACCATAGGCAACCAATAAGGATCATTCACAACATTAAAAGAAAGTGCGGCGGAAAAAATAAATCGACCAACTTTTCGACATACTTCAGTTCGCAATTCTTTCTTGAATGTAGGATTGATGGTAGTTTGTCTAAGTGTAGAGCTAACAAATTTATCCATTGTGCCTGAAGATAGAGTGTTACTACCAGCCCCCCATCACTTTGGAGAGAAAGCATACTCCTACCCGCTGGACCCTCACCAATTTCACGCAACAGTTCAGTTCTTTTGATTTTTGAAAGCCTGGCCTTTTCAATACATTCAACAATTTCTTTCTTAACATTATCTGGAACACTTGGGCAAGGGGATATACCTTTGTGTGTTTGAGCCAAGTGCTCTTTAATACGAGTAATACCCCCATTTGATTTGTGATTACAAAACTTACATATAATATATTTATCCCCTTCATTCTGAAAAGCATACTTCCAAGCAATATCTTTCTTTGAATTTGAGCCAGAGGAAGACATTAGAAAAGAGTACTTAATCACAAAAGGAGACTGTTATCTTGTTGCCGCTTCTCTTTTCTTTGCCGGAACTTTTTTTTCTGAACTCGAACTTCTGTTCTCATTGGCCGGACTTTTTCTTGGCTAAATTTTTTTTTCAAGTCGACGTTGGCGGAGTTTTTGGCTGGCGAAATTTTTCGTTGAAACTTTTTGCGGTGTCGATGGTCGATGGTTGCTGAAGTTTTCTGGTTTGTATTAAGTATTGTGGTTTGTATTTATAGTAACTAGGGTTTAGTAACCACTGTTTTAGTAACTAGGGTTTCTGCCTATTTCTGCAAGCGCAATGGGCGCCAAACACACAAAGGCCAGCAAAAAAAAAAACCTCCTTTAGTAAATAGGGTTTCTGCCAAAATATTATACCAGCTGCGCCGACAACCCAAACAGCGCAAGAATAGCGCCCGCAATGCCAAAAAGCGCAGTAATAGCGTGTGCAATAGGGAAAAAGCGCTTGAATGGCGTGCGCAAAATAGGCATACGCGCGACTGGAACCGCGCTATGTCGCGTTTTTCCTCAGAATACCGCAAAAGCGCGCTACGTAGCGTGCTATTTGACGCCTTTTAAAACACTGGTCTCACTTACGTACGTTATGGACCTAAGATCACGTATGTAATCAAAAGGATGGTTTTTGGATAGTCAGTTCCGGACTCTATATTACGGCCGCTATATCAAAATGATAACGTACGTTAAACGGCTTAACGTACCTTATGGACTGCTCTCTACGTACGTAATAATTTCTCCAGAAACAGTCAGTGACCACTGGAACCTCCCTTACGTACGTTGTTTTACCCCCATAATGTCCGTAACACTCTTTCCATTACAGCACTTATATACCTTAACGTACGTAATTCATCATGCCCAGAAGATTAAAACCCGTCTGTCCCCTTTTCTCTTCTCACTTCTCCTAAACCTAAAAATCGATCCCAACTCCCTTCCTCCTCAAACCCTCCGACCTCATCGAGATTTCCTTTATTTTCTCCAGCAATCATGCCTAACACACGCCAGAGCAATAAGAGACGAGGAGATTCAACATCTAATCCGCCTGAACCGAACTGATTTGTGACTCCACAGGCTGCGAAAATCTTCAATGAAATCTTGATTGATGAAGAGGTAACCTCTAGTCACTATTTCGATTTTGATTCTCTGACTGGGATTGGTATTCGTTTGGATGATTTCTTTGACATGCTAGGGATTGCAAAATGTGTTAGTTTTTGTCGACCTATTTATGTGGATTTAGTTCGAGAATTTTATGCCAATTTCTTGACAAGTTTTAATATGGATGGTCTTTGTTGGGATTCGGTGCCTAAAACGAAGGCCCAGCGGAAGCGGTAAAACGAAAATTAATTCGATCCGAATCCCTACGAGGATCGATCGAGCTACGTATATACGAATATATAAACGAAAAGCAAGAGTCGTAAGAAACTAACCCTCGAAGTCCGTTGATTAAATGGAAACCTTCTCTTGAGCTATTCCCCAAGCTTTAGTTGATCTCTACGTATCCGATCCGCTCCAAGCCCTTGAACGATCCAACGCCGAAAACACCGCGTCTCTACTTGCCACGCGCCGGAAAAACGACCGGAGTAACAACACTTGATTAACCTCTAAGGTTACGGCTAGAATCAAATGATGAAGCTTTTATTATTACACTCTAAGTGTATAATATATCTCTCAATAATTTTCTCTCAATTTTTCTCCAAGAAAAATGAAGAGGAAGTGAATGAAGAAGATGAAGATGAGTGTTAAACTCAAAGTCTATCTCTCTCTCTCTATTCTCACGTTCAAAACTTGTACAATACAAGTGAGGAGAGTCTTCATTTTATTCCCCATAAAATCCTCCCAAATCAAGACCAAATAATTAAAATGAATTAATTAAGAGATCTTGTTCCCTTGATTATTCAAGTCATCCACCAACTAAGGTGGAGACTATGACCAAAGGAAAGAGGAGGGAAATTGGAATGGCCATCTAGAAGGAGCCGGATGAGTTCGGTTCGTTTCGGACTCCGTGAGTCCAAACAGATAAACTCCTATTCCGTTCCGATATATTTGTGTCGTTTAATTAATCCAATTAATTAAACATATCAAATACAAAATAACATAATTAATTTCTCCAAGAAATAATTATATTTATGAATTAAATTAATCACCCAGTAATTTATTTAATTCATTAGGCCGTAAATTAATTTATCTAATAAATCGATTCAGACATCCAATGTCCCAATTAGATATCCAATATCTAATATTCATAATGAGAGAGTTAGCTTTATTTATTCCGTCGTCAATCCTATTGCGCGACTCGGTAGGTCCGTCTCAGTCAGCAATGGGAGGAACCAAAGAGTAGTAGCACCACCTAGCCAGCCTGGCGGCCTACACTGTACCCCAACTGAGAACGAATGATTGGGATCATTCAAGAACCATTCTGTCGTGAATACCAGTATACGTATAAACCCTTCTTTCAAATGTCCCGATCAAGTTATAAGGTCACGATCAGTCAAACCCTATATGTACTTGACGCTATGCATGCGTTAATGCAAATCAAGATCATCGAGCTCTCGTGTATCTAATACAACTAGCTCCAATGCTTTGGCCAAAGACTTCTGATCTGATCTGCCAATAACCGCATAGGACATATAACCCGCTCACTAACGGGAGAAAGAATTCTATCTTGGTATTCAGTAGGACCTGCTACTTGCCCGTTAAGATGCACGTCGAGGTTGACCCCCGCCTTCCGGTTTACAGGGTCGAACTACTCTAATGAAAATCTTGACGTCACAAGCACATCCCTACTAAATCCTCAAGTCGAAGGTTCACGAATACCTATCACAACCTTTCGATTCCGTCATTGACTGTCCCGGAGTGAAATCCGTGTGACGAATCAAGGGTGAGTCGGTTCGAGTATACTAATCCAATTAGCATACCTATAACGTGTGCTCCCACTAACCATTAGTGTTCGACATGTCAAAGAACACGTCATACAAGTCTTCACATAAACTTAACGCCCAGTCAAGTTTCATCGACTTGCGAACGATTAAGTATTTGAGCTATAACCTTTCCAAAGGCCGACCCCCTTATCCAATAAGGAGTGGAACGTTTTGCTCTCAAATACACGGACTAGTTTCTATATGTTTATTTACGAGTTAGGAATGCCAGTAACTACCAGTAAATAAAGAAATATTCATTTGCCTTATATAAATGGTTTACATAATAACAGGTACAATGCCCTCACTCAACATCCTCTGAGTGGCATTCGAGGGCATACTCCTAACAATCTCCCACTTGCACTCAATGCCACACACTATGGTATCTAATACCCATGTTCTCCAGATGACGCTCCAAGCTAGTCTGAGAAAGTGGCTTGGTCAGTGGATCGGCGACGTTGTCGGCCGAGTCTACTCTGTGCAGCACAATGTATTCCTTGCGAACAAATTCTCTTACAAGATGATACTTCCGCTCAATATGTTTGGTGCTGTTGTGAAACCTCGGCTCCTTGGCCTGCGCTACAGCTCCGTCGTTGTCGCGATAAATGGAACAGCAATTTCAAGACATGGTATCACTTGAAGTTCCCCCAGAAACTTCTTAATCCAGAACCCTTCCTTGGAAGCCTCCGAGGCTGCTTGATACTCAGCCTGACAGGTGGAATCAGCAGTCGCGCTTTTCTTGGCACTACGCCAAGATACTGCTCCTCCATTAAGAGTAAATATGTAGCCAGAAGTGGACATCGAGTCGTCCTTCAGTCCTTGGAAGTCCGAATCAGTGAATCCTACCACATCCAATTCTCCACCACCATACATCAGAATCATATCTCTAGTCCTTCTCAAGTACTTGAGAACGTTCTTTACGGCAGTCCAATGTTCCCTACCTGGGTTTGCCTGAAACCTACTCACCACGCTTACAGCATGCGCGATGTCAGGTCTTGTACACAACATAGCATACATAAGGCTACCCACGGCCGAAGCATATGGTATATTACTCATTTCCTTTCGTTGTTCCTCACTTTGAGGACACATCTTCAAGGTGAGTTTTATTCCATGTCGCATCGGTAGGAACCCTCTTTTAGAATCATCCATCTTAAATCGCTTTAAGATTTTATCTATATAGAGGGCTTGGGAAAGACCTATTGTTCTCTTCGCTCTATCCCGGTAGAGTCGAATACCAAGAATATAGGTAGCTTCTACCAAGTCTTTCATGGAGAAATTACTCGAAAGCCAAGCTTTCACAGAACTGAGCATTCCCACATCATTTCCTATTAGTAGAATGTCATATACATATAGTACTAAGAATGCGATCTTGCTCCCACTAACCCTCTTGTATACACAAGGTTCCTCTTCATTTTGCACGAAGTCAAACTCTTTGACCGCCTCGTCAAAACGAAGGTTCCAACTACGCGACGCTTGCTTCAGTCCATAAATGGACGCTGAAGCTTGCACACTTTCTGAATATCGACTTCGGACACAAAGCCTTTAGGCTGCTCCATATAGATTTCCTCCTCGAGGAATCCATTAAGGAAAGCCGTCTTTACGTCCATTTGCCATATCTCATAATCGTGGTAGGCAGCTATAGCAAGCATCATGCGAATAGACTTGATCATGGCTACGGCGAGAAGGTATCGTGGTAATCGATCCCTTCCTTTGGGTATAACCCTTTGCCACAAGCCCGGCCTTATAGGCGTCAACCTTGCCATCACCATCGTCTTTCTCTTGTAGATCCACTTGTTCCCAATAGGCACTATGCCCTTGGGGCGGTCTACTAGAGTCCAGACTGATTGACATGCATCGAGTCTATCTCGGCTTCCATAGCTTCACGCCATTTCGCGGAGTCTACATCCACCATCGCTTGGTCATAGGTCGTCGGTCGGTCTCTTGGCTATCACTTGGAACCTCATGGAGACCCGGTTCCTCCAAGTGCACAAGCCCATACCTCTCGTAAATGAGACACCCTACTAGACCTACGAGGTGGTTGTACTTGTGTTTCGAAAGTTCGGTTCCAGTTTCTTGCACAGTGTCTCCCGAGGAGTTTCATTGTATTCTTCTAAAGAAATACTTCTACCCGCTCCGCCTTCCTGAATGAACTCATCTTCCAGAAGTGTGCTTGTAAAGCAACAATGATCCTTCGATCTTCGGGCATGTAGAATAGATATCCCATCGTCCCGCACGGAATCCAATGAAACGTCCCTTCGCAGACCTAGCTTCCAACTTTTCCACCTTAGTCTTCTTGACATAAGCGGGACATCCCCAAATCCTAATATGATTAAGACTTGGTTTCCTTCCTTCCCACATCTCATGTGGAGTTTTAGGAATGGATTTGGAAGGACATCTGTTCAAGATATACGCGGCGATCAGTGCATACCCCCACAGTAAATCGGCAAGTCAAGATAGCCCGGCATGGAACGGACCATGTTCAACAGGTCCGGTTCCTTCTTTCGACACACCATTTAACCGAGGAGTACCGGAGGTGTTAGTTGTGAAACTATTCCATGTTCCTTAAGGAACTCGTCAAACTCCGTACTCATATATTCGCCACCTCGGTCCGACCGAAGTGCTTTGATATGATTACCGGTTTGTTTCTCGACTAGGGCCTTGAATTCCTGGAATTTCTCAAAGGCCTCGGATTTATGTTTCATTAAGTATACATAACCATACCTAGTATGATCATCTGTAAACGTAATGAAATATTGATATCCGTCACGTCGCTTCCAAAGCACCACAAACGTCGGTATGGATTAATCCCGATTTATCGGCTCTTTCAAAAGTCCCTGTGAAGGGGACTTAGTCATTTGCCTTTAAGGCAAGATTCACAAGTAGGAAATGGATCCGATCCCAATGGACCCATAAGTCCATCTTTTTCCATCTTGTAAACCTTGGTCGACCAACATGACCAAGTCTTAGATGCCATTTCAAAACTTGATTGGTTTCATCCCTACCACGTTTTCTAGTCATAGTATTCACAACTACTTTGTTCTTTGAGATTTAGATGATACAATCCATTCAACAATGTAGCAGTACCCACTAGTTTATTTCTAAAATAAATTTTGCAGAACCATCACCAATGAAAAATGAAAAGCCTTTTCGGTCCATGACCGAATGGATACAATGTTTTTGTGCCCCTTGGGCAAAACAAGTACATCTTCTAAAGTCAAAACAAAGCCGGATTCTAAACCCAAAAGAAGTGATCCTATGTCGGTCGCCTCGACACTATGCCCGCTTCCGACCGTGATCATAACTTCTCCGGCTCCAAGCTTCCTACTTTGTTCAGATCCCGATTCACGGTACAAATATGAGAACTAGCACGAGAATCCAGTATCCAGAAGTAGAAAATACAAGGCAGAACAATTTGTTTCCAAAACTAAAAGTTACTGCACCAAGTGCCATGAAGAATCGGACAGTCTCTAGCCCGGTGGCCCACTCACCGCACTTGAGACAAGCATCCTTCTTCTTCTTGTTCTTCGAACCATCGGGGCCTTCCCTTACCCTTAAGGTCCTTAGCTTGTGGTCCAGTTTGCTTCTTGGTCCTTTTCTTCTTGTTCTTAGACCTCAGAGGTCGTAAGAAATCACAAGAGAGACTCCTTCATCATGAGTCTTCATCGAGGCGAGCGGTCACAAGTTTGTTCATTAGCCCACTAAGTTACATGCAATCTCATTGCGGTTGAAGTTCATAACAAAGCGTGAGAAGGAATCGGGGAGAGACTGTAGGATAAGGTCGGTTTGAGAGAAGTATCCATTTTAAAATCAAGAGCCTCCAATCTCTCGATCATGGATATCATTTTGAGGACGTGTTCCCCAACCTTCTCACCTTCCTTCATCCTTGCACCCGAGCGATTGCTTGGATATCTCATATCTAGCGATTCTGCAGTGCTCACCATAAAGCTCGGTTAAGTGAGACAGAATCGCCTAGCGAAGTCATTTTCTCATGAGCTCTCTGAAGCTCATTAGACATGGAAGCCATCATATAAGCACGGACTTTCACGTCATCCTTAACCCACTTTTCGTGGTTTTCAATCTCTTCTGATTGGCTCGGGTCCGCACAGAGGCGCCGGAATGTCCGTCTCCAAGACGTATCCAGTGCCTCTATCGAGGACAATCATCGATTGCGGAGCCAATCCACAAAGTTAGGTCCCATTAAGGTGTTCTTTTCGAGTAGAATTGCGAGTGGATTCATTGTCATATTGAGATTTGTGCATTAAGTATAGCAGTTAATTAGTGACTCGTTCAATTATGTTCGAGTGTAGAATTAAGGTCTTTTCTATTCTTGTTGCCCGGCTCCCACTATTTTTATCGGAATAACACACTCCCATGTGAAATCCGAAGTATCGTCGCTCTACTTCATAGTGGTGATCGAGTTCTTTATAAATCTTAATAGAGGGCAACCGAACAGGTTTCTAGTCTATTAATTTTCATAAAGTGGTGTCCAACACCAACCCATCTAATGGATGATTCGATCTTCTTTTTCCCCTTGTTCACTCCCCTCAACCTATACGGTTTCTATGGTTCGTGAACAAGTTAAGTTTATACCATCGACGCAAATCGGTTTCACAATTGAATCTTATCAGCAACCTATCGTGTTTCTAGGGATAAAATTTGCTCCAACCGAAGGCATCCAATGCGCTCGGTAATTTATCCGTCCTCCCGAACGACTACCCGATAACTCGGAAGCATAGCACATCGGTTTGGATTTCAATTTCGAAAACTCGATGGAGGGAAGGAAAACCTTGAAACCTTATAAACTTAATTATTTGTTGTGGGAGAATTATCGCGATTAACGTTACACTTTGCACATTAATCGTTTAAGCGCGTTTGTGGCATTCATACAATATGAAACAACCAATCACAACCTAGTTGCTACCAACATGTGGTTCATGGACCGTTCTAGAAAACAAAAACTCCGTAATCTAATTACAAGTCTTCGTCTTGAATCTTCGTCTTCTCGAAATGGATCTACCTCCGGTCTTCGTCATTACATATAAATTTTACATTGAAAATTGCATCCTAGATACAAATTTTCTAGTAAATTAAATAGGCTCAAAACGGCCTTTACAACCCAATCGAATAAAACGAACGATTCAAAAACTAAGTCCACGAACCACATCCCCATTCAAAAGCATTCATTCAATAAATACTAAATAAATGGAAAGCGTAGAGATACATTGATCCAATCAACAATACGAACCGATCCAATCGATTCACACAATCGGTAATATAATAACGTTCAAAATAATTGATCGACCATAAATATTCCAATTAATCAAATTTCCCTTATAAAATGAAATACCATAAATCATTTTAATCATATTAAATCCAATTTAACATGCGGGAGATTAATTTTCAAGAATACACGAAAAATCGAGCCGGGCGAAAATGGCTGCCATGGCGAGTCATCTGCCGCGGCCTTTGGCCGATCGGCTGGCATGGCCGAGTCACGCTCGCGACTGGCCGTGCACGGCCCGTGTCTCGACACGGTCGGCCCGGGCAGCTGGCTTTGGGATCGCTGACACGGCCCGTGTCACGGCACACGGCCGAGTCACCTGGCAGCTTCACGCCTTTGTCAGAAAAGTCGTCCACGACGATTGAGCTCGATTTTCGACGGATATCGATATCAATATTTTTCAACATTCATATCTTCAATATAAATCATATTTCCAAGAAATTAAGATTTATATTTAGACATAAACTTACGAAAAATATAACTACAACGAACGTAAAAATATATACCACGATTATGACTAAAATGATTCCAAATCATTCACCATCTAATCAAGCATTCCAAATGCCAATATCGTATATACGATCGCAAGACCTACGCTCCGATACCACTTTTGGGATTCGGTGCCTAAAACGAAGGCCCAGCGGAAGCGGTAAAACGAAAATTAATTCGATCCGAATCCCTACGAGGATCGATCGAGCTACGTATATACGAATATATAAACGAAAAGCAAGAGTCGTAAGAAACTAACCCTCGAAGTCCGTTGATTAAATGGAAACCTACTCTTGAGCTATTCCCCAAGCTTTAGTTGATCTCTACGTATCCGATCCGCTCCAAGCCCTTGAACGATCCAACGCCGAAAACACTCTACTTGCCACGCGCCGGAAAAACGACCGGAGTAACAACACTTGATTAACCTCTAAGGTTACGGCTAGAATCAAATGATGAAGCTTTTATTATTACACTCTAAGTGTATAATATATCTCTCAATAATTTTCTCTCAATTTTTCTCCAAGAAAAATGAAGAGGAAGTGAATGAAGAAGATGAAGATGAGTGTTAAACTCAAAGTCTATCTCTCTCTCTCTCTATTCTCACGTTCAAAACTTGTACAATACAAGTGAGGAGAGTCTTCATTTTATTCCCCATAAAATCCTCCCAAATCAAGACCAAATAATTAAAATGAATTAATTAAGAGATCTTGTTCCCTTGATTATTCAAGTCATCCACCAACTAAGGTGGAGACTATGACCAAAGGAAAGAGGAGGGAAATTGGAATGGCCATCTAGAAGGAGCCGGGATGAGTTCGGTTCGTTTCGGACTCCCGTGAGTCCAAACAGATAAACTCCTATTCCGTTCCGATATATTTGTGTCGTTTAATTAATCCAATTAATTAAACATATCAAATACAAAATAACATAATTAATTTCTCCAAGAAATAATTATATTTATGAATTAAATTAATCACCCAGTAATTTATTTAATTCATTAGGCCGTAAATTAATTTATCTAATAAATCGATTCAGACATCCAATGTCCCAATTAGATATCCAATATCTAATATTCATAATGAGAGAGTTAGCTTTATTTATTCCGTCGTCAATCCTATTGCGCGACTCGGTAGGTCCGTCTCGATCAAGAATGGGAGGAACCAAAGAGTAGTAGCACCACCTAGCCACTGGCGGCCTACACTGCACTTAACCGAGAACGAATGATTGGGATCATTCAAGAACCATTCTCATCGTGAATACCGGTATACGTATAAACCCTTCTTTCAAATGTCCCGATCAAGTTATAAGGTCACGATCACCAAACCCTATATGTACTTGACGCTATGCATGCGTTAATGCAAATCAAGATCATCGAGCTCGTGTATCTAATACAACTAGCTCCAATGCTTTGGCAAAGACTTCGATCCGATCCGCCAATAACCGCATAGGACATATAACCCGCTCACTAACGGGAGAAAGAATTCTATCTTGGTATTCGTAGGACTGCTACTTGCCCGTTAAGATGCACGTCGAGGTTGACCCCGCCTTCCGGTTTACGTGGTCGAACTACTCTAATGAAAATCTTGACGTCACAAGCACATCCCTACTAAATCCTCAAGTCGAAGGTTCACGAATACCTATCACAACCTTTCGATTCCGTCATTGATCGTCCGTGAGTGAAATCCGTGTGACGAATCAAGGGTGAGTCGGTTCGAGTATACTAATCCAATTAGCATACCTATAACGTGTGCTCCCACTAACCATTAGTGTTCGACAGCACTCTCTATGTCAAAGAACACGTCATACAAGTCTTCACATAAACTTAACGCCTACCAAGTTTCATCGACTTGCGAACGATTAAGTATTTGAGCTATAACCTTTCCAAGCCGACCCCTTATCCAATAAGGAGTGGAACGTTTTGCTCTCAAATACACGGACTAGTTTCTATATGTTTATTTACGAGTTAGGAATGCCAAGAACTACCAAGAAATAAAGAAACATTCATTTGCCTTATATAAATGGTTTACATAATAATGTACAATGCCCTCACTCAACATCCTCCGAGTGGCATTCGAGGGCATACTCCTAACAATCTCCCACTTGCACTCAATGCCACACACTATGGTATCTAATACCCATGTTCTCCGATGACGCTCCAAGCTAGTCCGAGAAAGTGGCTTGGTCGGTGGATCGGCGACGTTGTCGGCCGAGTCTACTCAGGCAGACAATGTATTCCTTGCGAACAAATTCTCTTACAAGATGATACTTCCGCTCAATATGTTTGGTCTTTGTTGTGAAACCTCGGCTCCTTGGCTCGCGCTACGGCTCCGTCGTTGTCGCGATGCAGTGAACAGTGCACTCAAGACATGGTATCACTTGAAGTTCCCCGAAACTTCTTAATCCGTAACCCTTCCTTGAAGCCTCCGAGGCCGCTTGATACTCACTGACAGTGGAATCGCGATCGCGCTTTTCTTGGCACTACGCCAAGATATCGCTCCTCCATTAAGAGTAAATATGTAGCCGTGGACATCGAGTCGCCCTTCGTCCTTGGAAGTCCGAATCGGTGAATCCTACCACATCCAATTCTCCACCACCATACATCGAATCATATCTCTAGTCCTTCTCAAGTACTTGAGAACGTTCTTACGGCAGTCAATGTTCCCTACCCAGGTTTGCTCGAAACCTACTCACCACGCTTACGGCATGCGCGATGTCAGGTCTTGTACACAACATAGCATACATAAGGCTACCCACGGCCGAAGCATATGGTATATTACTCATTTCCTTTCGTTGTTCCTCACTTTGAGGACACATCTTCAAGGTGAGTTTTATTCCATGTCGCATCGGTAGGAACCCTCTTTTAGAATCATCCATCTTAAATCGCTTTAAGATTTTATCTATATAGAGGGCTTGGGAAAGACCTATTGTTCTCTTCGCTCTATCCCGGTAGAGTCGAATACCAAGAATATAGGTAGCTTCTACCAAGTCTTTCATGGAGAAATTACTCAAAGCCAAGCTTTCACGTAACCGAGCATTCCCACTTCATTTCCTATTTGTATAATTTAATATACATATAGTACTAAGAATGAATTCTTTCTCCCACTAACCCTCTTGTATACACAAGGTTCCTCTTCATTTTGCACGAAGTCAAACTCTTTGACCGCCTCACAAACGAAGGTTCCAACTACGCGACGCTTGCTTCACCATAAATGGAACGCAAGCTTGCACACTTTCTGAATATCGACTTCGGACACAAAGCCTTTAGGCTGCTCCATATAGATTTCCTCCTCGAGGAATCCATTAAGGAAAGCCGTCTTTACGTCCATTTGCCATATCTCATAATCGTGGTAGGCGGCTATAGCAAGCATCATGCGAATAGACTTGATCATGGCTACGGGCGAGAAGGTATCGTGGTAATCGATCCCTTCCTTTTGGGTATAACCCTTTGCCACAAGCCCGGCCTTATAGGCGTCAACCTTGCCATCACCATCGGTCTTTCTCTTGTAGATCCACTTGTTCCCAATAGGCACTATGCCCTTGGGGCGGTCTACTAGAGTCCAGACCTGATTGACATGCATCGAGTCTATCTCAGCTTCCATAGCTTCACGCCATTTCGCGGAGTCTACATCCACCATCGCTTGGTCATAGGTCGTCGGGTCGGTCTCTTGGCTATCACTTGGAACCTCATGGAGACCCAGTTCCTCCAAGTGCACAAGCCCATACCTCTCAGGTAAATGAGACACCCTACTAGACCTACGAGGTGGTTGTACTTGTGTTTCAGAAAGTTCGGTTCCAGTTTCTTGCACAGGTGTCTCCCGAGGAGTTTCATTGTATTCTTATAAAGAAATACTTCTACCCGCTCCGCCTTCCTGAATGAACTCATCTTCCAGGAAGTGTGCTTGTAAAGCAACAATGATCCTTCGATCTTCGGGCATGTAGAATACATATCCCATCGTCCCAGACGGGAATCCAATGAAACGTCCCTTCGCAGACCTAGCTTCCAACTTTTCCACCTTAGTCTTCTTGACATAAGCGGGACATCCCCAAATCCTAATATGATTAAGACTTGGTTTCCTTCCTTCCCACATCTCATGTGGAGTTTTAGGAATGGATTTGGAAGGACATCTGTGTTGGGAATAGTGCCCTAGGACATTCGATGTGCCTAGATTTGTAATTGTCACATTTAAATAAAGTTATTTGATATCATTTATTTCTCGTTGATTATTATAATGTGTGCATGTTTTAATATTATAATAATCGAATAATAGTTATTCACGAATAATAAGATTATTCAAATGTCCCTGGTAAAATCGCGTTGAGTAGAGACTCAAGTGATTAATATACTAGTATAAGTTTGATTGATAATCATCGGATGATTATGCGTATGGTACGGATCAATCTTATGGGTATTGGTTGGAGAACTAATACTGGACCGACCCGCATTGAGATCACTGCATGGAAATGTCATAAGTGAATCTCAATACGGTATGTCAATAAATCCTTGAACTCGAGATTATCATAGAGTCCAACATGATAATCGCTATGCCTTGACGTAATCCAACGTCATCTCAAAACATGGTGATCATAAAGGTTAGCGATCGGGATTAGTGGGAGTCATGTAGAGGGCAATGAATAATCAAGATGGGGATTTGTCCCTCTCTTAAGTGAGAGAGATATTTGTTGGGCCCCTCGATAAGTAGGATCAAGGAAATGCATGGCCATGCTCAAATGAAGAGTCATTTGATTCAATCGCCTACTTAAGATCTAGAAAGCATTTGAACATAAATAAGTATGACAGACTCCATGACTTAGTTCAAATATGATATCGCGTGACAAAGGGATTTGACACGTTAAAAGATTTAATGGACTATTAACTTATATTATTTGGGTAATCATAATGTCTTGCTAGAGGCTTATGATTTATTATTTAATAAGGTATTAAATAATTGCCAACATAATATAAGCCTTTGGGTCGCACATACGACAATTATAGACAAGTAGGAATAAATATCAATCGGGAATAATAAATATAATATGGATATTATATTTATAAGGAGATTAAATAATAAAGTAATATATATAATATGGATATTATATATATTGTATTATTTAATAAGTTGAGGGGCAACTAAGCAAATACTAGATTATTGAATCTAGGGTTTACTTAGTATAAATATAAGGTCTTGGACAAGGAGTTGTAACTTAAAATAAGACCTAAAATCGCCCTTCAAGAAGAAGAAAATCGCCATCTACATTATCTTGTAGGAGAACGGAGTCGGTCGTTCCTCTTCCCTTAGTTGATCTTGATCAATAGAACAAACCATCTAGAAAGGAATAGGAGTTGTACTCTCTATCAAAAGTATTCGTAAATATCTAGCAATCCGGCTTGTGGAATTGTTCGTGTGTGGATCACCGTAAGAGGAAGGAGATATTCATCTCGCTTCTAGTCCGATCTAGATTTGTTCAATCGGATTAAGGTAATTCGATTAACTCTTTAATTATACAATTAAATTAATGCATGTGATCCTAAATTGGGTTTTCACTTTTATTGTTCATTGCTTTTACTCCGATTATTTTGTATTCGATACATAGAAAACCCAACAAAGGGTATCGAGCCAACTTGCATGTAATTTAATTGTTTATGTAGAACATATTTATGTGTAAATTATGTTCCTGATTATGTTTATAAAATATAGATTTTATAAAATATTTTTCTGGTTTAATTTGATTAAATCGGATCGTCAAAAATAATTTTCTCGATCAAGCTGCAAAAATCATGGCCCGTAATCGCTCGAACAAGATAAAGCAGTGTGTCGGGCAGATTCGGGTCCGGTCCGGTCGGGCCTGACCCGCTGGTTGTATTAATTAGCAAAATGATTTTGCATCACGGGGTTCGAACTCGGAGGTCCAGGCGTGCCTAGCGACTTACCATGTGCGCTGCGAGTTTGTTTTGGAAATAATACACGGAAGGTTTTATTAAAGGCAAATAAATCTGTTTTAAATATTGCAAAAATACTTCCGCAAAAACTGGGATTCGATCCCGCGCCATTCGGCTATCCTTCAGCACCACTTTCCATCTCGGCTGGATCTTGTTTTGGTAACTTTTCAGTAGTTCCTTTTATAAGTCCTTTTGTTATAAAAGTAAATTTGGAAATAATAGTTGCAAAATGTTGCAACTGCAACCGGGTTTCAACCGGGCAAACCTGCCTGGATCTCGCCGGGCACCATCTCGGCCCGAGTCCAGTTTTGTTCATGTGATGACTCAAATTTTAATTATTGTCTGATTGTCAGATAAATTGATTATTTAGTATATTACATGCTTTATTAATTATTTGATAATTATTTATGGTATGTGTGTGGTGTATGGCATGACCATAAATTGACCAATGTGATTGGATAATTTAATTTCTTATGGGTTGGTTTTTACGGCCTGCGTGTCGTTTAATTATAATTGGTTTTACGGCTGCGAGTCGTCTATTTAAATTGTTTATTATTTTACGGCTGCGTGTCGCTTGTACTTCTTGTAATTTAATTTATTAGTGTAGTATTAAATTTCATTAATGTAATGAAGACAAGAAGGACGAGATAGATGGACTCGAGGAGCAAATTGATCGCGTATGACGTTCCAAGGAGTTGGAAGATCAATGAAGACCCTATTTAACCCTTTAGATGACCTTTGTGATTTTCATGTTGGCTCATGAAAATCACGTTAGGATTATGGTCATGCTATACACGGTCCTATGCTTTATTGTCATGTGATGCGATGTATGTTTAAATTTATGCATGTATGTGATGCTATGTATGTTTAGATGTATGTTAGCAAACATAGACATTAACATAGGATAAAAATCCTCGTTAAAATTTTAATGCCGTTCATTTGAAAAACACCTATCAAGACTTCGATCATCATGAGTGGGTCATGCCAAAGCCGGGCACTCGGATTATCTTAGTAAGGTAGGATAGGTAATGGTGATACCTATACGTTTAATGAATTTGGAAATCAAAATAGTTTTGAACCTTAAGGCATAAGATGGGATTATAACATGCTTGGGCATACGATGCCAAATCCCATGACATAATCTAAGAGTTACATATGATGTAATCGATAAAGAGTTATCCACCTAAAGTAGTTCAATTCTAGGCGTCATGCCAAAGCCGAGTTTAGGATTGTGCGAAATGGGATCTTAGCCCACTAAAATTACAAATGTTGTAAATTGAGGGTACTTTGTTTTAGTGGGAGTATTTTTCGAGAAATAAAATAATGTGACTAAATATTTTGCATATTGAATTTTGTAGAATGGCATCAAACAACACATCCACCATTTCATCGCGATCCGTCCTGAGAAGGACAAGCCGAAAGAAAATGGCAAGAACTATCTGGATTGGATCCGAGCACGAGAATAGTTTTCAAGCAAGAAAGAAAGTCAGTATGTTCTTGAGGAAGAAATTCCGATGAGCCACCGACAATGCAAATAAAGCAACAAAAGACAAATGGAAGAAACATTGTGATGATTCCATTGATGTCGGTTGTCTTATGTTGGCCACCATTTGTCCGTAACTTCAAGAACTGGAGGAAATGGAAGCTTATGAGCTAAATGCTCACCTCAAGGAAACTTTCTCAAGCATGCTAGGCAAGAGAGGTATGAGACCTTTCAAGCCTTGTATGCTTGCAAGATGGTTGAGGGGACATCCGCGCCGCTCACGTGCTCAAGATGAAAGGATATATTGATCATCTTGAAAGGCTTGGTTTTCCACTTTCTAAGGAGCACTCCACGGATGTGATCCTAAACTCATTGCCCGAAAGTTTCGGCCAGTTCATTATGAACTATAATATGAATGAGATGGAGAAGTCCATTCCGAGCCGCATGGGATGCTTAAAACGGCCGAGCGTAATATTAAGAAGAAACCAAACCATGTGTTGATGGTCGAAAGGGAAATCCTTTAAGAACAAAGGCAAGGGCAAGGGTAAGGCAAAAGTTGCCAAATCTAAAGACCCTACTAGGCCGGGTTTCAAGGCCAAAGCTCCCAAAGATGGAAATTGCCATCATTGCAATAAACCAGGACATTGGAAAAGAAATTGCAAGATTTACTTGGAAGAGCTAAAGCGTACCAAGGGCGGTGGTGAGACCGCCATGTATATTTGTTATAGAAGTTAACTTATCTACCTCTAACTCCCCGGGTATTAGATACTGGATGTGGATCTCACATTTGTACAAATGTGCAGGGGTTGAGAAGCGAGAGGATCAAGAAAGGGGAAGTAGATCTAAGAGTCGGCAATGGAGCAAGAGTTGCCGCACTAGCCGTAGGAACTTATGATCTAGTTTTGCCCAATGGGCTTTTGTTAGTTTTGAACAATTGCTATTATGTTCCCGCTATGAATAGGAATATTATTTCAGCTTCTACATTAGATTGTGAAGGTTACGCTTTTCTTATTAAGAATAAGATCATTCGTATTTTCTTTGATGACTTGCTTTATGGTACCGCAGTTATATAATCGCCTTTACAATATTGATCTAGATGAGTCCGACACTTTGGAAGTCTATAACATTGCATCCAAGAAACCTAAGCTCAATGATTCTAATCCGACTTACTTATGGCATTGTCAACTTGGTCACATAAACGAACGCATTTCTAAACTCCATAATGATGGACTTTTAGACTCTTTTGACTATGAATCATATGGGACATGCGAATCTTGTTTATTGGGCAAGATGACGAAGAATCCTTTCACCGGTCATGGAGAAAGGGCTAGTGATCTATTAGGCCTAATACATACGATGTGTGCGGACCTCTTAGCACTCATGCCGAGGCGGATACCAATACTTCATTACATTCACCGATGATTTTAGCCGATATGGATATGTTTATCTTATGAAGTATAAACATGAATCTTTTGAAATGTTCAAAATATTCCGAATGAAGTACAGAATCAACTTGGCAAGACAATTAAAGCCCTTCGATCAGATCGAGGTGGGGAATACTTGAGCCAAGAATTCGATGATCATCTTAGGAGTTGTGGAATTGTTTCGCAACTTACTCCTCCCGCACACCTCAGCATAACGGAGTGTCCGAGAGGAGGAATCGAACTTTATTAGATATGGTTCGATCCATGATGAGTCGAACAGAGCTTCCATTATCATTTTGGGGCCACGCCTTAGAAACAGCAGATTCACCCTTAACCGTGTTCCATCTAAAGCGATTGAAAAGACACCATTTGAGAAATGGACTGGTAAAAGACCAAACTTGTCTTTTCTAAAGATCTGGGTTGCGAAGCGTTCGTAAGGCGCCAAGTGTTTGACAAACCGGCACCGGATCCGAAAGATGTTTATTTGTGGGATATCCTAAGGAAACTAAAGGATATTACTTTTACAAGCCCGCAGAGAACAAAGTGTTTGTTGCTCGAAATGCTGTATTCTTAGAAAGGGAATTTATTTCCAAAAGAGACAGTGGGAGAAGAGTAATTCTCGAGGAAAATCGAGAACCACAAGAAGACATCGCTTCACCGATGGAAACCGAACAAGCTCAACAAACAGTTGAAGAGCCCATTCAAAGTACACAAGTCCCACGCAGATCTGATAGGATGCGACATGAACCTGAGAGATATGGTTATCTCGTAACGGAGGATGATGATGCATCGCTCATAGATGAGGAGCCTAGTACCTATACTGAAGCCGCCTGTGACCATAGTCCGAGGAATGGCTAGAAGCCATGAAGTCTGAGATGCAATCCATGTATGACAATCAAGTTTGGAACTTGATAGATCCACCTGAGGGTGTTAAAACCATTGGGTGCAAATGGGTCTATAAAAAGAAGAAAGACATGGATGATAATCTGCAAGCCTATAAAGCTAGACTAGTGGCAAAAGGTTATAGACAGATTCATGGTGTTGACTATGATGAGACCTTTTCGCCAGTAGTCATGCTTAAATCAATTAGAATTTTATTTGCCATTGTCGCATACTATGATTATGAAATATGGCAAATGGATGTCAAAACAGCATTCCTTAATGGAAACTTACTCGAGGATGTGTATATGACGCAACTCAAGGTTTTGTTCATCCGTAAAATTCCAAAAAGGTTTGCAAGCTTCAAAGATCCATTTATGGGTTGAAGCGGAGCTTCTGAGCCGAATCTTCGTTTTGATGAAATCACAAAGAGTTTGGGTTCATTCAAAATGAAGATGAACCTTGTGTGTACAAGAAGGTTAGTGGGAGAATAGTTGTTTTCTTAGTCTTATATGTAGATGACATATTACTCATTGGAAATGACATTCCCACCTTGCATACCAAGACTTGGTTGGGAAGTTGTTTCTCAATGAAAGACTTAGGAGAAGCTGCTTATATTCTTTGGATAAAGATCTATAGAGATAGATCAAAGAGATTGATTGGTCGGAGTCAAAGTACATACATTAATAAAATATTGAAGAGGTTCTATATGCAAGACTCCAAGTGAGGAATCTTGCCAATGTCAAAGGGCATTCATCGAGTGAGACTCGAGTCCTAAGACTCCTGATGAGCGAGCACGTATGAGCAAGATACCATACGCATCGGCTATTGGATCGATCATGTATGCCATGATTTGTACTCGACTGATGTATCGCTTGCTCTTAGTATGACAAGTCGATACCAATCGAATCCGTGAAAGTCATCGATGACAGTTGAAAACCATCCTAAAGTACTTGAGAAGAACCAAGGATGATTTCCTAGTTTATGGAGGGTGGGAAACGAGCCGGGTCAGTAAGAGGTTACGCCGATGCAAGTTTCAAACCGACAGAGACGATTTCAAATCGCAAATGGTTATGTGTTTGTATTGAATGGAGGTGCCGTGAGTTGGAAGAGTTCCAAGCAAAGCACGGTTCTTGCCGATTCTCGAAGGCGAGTACCGCGGCATCGGATGCGGCTAAGGAAGCCGTATGGATCAAGAAGTTTGTTACCGAACTAGGAGTGGTGCCAACCATCCAGTGGTCCCATAAGCCTTTATTGTGACAATAATGGTGCTATTGCACAAGCTAAAGAGCCTAGGTCCCATCATAATTCCAAACATATACTCGTAAAATATCACCTAGTCGAGAGATCGTGACGAGGAGATATTACAATATGCAAAGTAGCAACGGAAGAGAATGTTGCAGATCCACTTACCAAGCCTCTCTCACAAGGAAAGCATGTTGAGCATGCTAGAGCGATAGGACTAAAGGTCATGAATGAATGGTCCTAGTGCAAGTGGGAGATTGTTGGGAATAGTGCCCTAGGACATTCGATGTGCCTAGATTTGTAATTGTCACATTTAAATAAAGTTATTTGATATCATTTATTTCTCGTTGATTATTATAATGTGTGCATGTTTTAATATTATAATAATCGAATAATAGTTATTCACGAATAATAAGATTATTCAAATGTCCCTGGTAAAATCGCGTTGAGTAGAGACTCAAGTGATTAATATACTAGTATAAGTTTGATTGATAATCATCGGATGATTATGCGTATGGTACGGATCAATCTTATGGGTATTGGTTGGAGAACTAATCTTGACCGACCCGCATTGAGATCACCGCATGGAAATGTCATAAGTGAATCTCAATACGGTATGTCAATAAATCCTTGAACCTGAGATTAGCCTAGAGACCAACAAGATAACTGCTATGCCTTGACGTAATCCAACGTCATCTGAAACATGGTGATCATAAAGGTTAGCGATCGGGATTAGTGGGAGTCATGTAGAGGGCAATGAATAATCAAGATGGGGATTTGTCCCTCTCTTAAGTGAGAGAGATATTTGCTGGGCCCCTCGATAAGTAGGACTGAAGGAAATGCATGGCCATGCTCAAATGAAGAGTCATTTGATTCAATCAGTCTACTTAAGATCGAGAAAGCATTTGAACATAAATAAGTATGACAGACTCCATGACTTAGTTCAAATATGATATCGCGTGACAAAGGGATTTGACACGTTAAAAGATTTAATGGACTATTAACTTATATTATTTGGGTAATCATAATGTCTTGCTAGAGGCCGCTTATGATTTATTATTTAATAAGGTATTAAATAATTGCCAACATAATATAAGCCTTTAGGTCACACATACGACAATTATAGACAAGTAGGAATAAATATCAATCGGGAATAATAAATATAATATTGGATATTATATTTATAAGGAGATTAAATAATAAAGTAATATATATAATATTGGATATTATATATATTGTATTATTTAATAAGTTGAGGGGCAACTAAGCAAATACTAGATTATTGAATCTAGGTTTACTTAGTATAAATATAAGGTCTTGGACAAGGAGTTGTAACCGAGAAAATAAGACCTAAAATCGGCCCTTCAAGAAGAAGAAAAATCGGCCATCTACATTATACCGTAGGAGAACGAGTCGGTCGTTCCTCTTCCTTAGTTGATCTTGATCAATAGTACAATCCTTCTAGTAAGGAATTTGTGTTGTACTATTTATCAATATTATTCGTAAGGATCTAGCAATCCGGCTTGTGGAATTGTTCGTGTGTGGATCACCAGAAGAGGAAGGAGATATTCATCTGCTTCTAGTCCGGATCTAGATTTGTTCAATCGGATTAAGGTAATTCGATTAACTCTTTAATTAAACAATTAAATTACTGCATGCGATCCTAAATTGGGTTTTCACTTTTATTGTTCCGCTGCGTTTTTACTCCGATTATTTTGTATTCGATACATAGAAAACCCAACAATCTGTTCAAGATATACGCGGCAGTCAGGAGTGCATACCCCCACAGGTAAATCGGCAAGTCAGTATAGCCCAGCATGGAACGGACCATGTTCAACAGGGTCCGGTTCCTTCTTTCTGACACACCATTTAACTGAGGAGTACCTGGAGGTGTTAGTTGTGAAACTATTCCATGTTCCTTAAGGAACTCGTCAAACTCCGTACTCATATATTCGCCACCTCGGTCCGACCGAAGTGCTTTGATATGATTACCAGTTTGTTTCTCGACTAGGGCCTTGAATTCCTGGAATTTCTCAAAGGCCTCGGATTTATGTTTCATTAAGTATACATAACCATACCTAGTATGATCATCTGTAAACGTAATGAAATATTGATATCCGTCACGTGCTGCTTCCAAAGCACCACAAACGTCGGTATGGATTAATCCCGGTTTATCGGGCTCTTTCAAAAGTCCCTGTGAAGGGGACTTAGTCATTTTGCCTTTAAGGCAAGATTCACAAGTAGGAATTGGATCCTCTCCCAATGGAACCATAAGTCCATATTTTTCCATCTTGTAAAATTTGGTCTGACCAACATGACCAAGTCTTTGCTGCCATTTCAAACCTTGATTGGTTTCATCCCTACCACGTTTTCTAGTCATAGTATTCACAACTACTTTGTTCTTTGAGATTTAGATGATACAATCCATTCAACAATGTAGCAGACCCACTAGTTTATTTCTAAACTAAATTTTGCAGAACCATCACCAATGAAAAATGAAAAGCCTTTTCGGTCCATGACGGAATGGATACAATGTTTTTGTGCCCCTTGGGCAAAACAAGTACATCTTCTAAAGTCAAAACAAAGCCGGATTCTAAACCCAAAAGATGTGATCCTATGTCCGCCTCGACACTATGCCCGCTTCCGATTGTGATCATAACTTCTCCACTCAAGCTTCCTACTTTGTTCCAGATCCCGATTCACGGTACAAATATGAGAACTAGCACGAGAATCCGATTCAGAAGTAGAAAATACAAGAGAACAATTTGTTTCCAAAACTAAAAGTTACAGACCAAGTGCCATGAAGAATCGGACAGTCTCTAGCCCAGTGGCCCACTCACCGCACTTGAGACAAGCATCCTTCTTCTTCTTGTTCTTCGGAACCATCGGGGCCTTGCCCTTACCCTTAAGGTCCTTAGCTTGTGGTCCAGTTTGCTTCTTGGTCCTTTTCTTCTTGTTCTTAGACCTCCGAGGTCCGTAAGAAATCACAAGAGCAGACTCCTTCATCCGCGGAGTCTTCATCCGAGGCGAGCGGTCACAAGTTTGTTCATTAGCCCAGCTAAGTTACATGCAATCTCATTGCAGTTGAAGTTCATAACAAACTGTGAGAAGGAATCAGGGAGAGACTGTAGGATAAGGTCGGTTTGGAGAGAAGTATCCATTTTAAAATCAAGAGCCTCCAATCTCTCGATCATGGATATAATTTTGAGGACGTGTTCCCCAACCTTCTCACCTTCCTTCATCCTTGCACCGAACAGTTGCTTGGATATCTCATATCTAGCAGTTCTGCCGTGCTCACCATAAAGCTCGGTTAAGTGAGACAGAATCTGCCTAGCAGAAGTCATTTTCTCATGAGCTCTCTGAAGCTCATTAGACATGGAAGCCATCATATAAGCACGGACTTTCACGTCATCCTTAACCCACTTTTCGTGGTTTTCAATCTCTTCCTGATTGGCTCGGGTCCGCACAGAGGCGCCGAATGTCCGTCTCCAAGACGTATCCCAGTGCCTCTATACCGAGGACAATCATCGATTGGAGCCAATCCACAAAGTTAGGTCCCATTAAGGTGTTCTTTTCGAGTAGAATTGCGAGTGGATTCATTGTCATATTGAGATTTGTCGCATTAAGTATAGCAGTTAATTAGTGACTCGTTCAATTATGTTCGAGTGTAGAATTAAGGTCTTTTCTATTCTTGTTGCCCGGCTCCCACTATTTTTATCGGAATAACACACTCCCATGTGAAATCCTAAGTATCGTCGCTCTACTTCATAGTGGTGATCGAGTTCTTTATAAATCTTAATAGAGGGCAACCGAACAGTGTTTCTAGTCTATTAATTTTCATAAAGTGGTGTCCAACACCAACCCATCTAATGGATGATTCGATCTTCTTTTTTCCCCTTGTTCACTCCCCTCAACCTATACGGTTTCTATGGTTCGTGAACAAGTTAAGTTTATACCATCGACGCAAATCGGTTTCACAATTGAATCTTATCCGCAACCTATCGGGTTTCTAGGGATAAAATTTGCTCCAACCGAAGGCATCCAATGCGCTCCTAATTTATCCGTCCTCCCGAACGACTACCCCGATAACTCGGAAGCATAGCACATCCGGTTTGGATTTCAATTTCCGAAAACTCGATGGAGGGAAGGAAAACCTTGAAACCTTATAAACTTAATTATTTGTTGGGAGAATTATCGCGATTAACGTTACACTTTGCACATTAATCGCTTAAGCGCGTTTGTGGCATTCATACAATATGAAACAACCAATCACAACCTAGTTGCTACCAACATGTGGTTCATGGACCGTTCTAGAAAACAAAAACTCCGTAATCCAATTACAAGTCTTCGTCTTGAATCTTCGTCTTCTCGAAATGGATCTTCCTCGGTCTTCGTCATTACATATAAATTTTACATTGAAAATTGCATCCTAGATACAAATTTTTCTAGTAAAATAAAAAGCCTCAAAACGGCCTATACAACCCAATCCAATAAAACGAACGATTCAAAACTAAGTCCACGAACCACATCCCCATTCAAAAGCATACAATCAATAAAAACTAAATAAATGGAAAGCGTAGAGATACATTGATCCAATCAACAATACGAACCGATCCAATCGATTCACACAATCGGTAATATAATAACGTTCAAAATAATTGATCGACCATAAATATTCCAATTAATCAAATTTCCCTTATAAAATGAAATACCATAAATCATTTTAATCATATTAAATCCAATTTAACATGCGGGAGATTAATTTTCAAGAATACACGAAAAAATCGAGCCGGCGAAAATGGCTGCCATGGCCGAAGTCATCGCCGGCACTTTTCCGCCGATCGTTCGCATGGCCGAGTCACGCTTCGGCTACCGGCGAGCACGGCCCGTGTCTCTCGACACGGTCGGGTCTGCCTGGCGGGGCCTGGGATCGCCCGACACGGCCCGTGTCACGGACACGGCCGAGTCACCCCTGGCGACTTTCCGCCCTTTGTCCGAAAAGTCGTCCGACGACGATTGAGCTCGATTTTCGACCGGATATCCAATATCAATATTTTTCAACATTCATATCTTCAATATAAATCATATTTCCAAGAAATTAAGATTTATATTTAGACATAAACTTACGAAAAATATAACTACAACGAACGTAAAAATATATACCACGATTATGACTAAAATGATTCCAAATCATTCACCATCTAATCAAGCATTCCAAATGCCAATATCGTATATACGATCGCAAGACCTACGCTCCGATACCACTGTTGGGATTCGGTGCCTAAAACGAAGGCCCAGCGGAAGCGGTAAAACGAAAATTAATTCGATCCGAATCCCTACGAGGATCGATCGAGCTACGTATATACGAATATATAAACGAAAAGCAAGAGTCGTAAGAAACTAACCCTCGAAGTCCGTTGATTAAATGGAAACCTACTCTTGAGCTATTCCCCAAGCTTTAGTTGATCTCTACGTATCCGATCCGCTCCAAGCCCTTGAACGATCCAACGCCGAAAACACCGCGTCTCTACTTGCCACGCGCCGGAAAAACGACCGGAGTAACAACACTTGATTAACCTCTAAGGTTACGGCTAGAATCAAATGATGAAGCTTTTATTATTACACTCTAAGTGTATAATATATCTCTCAATAATTTTCTCTCAATTTTTCTCCAAGAAAAATGAAGAGGAAGTGAATGAAGAAGATGAAGATGAGTGTTAAACTCAAAGTCTATCTCTCTCTCTCTATTCTCACGTTCAAAACTTGTACAATACAAGTGAGGAGAGTCTTCATTTTATTCCCCATAAAATCCTCCCAAATCAAGACCAAATAATTAAAATGAATTAATTAAGAGATCTTGTTCCCTTGATTATTCAAGTCATCCACCAACTAAGGTGGAGACTATGACCAAAGGAAAGAGGAGGGAAATTGGAATGGCCATCTAGAAGGAGCCGGATGAGTTCGGTTCGTTTCGGACTCCGTGAGTCCAAACAGATAAACTCTATTCCGTTCCGATATATTTGTGTCGTTTAATTAATCCAATTAATTAAACATATCAAATACAAAATAACATAATTAATTTCTCCAAGAAATAATTATATTTATGAATTAAATTAATCACCCAAGAATTTATTTAATTCATTAGCCGTAAATTAATTTATCTAATAAATCGATTCGGACATCCAATGTCCCGATTAGATATCGATATCTAATATTCATAATGAGAGAGTTAGCTTTATTTATTCCGTCGTCAATCCTATTGCGCGACTCGGTAGGTCCGTCTCGATCGGCAATGGGAGGAACCAAAGAGTAGTAGCACCACCTAGCCCGGCGCCTACACTGTACTTAACCGAGAACGAATGATTGGGATCATTCAAGAACCATTCTCGTGAATACCGATACGTATAAACCCTTCTTTCAAATGTCCCGATCAAGTTATAAGGTCACGATCACCAAACCCTATATGTACTTGACGCTATGCATGCGTTAATGCAAATCAAGATCATCGAGCTCGTGTATCTAATACAACTAGCTCCAATGCTTTGGCCAAAGACTTCGATCTCGATGCGCGATAACCGCATAGGACATATAACCCGCTCACTAACGGGAGAAAGAATTCTATCTTGGTATTGATAGGACCTGCTACTTGCCCGTTAAGATGCACGTCGAGGTTGACCCCCGCCTTCCGGTTTACAGGGTCGAACTACTCTAATGAAAATCTTGACGTCACAAGCACATCCCTACTAAATCCTCAAGTCGAAGGTTCACGAATACCTATCACAACCTTTCGATTCCGTCATTGACTGTCCCGGAGTGAAATCCGTGTGACGAATCAAGGGTGAGTCGGTTCGAGTATACTAATCCAATTAGCATACCTATAACGTGTGCTCCCACTAACCATTAGTGTTCGACAGGCACTCTCTATGTCAAAGAACATGTCATACAAGTCTTCACATAAACTTAACGCCCAGTCAAGTTTCATCGACTTGCGAACGATTAAGTATTTGAGCTATAACCTTTCCAAAGGCCGACCCCTTATCCAATAAGGAGTGGAACGTTTTGCTCTCAAATACACGGACTAGTTTCTATATGTTTATTTACGAGTTAGGAATGCCAGTAACTACCAGTAAATAAAGAAACATTCATTTGCCTTATATAAATGGTTTACATAATAACAAGTACAATGCCCTCACTCAACATCCTCTGAGTGGCATTCGAGGGCATACTCCTAAAAGTCTTGTGGTTATTACCTCATTAGTTTGTGGAAAATCCGTTTCTTTTGATGCCTCTTAATTCTCCGAACTCTTTGACCTTCAAAACGAAGGGTATGTGTGTAATGGCAACTTTTTAACAGAAAATGACTCATCGGATGAAGAATTAAATGATAACCTCAATGAGCAAGTCGTACGTGACTATCTTCAATCTCAGGCCGTGATAAATGTAAGCTCAGACAAATTTGAAAACAATGATTTTGGCCTCAACATTCGACTCCTTCATGATGCTATCACTCATTCTTTAATGCCAAAGGACAATGCACAACAACGCTTAGTTAACATTGATATAGAGATTATCTATCATATTCTAAACGATCATCAAGTTAACTTTGCTTGAGTTGTTATGAAATGGTTCGTGGAGAAAGGATCCATTTTTCACAAGAAAGGTTATTTGAGGAAAGATAGGCAAAGAAAATCCAGGATGCCCTTCGACTCTATTTTGACTGGGATATTTAAGGATGCCGGAGTTGATTTTTCAGGGATGCACAAAATGGATATTCCAAAAGGAAATATGGTTCATGAAGGAACCATCCGTACTATGAAATATGTGCAGATCAGGTACCGAGGTTGGGTATATTTTGCTTATTTACGGGATGGAGACTCTCTTGCAGATGGGAGTTCCTTGCCTCGTCTAAAGGATCGCATTTTCTCTAGAGGTCCTCAGGCAGAGCGATCTCGTCTACTCATTCCTCCATTTCAGGCAGGTCCTCCTCGGCCAAGTGCTTCCTCCTCATCCTTTTTGCTTCAAGCCAGAGTTAGTTCATTAGAGCATCGTGTTCGAAGGTCCGAGACTATGTTAGAGAATTTATGCACTCTCTTCGGGATTGCTCTTCCGCCTCATACCCATCACCCAGACATTGACTAGCTCTATCTTCACTATTGATGATCATCCTCTTTTCAGACCAGACATTCCATTTAGTTGTTAAACAACATGCATCTTTATTTCTGTTTTTGTTTTTGTATGGTTAGAAAACTTCAATGTTCTTAATTTGTTTTTCTATCCCTGTTTTGAGGACTGCTTTAATGTTTTATAGGACTGATTTTCAGGACTGTTCTGTTTTGAGGACTGTTTTAATGCGTTTAATGACTGTTTTTTTTGAAGACTGGTTTTTGTAGAATGTTTTTTGAGGACTGTTTTGAGGATTATTTCTTTTCTAACACTGTTTTTGAGGACTGTTTTACAGGTTATTTTTTCCTTACTTTTTGATACTGGCAAAAAGGGGGATAACTATGGTTGAACCATTACAAAATGGTATTCATATTCTATGTAAATTCAGTTATTGTTTATCTGAGGGGGATTACTTGTAATACCGGTTGTAATTCAGTCATTATCATTCAGTAATTTCATTCAGTAATTGTCACTATGTAATTTTTCACTTGTTAATAATCATTCATCATCCACATTCATTCATCCGTGTTCACCGTTCGGAATAACTTCGAGTTGTGTATCGATATTGTTCATTATTTCAACCTTTCTTGGGAATCGAGACCAGAGTATTATCTTGATTGTTGTAATTGATTCATTAGTCGATGTTGACGTTGGAATTCATGTCATTTCAAATCTCCTCATTGTTTAAATTGTGCTTTTGTTGGGCGAACCCTTGTAATCATTGCTTGGAACCACCGTTTTGAGGTTTCCGCACTTCTATTTCGTGTTATTATTTCCCCAATATTGATTCCTATTGCTTTTATTCTCTTCCCGGGTCATTTTTCATCATTTTAGGACCCAAGGGGTGTGGACCGCGGCACACACATTTTTCAGTTTTTGGCCGACCGGCTGTCTGCAGGGCCGCGGCTCCTGCCCGGCGGGGCAGCGGCTGCTGCCGAGCTTGAGGGCAGATTTTGGCCCTGTGCCACGGCACACTCGGCCGGGCCGCGGCACACAGTACAGGCTGCACTATAATTGCGTTTTTTGAGAGGAACAAGCTCATTTTTCATCCTACATCCGAGAGAGAGGGTTTGTGGGAGAAATTTTCATCATCAATCACTTGAATACTCGATTCTTCATCATTTTCATTCGGTTGTGAAGCTCGGATCATCGATCTAACTCGTGTTCATCGAATCAAAGTGTTTGGATCCTCAAAGGTAATATTCCCAAACCTCTTGGATTTCGATTTGTGTTGAGATATGATGTTTTGGACATTTTAATCATGTTGTATGAAGAGATATACATATGATTATGAGTATTATGAATATTCATCGGATTATTGAAAGGTTATTCAAGAACACTTTGAATATTGAGTTGAATTTGGGGGTTTTCGATTAATTGTTGTTGAAATCACGAATTTGGATATTCATATTGGATTATTGATCGTATTGAAGATATTTTGTTGGTTTGAAACACTTCTTGGGGATTTGATATTGGTATTATTGAGGTTTGGTTGTAAACAATCGAAGTTTGGCCACAACGTGTTCGATATAATGCCCCAATGAACTTGGTTTAGTCGTATCGACGTTTTGAGTTAGTTATACTCGTGTTAGATTCGTGTGTTGAACCGGATTATTGGTAATTCTGTTATTCAAGGTTGTTCGAGCGACCGACATCTCATTTAGGACGTTGTTCATGGAAGGACATTCTTCATCGGCGTTGTGTAAGTTAATTCTTACTCAGTTAAAAGGATATTCATTCCTTTCGTTGTTGTTCATTCATAATCATAACTCATTCATATTGTATTAAACGTATCGAGACTTGTCATTGTCAATTAATCACTCCAGTCACGAGGAACGACAGTTCCAATCATTTCATTGAGCTATCATTCATTTCACTATCATTTCATCTCGGTGAGTCATTATTGATTTCGATGTCACTTTTGTTATCTCGTGGCATTCCGGGTCATACTGGCGTGCCGGTTGGTATGTGTAGGATTTTCATGTCGGGCACATATTAAGTCATGTGTTGGTTGTTGGCCTCACACTAGACTGTGCACACGAGAAGATCACTTCGTGAGACTGATTAGGTACAAGACCACACGTGTATTCGATCAATACTCGTTGGTGGATTGTGCACGGACACATTTGGTTAATTGATTCATACAACATGTTTGATTGCATATGTTTTCAACAGGATTTGGGTTATAATCTGACCAATTCACTTTTGATCGCATGTGTTCGACGGTTTGAGATTTTTGATCGAACTTGTGGTTTATACAGCATATATGATTGTGTTTATTCAACGCTTGAGGATTGTTGTTCTGTGTAACTGACCCCGTTGGGGGATTTTGTTTTTCAGGTCATGGCAAGGCTAAGGCACGGGAAGAGAACGTTGACGGCGAGGAGTCCCAGTGATACTAGTAGGGGGCCCCAATCCTTTTCATTCACTCGTGTTTTCCTTATTTTATTTCCGCTGCAGACTTCCGTTTGAATATTCATTTTATTCAGTGTCGTATGTTTTATATTCATATAAAATATACATGTATTCTGTATTATCTTGGGTGTGTTGTATGAAACTCCTCATCGGAGTAATTAATGATGTAATGTGGTTCGGTACTACATTTACCCTCTGTATTTCATTTATTTTCACTCGCCTGGTGGATCTCTGTCGGGGGTCCACGACACTGTAATATCCGCCTAGTTTGGGGTGTTACAGAGTTGGTATCGGAGCGTGGTTTTGAATAATACCTTCCGAGTCATATTTCATTTGAAATCTACATTCATTAGATTAGTATCATTGGACTTTCGCGTCACGTGTGACCCATGCAAGAGCCGAGCCCTTCAGACCAAAGAACAGTAAGATTTCCTCATTCATCATTTTCATTTGTGATCAAGTCGATCATGTTAATTCATTAATCACTCAGTTCATTTCATTATTCAGTTGTTGATCTTGAGGATCATATCATTAATCTTGTTAACTTGTTCAAGATAATCGTTTCAAGAATTTCATCAGATAATCACGTCACCTCAGTTGATCATTCATGTAATCATTGTGTTTGAGCGCGTATGCTCATTTTCATCATTTCATAACGTAATCATAATGTGATATTCATGCGAGATATATAATCATTTCGTGACTTTCCCACTTCAGTATGGAAATAGCTGGCAGAGGACACGGGGGAAGAGGCCGCGGTGCGGGCCGAAACCCGAGAGCTCGTGTGAATACACGTGCGTATGCTAGGAATAATGCTAATTCATCGAGCAGTGATGCTGCCACTCATTCACCTGGGCGTAATCATTCACTACCAGGGAGTCGTACCCGAGGCACAACTCAGTCAGAAGGTGTTCGGGTTGATCCACTCGCTTTTATGCAGGGCATGATGGCCCAAATGACTCAGATGACACAACTGATGGAAACGATGCATAACTCAGCTACTCAGAATCAACAGGCTCCTCCGCCGCCACCTCAGAGGCAAGAGAGGGGTGTGAGCAGTCTCATTGGCGACATCTCTCACCAAAGACCACCTATTTTTGAGGGTTCATCTGAACCGGCGGATATCATTCATTGGCTGGAGCATTTCGAGAAACTGTTTGCTATGGTGGACTGTCTTGAGGGACACAAAGTTTCAGTCGCGGCTTACTATCTGGGTAAGAGCGCTCATTCATGGTGGTTATCGTTGAAGCCCACCGACGGATTTTGTACTTGGGATCAATTCAAGACTCTTATGATGGAGAGGTATTATCCGGCCCCACTCAGAGAGGCCAAGTTATCGGAATTACTCACTCCCGACCCATCAGCGGACGATGATGTTCTCACCATCGCCGAGAAATTTCAGGAACTACTTCCGTTCTCCTCATCCATTATTCACTCTGAGGCGGACAAGATCAAATATTTCAGCAAGAGGTTGAAACCTTCATCTGCTGGCAAGAAGTCAAAAAATCATAATCAGTCTGACGGCAGCCAGGCCACTTTCAAGAAACCTCGTGCGGGCTCTACTTTTTCTGAGCGACCTCCTATGAGGCCTAAACTCGCGGAATCTCAGTCCCGAGCGGCCAGTTCGGCCATCACCTGTTTCAACTGTGAAGAACAGGGTCATTTCAGTACCAAGTGTCCGAGGCAGACTGTCACATGCCATAACTGTGGAATTGTGGGGCATAAGGCCCGTTTTTGCCGAAGGGACTCCAAACCCACTCCGTCGACATCTCAGGCCCCAAACCAGTCAATGGTTCCGAATCAGGCCACTCAGTCTGCATCGTTTAAGACGACAGGTGCTAACAAAGGCGGAGCTAAGAGCTATCAGATGGGAACATCCGGTTCGGAGGCCGGCAAGCCCCAAATTTACGAGATGAAGAAGACCGACGATCCAGAGGCCTAGATGATCTAAGGTACACTCGATATTCTATCTCAACCTGTGTGTACCCTTTTTGATACTGGTGCATCGCATTCTTTCATTTCCGAATCATGTTTGAGTAGACTATGTCTGGGTAGTGCTACTAGTTGTGAGCCTTATGTCATCGGTCTACCTGATGGTAGAAGAATTATCGGGAATCGTGAGATTAAGGATTGCCCGATTCAACTTCATGGCCGTGATTGGTTACCAGACCTAATCGTGGTAGATTTACCGAGAGACGACGTCATTCTGGGTATTGATTGGATGAATCGTGACGATGCCTTCATTAGTGTCCGTAAGCGTATGGTCACTATCATTTCATACGATGGGGTCGAATGTGTGTTTCAGGGAGGTAATCCCAGTTGTTCTGGAAGAGTCATTAATTTGATGAAAGCAGTGAGGTTACTCAATCAGGGGTGTGTCGGTTATTGGTGCTATATGACCAAGACTGAGAAACCATCAGTAATATTGGAGGATATTCCGGTAGTGAGAGATTATGCCGACGTATTTCCAGACGAGTTACCTGGTTTGCCTCCATAGAGAGATGTGGAATTCACGATTGAGTTGGAGCCTGGTACGTCCCCAATATCGAAGGCACCGTACCGGATGGCCCCGACCGAAATGCTGGAACTAAAGAATCAATTGGAGGATTTGACCGAGAAGGGTTATATCCAGCCGACTGCATCTCCGTGGGGAGCACCGGTATTATTTGTTAAAAAGAAGGACGGTTCTTTCCGTTTGTGTATTGATTACCGAGAGCTGAACAGGGTGACGATCAAGAATAAATATCCCCTACCCCGTATTGATGATCTTTTGGATCAACTTCAGGGAGCTTCAGTATTTTCTAAGATCGATTTAAGATCTGGGTATCATCAGTTGCGAATCCGAGAGTCAGATATTGCTAGGACGGCGTTCCGAACATGCTATGGTCATTATGAGTTTGTGGTAATGCCGTTTGGGTTAACTAATCCACCTGCGGTATTCATGGAGTTAATGAATCGGGTTTTCAACGACTATTTGGATCGGTTCGTGGTTGTCTTCATTGATGACATTTTAATTTATTCTCGTGACCGGGAGGAGCACGAGTTTCACCTTCATCAGGTGCTCGACGTGTTGAGACGAGAGCAACTTTATGGGAAGTTTTCCAAATGTGAATTCTGGATGTCTGAAGTGACGTTTCTCGGGCATGTAATTTCATCATACGGAGTTCGTGTCGACCCTCAAAAGACGGAGGCTATCCGATATTGGCAACCTCCGAAGAATGTTAAGGAAATTCGAAGTTTCCTTGGATTAGCTGGTTATTATCAGCGATTTGTGGAAGGATTTTCTAAAATCGCTCAACCCATGACGAACCTTTTAAGGAAAGATAAGAAATACACGTGGTCTGATGCGTGTCAATAGAGTTTTGAGGAACTCAAGAGCCGGTTAATTTCAACACATGTCCTTTCTTTACCGCAAGGGACGGAAGGATTTGTGGTCTATAGTGATGCGTCCGGACAGGGTCTCGGATGTGTACTCATGCAGAACGGGAAAGTTATTGCTTATGCTTCAAGGAAATTGAGACCTTACGAGGTAAATTATCCGACCCACGACCTGGAGCTAGCAGCCGTGGTATTCGCATTGAAGATTTGGCGTCATTATCTTTATGGCGTTACCTGTCAGATATTCACCGATCATAAGAGTTTAAAATATATATTTACCCTGAAGGAGTTAAATATGCGACAGAGACGGTGGTTGGAACTAATCAAAGATTATGATATTGAGATACTTTACCACCCGGGCAAGGCGAATGTTGTCGCCGACGCCTTGAGTCGTAAGTCCGTTCAGGAACAGATGCTTGCTCGATTAACAGTTCAGAAGGAACTTCAGCAAGAAATACTTAGGCATAAGATCGAGGTTTGGCTACAGCGTGTTCAGGGACAGCTTTGTATGATGGAGATTTCATCGCCACTTGAAGAGGCGATCAGAGTGAATCAGGGTTCGGACCCGTTTTTGTTGCGCATCTGCGAAGATGTGGCACAGGGGAAGCCCCTGGCTTTGTGGTCCACGAGGATGGACTCTTGAGATTTAAGAATCGGTTATGTGTACCGGCGAATGACGAGTTGAAAAACTCGGTTTTGAGAGAAGCCCATGCTACCCTTTATTCTATTCATCCGGGGTCCAGCAAGATGTACAAAGACTTGAAACAAAATTACTGGTGGAGTAATATGAAGCGTGAAGTCGCCGAGTTTGTTTCGAGATGTCTCACCTGTCAACAAGTCAAGATAGAGCATCAGCGACCGGCGGGTATGCTGAAACCGCTCCCTATTCTGGAGTGGAAGTGGGAGGATATTTCAATGGACTTCATCACGAGTTTGCCGACGAGTCGCCGTGGCATGAATACAATCTGGGTAATTGTGGATCGTCTAACTAAGTCAGCTCATTTTCTCGAGATTAAGGATACTTGGGGTCCCAAGAGACTTGCCCAGTTGTTCATCAAAGAAATAGTGAGATTGCACGGTACTCCTAAGAGTATCGTTTCTGATCATGACGGGTGATTCGTGTCTCATTTTTGGAAATCAGTTCATCGTGCCATGGGAACTCAGCTTAATTTCAGCACAGCTTTTCATCCTCAGTCCGACGGACAATCAGAGAGGACTATTCAGACATTGGAGGACATGTTGAGGGCATGCGTCCTCGATTGGAAAGACGATTGGGAAGCCCAACTACCATTGATCGAGTTCACGTATAATAATAGTTGGCATGCTTCGATTAATATGGCACCTTACGAGGCTTTGTACGGTCGTCGTTGTCGATCTCCTTTGTGTTGGGATGACTTATCTGAATCAATCGGCATCGAGCCCGATATGCTTATAGCCGCCCGTGAGAAGGTAGCTTTGATCAAGAGTCGTTTGTTGACCGCTCATAGTCGACAGAAATCTTATGCAGACAATCGTCGCCGACCATTAGAGATTGAGACAGGTGACCACGTGTTGGTCAAGGTATCCCCGAGCCAAGGTATCTTCTGTTTCGGGAAGCAGGGAAAGTTGAGTCCAAGATTTATTGGACCGTTTGAGATTTTGGAACGAGTAGGCAAGCTAGATTATCGATTGGCCTTACCTCCGGCATTGAGCCGAATATGTGTTTCACGTCTCTCAGCTACGGAAGTATGTTGCCGACCCAAGTCACATACTTCAGTTCGACGAAATCGAGATCGCAGATGATCATTCCTATGAGGAGCGTCCCATACGAGTCTTAGAGCGGCGAATCAAACAGTTGAGAAATAAGGCGATTCCTTTTGTTAAAATTCGGTGGTCTAGGTACGGAGTCGAAGAGGCTACTTGGAAAACTGGGGATAGTATGCAGGAGAGTTATCTCGAGTTGTTTGACCCTTAGTTTCGGGGACGAAACTCTTTTAAGGGGGGTGTATGTAATACCCAGTTGTAATTCAGTAATTATCATTCAGTAATTTCATTCAGTAATTGTCACTATGTAATTTTTCACTTGTTAATAATCATTCATCATCCACATTCATTCATCCGTGTTCATGGTTCGGAATAACTTCGAGTTGTGTATCGATATTGTTCATTGTTTCAACCTTTCTTGGGGATTGAGACCAGAGTATTATCTTGATTGTTGTAATTGATTCATTAGTCGATGTTGACATTGGAATTCATGTCATTTCAAATCTCCTCATTGTTCAAATTGTGCTTTTGTTGGGCGAACCCTTGTAATCATTGCTTGGAACCACCGTTTTGAGGTTTCCGCACTTCCATTTCGTGTTATTATTTCCCAAATATTGATTCCTATTGCTTTTATTCTCTTCCCGGGTCATTTTTCATCATTTTAGGACCCAAGGGGTGTGGGCCGCGGCCTGAGGAGTGTGCGCCGCGGCACACACATTTTTAGTTTTGGCCGACTAGCACATGCAGGGGCCGCGGATCTGCGGCGGGCGCGGCCTGCTGCCGAGTCACTTCCGCGGCACACTCGGCTGGGCCGCGGCACACTGCCGAGCACTGGGGGCAGATTTTGGACCTGTGCCGTGGCACACTCGGCCGGGCCGCGGCACACAGTGCAGGCTGCACTATAATTGCGTTTTTTGAGAGGAACAAGCTCATTTTTCATCCTACATCCGAGAGAGAGGGTTTGTGGGAGAAATTTTCATCATCAATCACTTGAATACTCGATTCTTCATCATTTTCATTCTGTTGTGAAGCTCGGATCGTCGATCTAACTCGTGTTCATCGAATCAAAGTGTTTGGATCCTCAAGGATAATATTCCCAAACCTCTTGGATTTCAATTTGTGTTGAGATATGATGTTTTGGACGTTATAATCATGTTGTATGAAGACATATACATATGATTATGAGTATTATGAATATTCATCGGATTATTGAAAGGTTATTCAAGAACACTTTGAATATTGAGTTGAATTTGGGGGTTTTCGATTAATTATTGTTGAAATCACGAATTTGGATATTCATATTGGATTATTGATCGTATTGAAGATGTTTTGTTGGTTTGAAACACTTCTTAGGGATTTGATATTGGTATTATTGAGGTTTGGTTGTAAACAATTGAAGTTTGGCCACAACGTGTTCGATATAATGCCCCAATGAACTTGGTTTAGTCGTATCGACGTTTTTAGTTAGTTATACTCGTGTTTGATTCGTGTGTTGAACCGGATTATTGGTAATTGTGTTATTCAAGGTTGTTCGAGCGACCGACATCTCATTTAGGATGTTGTTCGTGGAAGGACATTCTTCATCGGCGTTGTGTAAGTTAATTCTTACTCAGTTAAAAGGATATTCATTCCTTTTGTTGTTGTTCATTCATAATCATAACTCATTCATATTGTATTAACCGTATCGAGACTTATCATTGTCAATTAATCACTTCAGTCACGAGGAACGACGGTTCCAATCATTTCATTGAGCTATCATTCATTTCACTATCATTTCATCTCGGTGAGTCATTATTGATTTCGATGTCACTTTTGTTATCGCGTGGCATTCCGGGTCATACTGGCGTGCCGGTTGGTATGTGTAGGATTTTCATGTCGGGCACATATCAAGTCGTGTGTTGGTTGTTGGCCTCACATTGGACTGTGCACACGAGAAGATCACTTCGTGAGACTGATTAGGTACAAGACCACACGTGTATTCGATCGATACTCGTTGGTGGCTTGTGCATGGACACATTTCCATCCCGGGCGTAATGTGGCGCCACCCTTTGAGCCGTACCGTTAGTTGATTCATACAGCATGTTTGATTGCGTATGTTTTCAATAGGATTTGGGTTATAATCTGACCAATTCACTTTTGATCGCATGTGTTCGACGGTTTGAGATTTTTGATTGAACTTGTGGTTTATACAGCATATATGATTGTGTTTATTCAACGCCTGAGGATTGTTGTTCTGTGTAACTAACCCCGTTGGGGGATTTTGTTTTTCAGGTCGTGGCAAGGCTAAGGCACGGGAAGAGAATGTTGACGGCGAGGAGTCCCAGTGATACTAGTAGGGGGCCCCAGTCCTTTTCATTCACTCGTGTTTTCCTTATTTTATTTCCGCTGCAGACTTCCGTTTGAAAATTCATTTTATTCAGTGTCGTATGTTTTATCTTCATATAAAATATACATGTATTCTGTATTATCTTGGGTGTGTTGTATGAAACTCCTCATCGGAGTAATTAATGATGTAATGTGGTTCGGTACTATATTTACCCTATATATTTTATTCATTTTCACTCGCCTGGTGGGTCCCAGTCGGGGGTCCACGGCACTGTAATATCCGCCTAGTTTGGGGTGTTACATTACTCTCTAGGGGATTTTTTGCAAAGCTTACTTTTATATATTTCCCTCATTTTTCTCAATTCAACCATATTTTCAAAATTATTTTGTCATCATCAAAAAGGGGAGATTGTTGAAACAATATTTTTTTGATACGTATTTTGATGATGATATTTTTAGCAAAATAATTATTATCTCATTACACATTTTACTATAGTTATTTTAAATCACATTTTGCAACACATTTGTTAAAACTGTGCAAACATAACGTACGTAATTCATTGTCTGTAACGTACGTAATACTTATTTCTAACCGTTTCTAAAAGTTTCAGAATGTCCAAGTCTATTAAACGGCTAAATGACATAACGTACGTAAATACCTATTCATAACGTAGGTTATCAGTTTTAAATTTGAATTTATGTGCTAACCGCTGATCTTATTCAAAGTGACGTCATCTAGTACATCATCTCATCCAATGGATATGAAGACCAAGAATAACATACGTAATGCATGAAGTAAAACGTACGTAACAGTGAAGACAGAAGCCACTGCCCATTTTCCAGTATCCTATTACGGCCGTTACGCATGATATATAACGTACGTAATATTGTCTACGTACGTAAATGAGGTTTCCTAACACACGTAATGCAGGCCTACTATTCTAACGGGAAAATACAACTCAAGGGCTATAAATAGAAAGGCTTCAAGGTGAGATACACAAGCAATATCAAGCATACATACTTTTATCTGAGCTTTCCAAACAAATCATTTCGAGAGATATATATTCCATATTGTGATACGAGTAGAATTATTCTATCATTTCTATATCTATATTCTTGTATCAACTGTTGGAGCAAAATCGGAATATGCGCCATTGTGTGGAAGCGTGAATATAAAGTGTGGAATTAAACGACACAAGGATTTATAGAGGTTCGGCTATAATCGAGCCTACGTCCTCTCTCGGTATCTTTTTCTATAGGTTGAAGATATAAACCTCTGCACATCTCTTCTATCGGTCGAGGGATAACCGTTACAATCACGTCTTCAATTTGTCCGTGATAAACCACTCGTACTTGTCTTTGTGTCGGTCCAAGTCAAACTGTTTTCCTTTTCTATCGGACAAGGAATCAACCGCTCTAGCTTTCTATCGGTACTAGATAAACCTCACTAAGATAGCGATTGTGATTATAATAATGCCGGATCCTTGATCCTAATAACACCGAATTCAATCGTATCTTTTCTTTACCTCTCGTGTATGTGTTGAATGTATAAACACTCAAACTGACAATATAAGCTTAATATCACAACAACAATATAAGTATATCAATCTATGATGAATGTATCGTTTGCTTGAAGTTGTTGTGGTGAAACAATACCATAGGAATGGTATTTATAGGCTTCTTCATCAAACTATCCGTTAGCTCCATGGGCCTCTCTTACGTATGTTAAAGCTCTAATATTACGTACGTTAGATCATGTTACGTATGTTATTCCATCCTGGTTACGTACGTTAGCTTAGTCCAGTTTCAGTCCAATAACATTCGTTTCCTCCTTTACGTACGTTAATAAAACTCCATTACGTACGCTATGGATACGTCATTGCTGATGTCATATATCCGTTGCCGCCTTTTTGACTTTGACTCGTCCTACGTTCTTCTCGTTTGAATTCTGAACACTTGGTTACGTACGTTATCATTCACGTTTTACGTACGTTAACATAGCAACATTACGTACGTTAAGATATCATTCTTACGTACATTAAGCATGTATTTTCTAGCTTTTTGCACTTCGTTTCCTTCAATGCTTTGCTTCGTCTTTTTGTTGTTTTGCTTTGTGTAACAACTTTAATCATCAATACACTTTTAAGCATGTATGGAATAAAATGTTCCAACAATCTCCCCCTTTTTGATGATTATAAAACAACACTTCGTCAATGAGATTTACGTGCAAAAATACAAATATATGTATATGTGTACAGACCAAGTTTTCGACTTTATCCGTTTCATTAGTTTCTTCTCCCATTTCTTTTTAGACTTCTTCTTTCCTTCTCTTTTTTCTTTTCTCATTTTCAAATTTTCATCATATTTTCGATGTCTCCTCATTTTTCTTTTCAACTTCATCTTTTCGACTTTTTTTCGATTTCTCCCCCTTGTAGGGTTAATCCCATTCTTTTTCTTTTCTCCTTTCTCCTCCTTTTTGTTTTCATCAAAAAGTGTAATAAATGACAATAAAATGATAAATACCAAATTGATATAAAAAAATATGTGATACCAAATAACTAAATATATTAAGAAGGATATAAAATCCCCCTGAAAATATTATCTCTCCTTAAAAAAATTATTACTCCCCCTAAGTAAAATATATTTAGATAAAAATTAGTTTTTGGGGATCCAACCTATAGTTGGTTTTTGTTTCGAAACATAGACGATATTTGGAATAAAAGTTCCTTTAGGAATCCAATTTTTCTTAGTTTTTATCGTCCGTCTTGGGCTTTTATATTGTGAAATATGATGCCCAATTTTCAAATATTTTTCGCAATGGGGTATTTTTAAATTTAAGGATTCATTTTTAGAACGAGGTGTGAATCCCAACTCCTGATTGTTCAAAGTAAATTTCTGAACCAAGAGCATTTGTTCAAATTTCTCGTTTCCACACGAGAATTTCTTAGTTAAATTTTTGAGCTCGGTTTGAACTTTAACAAGATCATCCTTTAAAATATTTTCGTTTTCAATGCATTTTGAATGATCGATCTCAACAGATTTTCCCTTTTCAAGAATTTTGGAAATATCATTTTCCAATGATTTATTTTTAGTTTGAAGGGATTTGATTTCTTTTAAAGTATTTTGGAAATCGGTATGTAATAGCTCGAATGCTTCAAAAAGTTCGTCGTAAGAATTACTTACTTGACTTTCGACATCGCTATCGTCGAATGAACTTCGTGCCATGAGAGCGAGATTTTGATTGAGATCATCGTCTTCATCTTCATCGCTCCATGTTTCTTGATTTGTTCCTTCGTGAGTTGCCTCTAACTTTTTCCAAATTTCTTTGGCACTATTACATGAGGAAATATGGTCGAGATCTTCCGGATTTCAGGCACAATAAAGCATTTGCGTTGCCTTACAGTTTTGGTGGTCGTTCTCCCAATCTATATCATCATATTCTTCGAAACTTTTTATAGTCCCGTTGGAATTCGTGGGAATTTTCGGACCTAGACATATGATCTTCCAAAGCTCAATATCATAAGATCGGATGAAGATTGACATCTTCTTTTTCCATTTCATATAATTTGATCCATCGAAGAATGGATATTGGTTCGACACAAGACCTTTATTCGGTGCAAATTGGAATGCCATTTGGATCGACTCCTCAGATGTTAAGCCGCGTATTGGAGGTACCGCTCCAATACCAATTATTGGAGCAAAATCGGAATATGTGCCATTGTGCGAAAGCGTGAATATAAAGTGCGGAATTAAACGACACAAGGATTTATAGAGGTTCGGCTATAATCGAGCCTACGTCCTCTCTCGGTATCTTTTTCTATAGGTTGAAGATATAAACCTCTGCACCTCTCTTCTATCGATCGAGGGATAACCGTTACAATCACGTCTTCAATTGGTCCGTGATAAACCACTCGTACTTGTCTTTGCGCCGGTCCAAGTTAAACCGTTTTCCTTTTCTATCGGACAAGGAATCAACCGCTCTAGCTTTCTATCGGTACTAGATAAACCTCACTAAGATAGCGATTGTGATTCTAATAATGTCGGATCCTTGATCCTAATAACACCGAATCCAATCGTATCTTTTCTTTACCTCTCGTGTATGTGTTGAATGTATAAACACTCAAACTGAAAATATAAGCTTAATATCACAACAACAATGTAAGTATATCAATCTATAATGAATGTATCGTTTGCTTGAAGTTGTTGTGGTGAAACAATACCATAGGAATGGTATTTATAAGGTTCTTCATCAAACTATCCGTTAGCTCCCTGAGCCTCTCTTACGTATGTTAAAGCCCTAATATTACGTACGTTAGATCATGTTACGTATGTTATTCCATCCTGGTTACGTACGTTAGCTTAGTCCAGTTTTAGTCCAATAACATTCGTTTCCTCCTTTACGTACGTTAATAAAACTCCATTATGTACGCTATGGATACATCATTGCTGATGTCATATATCCGTTGCCGCCTTTTTGACTTTGACTCGTCCAACGTTCTTATCGTTTGAATTCTGAACACTTAGTTATGTACGTTATCATTCACGCTTTACGCACGTTAATGTAGCAATATTACGTACATTAAGATATCATTCTTACGTACGTTAAGCATGTATTTTCTAGCTTTTTGCACTTCGTTTCCTTCGATGCTTTGCTTCATTTTTTTTTGTTTTGCTTTGTGTAACAACTTTAATCATCAAAACACTTTTAAGCATGTATGGAACAAAATGTTCCAACATCAATGAGCGATATCTTTAGTAAAGTCGAGTTGCCTACTTACAACTGTTTATTGTGAGGTTGTCTTGTATCCTGAAAAACAAGAGTTTTTAGTGAGGTTGTTCTTGAGCCTGGAAATCAAGAAATTGTAAAGTTCGACACTAAACTTGAAAGTGCTATTGTAAGAGTTGGCACTAAACTAGAAAGTGCATTCAAGGTTTTCTAGAAAAGTCCTAGTCGATAAAACTAGGTAGGGGACGTAGGCTTCGTTAATAGCGGAACCTCTCAAACAAATTCTTGTGTTCTTTCTTTTCCGTATTTCATTTACTCCGATATTTAGCTTCCACAAAAAAAGAGTTCAAAACTCTTATCCGCACTATTCAACCCCCCTTCTAGTGGCGGTACCAATCTAACATAACAGACAGGATGTTACATACGCTAAGTGTATAACGTACGTTAAGTTACCCAGGCTTACGTACGTTATAGAAGACCGATTTATATACCTGGTTCAACGTTTTCTCTGTGGGTTTGTTCTATTTCTTTTCTCTTCTGCGAACGGGCGATCAACGGGCTATTTTTAGGGCGATTCTGATTCTTCAATCTTTCGGCTATCGTCTTCCTTGAGTTTTTGGTATAGATTAACAACATCAAATCTTTTTCTTCGCCGTCGATCTAGATCCCTAATTTTTGGGAATTGGGGGTTTTCGTGATTTTGTCCGATTAGCTCCAAATTGATCTTTAATTTTGGGTGAATATGATTAATATTCACCGTATTTATGTTTTCCCTACGAATTCATGGTAAATTTTAGTACGTTAGCAAAATCGAGAGGGTTTGATTGTGATCCGCCTTCGTAGTGAGTTTGTATGAATTTCCATAATTCGTAGGCGGGGCTTCTGGGCGTACTTCAGTTTCCATTCTAGCTGTATGGTTGTTGATAATTATTTTACGGATTGTTTAGGTTCGGAATAGTCAAGTTTATTCAATCTTGGTCATCTACCATCTCGGAGCAATCCATCATGTCTCAAAGGCAAGTAATTCTTATAACGCTTATATTCTTGAATGTAAAAAAGTACTATATATGAGTGTGAGAGTTGTACGTTCACTCCGGGAGGGTCCGATGGGGCCTTGGAGGGATCCACATTTAATTGGGTCCACGAACATTGGGTTTGACCACTCCAGAAGGGTCCGAAGGGGCCTCAGAGGGATCTACGCAAGGTTAGGTCCAAGGTTAATCGTGAGGATTTTTACTATTATGTTATATTTTAGATTTGTGCATTTCCGGAAATCATTATCCTAGCTTTTGAAACTATTGATGCATGTACTAAATTGTAAGATGTAAGGATTCATTTGTATTACTTGCACTAGCTATTCCACGGCTAATCCCATTTGGGGAAAATACGTTTCATATATTTCAGGTACAAAGAATGCGAATGAATGAGTACCGGGGCAATACAATGATGACGGCTAGGCGTGATACTGTGATGATTTATATCATTTCCTCGAGTCCGGTCTTTCAAGTTCATTTTTGTCATGAAGTGTTAGCTAGTACTTGAGTACTATAGGATCTGTTTTCTTCTCATTGTTTTGTTGGATATTGTGGTCTGTTATGGACTTGAGTTTTGTCATTGGAGTTTCATCGATTTATCCGATTGATTTGATCGTGGTTTGATATTTTTATAAAATTCTTGAAGTGTTGAATTGAATTGTGTATGAATTTAGCCTTGTGGATCCCAGGTAGGAATTCACGGCGCTGTGACATACCCTAAATATCTTGGGGGTGTTAGAGTGGTCACAAGAACATTTGGAAATAGTTCAAGCGCCTTTTTATAAAATTTTAGGAATGTCGAACTTCATATTGAAATACATAAGAGATTATTGTTCTCTCATAATAAATGAAAGAGTATTTTTTTTGTTGAAGTTTTCCATATTCAGAAGTTCAGCTCTATTACAAATAAAATGGAGGAAATCATAGTTTATTATGTTTTCAATATGCAGGTGTGATATCCATATTTTTCTATTTTTGGTAAATTCTCATTTTTGATTCTTTTCCACTCTTGGCAACTCTCTTGTAATGGTTTCGACATTTCAAATTTATTTTGTTCTGCACTTTTTGCCATCCGAACGCATTTTGGGGTCGTTTTAGTTGAATCTGTGTGATGCTGTGACCTCCGCATTTGACCTTGATTCCTCTAAATCTTGTTCGAAACTGTTACTTCGTTGTTCCTACAAGCTTATATAACCTAATGAGTCGTGTTGTGAGCTTTTGTCTTGTTGTTTGATCTCGAATCGCGATTTTCGGACATTTGGGCCGTTTTGTGATTTCTCAAAGTTTTGGGCGTATGGTTCTGTTTTTCGTTTTCCCATACCCTCAGGTGGTCAGAATCACGTGTTTGTTTAGCGTTTTAGTTTATATATCTATGTTCTACGTAAGCGCTTCATCGCATATCGTAAGTCCGTCGTAATTTTTGCGGTTTCGACCATTTCTCATCGTTTGTGTTGTTCTGCTGTACAGAAGAGACTTAAAGCCGTAACAATCATTTCTTACGGCCGTAATGAGAGAATGGTTACGGTCGCAAGTCCTATATTGTACGACCATAAGTACTTCGTGTTTCAATCAGTGTAGTCCAGTGACCAACTTACGGCCATAAATATTGAATGTTACGGTCGTTAGGTGTCTTCATTACAGAACGCAACAATTGTGTTTTTCACTTCATTTTCTCACTTCTCTTCCCGGTGGCGATTTGGGCGATTCCACGAACGGGGATATCATCATTTGACTTCATCTTTGAGTTCCCAATGTGATTTAATCATCATCCATCCATCTTTTCTCCCTTGAATCAAGGTAAGAATTCCTTAGAACCCTAATTTTGGGATTTGGGATTTTCTTCAAGATTTTGTCGCTTTGACTTGTATTACTCATAGAATCATATTGAGTATGAACTATCTATCCTGAATACATATTTCTCCTATGAATTCATGGTATGGTTTTCATGTTTTGTGTAAATCAAGAGGGTTTAGCTGTGATTCGCCCAATATGAGTTGAATTATTGAATTACATGATTCATGGGCGGGGTTTTCGGCGTATTTCGGTTTCAAATTCCATCGTGTGGCTATTGATAGTTGCTTTACAAAACATTTAGGTTTGAAGTCTTTGATTCCTTTCAACCGCGATCATTTGTCATCCTGTAGATTTTTATGATGTCTCAAAGGCAAGTATATGTTTATGATTGTATGTTCTTGACTTTGAAAGTGAAGTTTATATGCTGTATACGAATACATGTACACTCCGGGATGGGCCGACAGGTCCTTTGAGGTTGCATTTGGTGCGGACCACGAGCATCTTTGGGGTAACCACTCCGGGACAGTCTGCCGGGGCCCCTGAGGGGTCGCTGCTTTTGGTGTAATCTACGGCTAATCACGCATACATTTGAAATGTGATGTAGTACGAGTTTTAGTTATTCCTCAAATACTAATCTTGAATTTTGTGAATGATGTTATGCTTACTTTATTGTTCAAGAAATATTGTTTTACATAATCGATATACTTGCACTAACTATTCCACGGCTAACCCCATTTGGGAGAAATACGTTTCATGTATTTTAGATTCTAGACGAGTCGACGAGAGGGTATCGGGCCATCCCGAAGATGATGGGCAAAAGTGACATTGTGTTGCTTTCTTATCCGTACTGCTTATTTTTTTTGTCCGCGATGTTGTATTTAAATGATTTTTAGTATTCGAGTACAAATGGATATTTTCTTGATGATTCTATTTTCTTGTTGTGGGTTTGATCCCTGTGGATTTTTGTTCGTTGATCGTGACTATTTTCTCGGACTTTGACTTTTATCGTTTTCCTTTTGGTTATATCTAGACATTGTCGGTTTAATTTTTATAGTTATGTGTGTATATAGCCTTGTGGGTCCCACGGAGGGGTTCGAGGCACTGTAATATACCCTGAATATCATGGGGTGTTACAAAATATGGTATCAGAGCTTAAGTTTATGGATACATAGACTGTCAGTCTCTTTGGGTCGAATTGAGTCATCATTTGTATATAGTATCACTATATTGCCATCATCTCGGTACGACCGGTAGTCATAAGTCCTTTTACTTCTCTTTTATTTTCTTAATTGCTTCGCCTTTAAATTCGTATTTCTATGGATCGATCACCCCGATGACATATGATATGAATTTTACTCATGTATTATTTGCATTTTCCTCATAATTTTGTTGATAGATGATGCAGACGTGGTCGCAGACACAGATGAGGACGTGGCGCAATTGGTGGTGTGGCCATTTTATTTAGTTTTGATGCGAGTTCGACTGCCCCATCTTGTTGAACTCTGTGCACCTAGTACTGATGGTCATCAAGACCAGTCGGTCGATCATTGGAATAATGCGGATGTCGGTGTCGCGAATATTCTCTAACAAGTGGCAAACCAAATGGATCTCCTGACCCAAGTGGTTCAGCAGAATACCCAAACCTGACAAATAATACGGGTGTGGACAAATGGCTACAAGATATAATTTGTATGAAACCTCGACAGTTTATTGGTGCTACTGATCCGACTGGTTGGAGAGTTGGCTATTTGAGTTGGAGAAAGTTTTTGAGGCTGTTGGTTGTCCGGAAACGAGGAATGTGCCCATTGCCCAGTACTTTCTCGCTAAGGAAGCCGCTACTTGGTGGCAAGCTATTACACCTTAGGATCATGCTGCTACATGGGAAGAATTCAATAATCTGTTAGGAGGCCGAATTTTGTCCTTGGCTAGTTCAAAAGAGCAGAATTCGATCCTTTTTTGAGGCCAAACCATAGAACATTCCAGTTTTTCAGGCAATAGTAGAGTACAACCAGTAGCTGATTTATGTCAAGAATCAGATGCGAGACGAGCGTGATAAGGTTCATTACTTCGACCTGCGGATGAATATGGATGTCCGAGTTTGCTTGCACTACCATGAAAGAGTATCAAGACAGGACTATGGTGTATTATTTCTTGTGCGCTACCGAAAACACTACTGAGCTGAAGAAGCAGAAGACCACCGATAATTATTTTAGAAGTAAGGGTGGCAACTTCCAAAGACCTCAGTCGGCTAACCATTTTGTTGGAAAGAGTTTACGTTCTACTCCGGGCACCTAGACTCATGAAGTGACATGCTTTAATTGTAACCGTACTGACCACATAAAAAACGAGTGCCATTTTCCACCTCTGAGATGTAACACTTGCGGCCATATGGGACATAACACAATATACTGTCTGAAGGGGACAAGACGATTGATATTCAGGCTTCCATCCCAGCACTCAGAAAGCCGAGTGTGAATCAGTGGCAGTCAGTTAGACATCCACAACAGAGTTACGGTAGAGGCTGGGGATGAGTTCAGCCCATTAGAGGGGGAGATTCATGCTGGTTTAACACATCCACGCATTTACAAGTTGCACCGAGTGGATAATCCTGATGCAGCAGTGGCTTCAGATAACGTTCACATCCTATCTCATCCAGTTAGAGTGCTATTTGATTCTGGTACTACGCATTCTTTCATCTTCTCAGACTGCATACGCCGTCTGAGTATTGATTGCATGACTGCTTGTGAGTCTTTTATTGTGAAACTGCCTAGTGGGCATAGGCGGATCCAGGACCGAAAAACCACTGGTGCACCGACCGCCCCACGAAAAAAAATATCGAAAAATAAAATATATATTAAAATTACATTAAGGATAACAAATAATACATAAAGAAAGTCATATATAGTAATAACAACGGATCCGTACATTTACAAAGAAAATCGCCTATATTTATCGTCCATTTCCTGAAAATGTGCTAAAATAACATCATTACTAATAGTTTTAAGTACATCTCTTTCTATAAATGTTACAAGACGATCATTTAACCATTGATCACCCATCTTACTACATAACTCACTCTTCACATACTTCATAGCTGAGAAGACTCGTTCAACACTTGCAGTTGCTACGGGCAAAATCAACGCTAACTTCACAAGTTTATACACCACATGATATGTTGTGCACTTGTTTGTTTCCACATGAAAAACACAAATCCTAAATTCATATGAAAAACACAAACCCTAAATTCATATGAAAAAGCACACACAGCAGTGGCGGGCCGTGGGCGGGTCGTACTAGTCGGCGGCAGCGGCTGGAGGAAGAAGTAGGCGGGCGGCAGCGGTTGGACGTTGGCGGGCGAGAGGCGGGCGGGTAGTTTTGAGGAGAAGCGGGCGGGCGGCACTCACAGGGGAAGAAAGAAACGAGAATTTGGTCACATTAGTTTCTAATTTTATATAATACACAGCAAACAAACAAGTCCCAAAACTGTAACACCCCCAATCCGCTCAGGGATATTACACGCCGTAGAACCTTTCCTCAAGGATCTACCTGTAATATCCGGATTTATTACAGTGTATTTCATCTGTATTCAACCATGTATTATTTCGGATTGATGATTTTGATTATTGGAGTGTGATATTTAGTGCATTAATGTCATTATGCATAAGTATAGAAACATGTATAATTGCTCAAACAACCTTGTGATAGCGCACGCTAAGAATGTATCTTAACGCGCGCTATCGGGCCATTATTAGCGCACGCTATGCAGGTATGAGTAACGTGCGCTAAGGACTCAATTATTGAGCGGGGCAGCTGGCTCGTGCGCCAGCGGGACATGGGTCCGGATAAGATTCCCGCTGACGCACCCGGACAAAATCTGAAGTCAACCATTATTAGCGCACGCTAAGGGATGCTTAGTAGCGTGCGCTAACTTATCAATAATGCAGAAATTATAAATGGGACATCAACCGTGTTGGCTTGCATTTCTTTCTCTCTTTACTCAATCTTGAGAGTTATGAGAGTTATTTAAATACTCTTATACACTTAAGAACACATTTTGTTTATTTTTATAATTTGTTTACCACGTGGAATGTTCATGGAAGTGGAATAGCACCTTGGAAGGGCATACAACCAACGGAGTTGGATTCTACCTTACGGTTCGAGTGATTTCGTCATTTTAAGGTATGTTCAATATATCTCCGGACTTAGAGTTGGATTCTAACGATTTGGATGATCATGTTAACAAGATATGGATTTTCATAGATGAATTATCCAAGTATATCATGTTTGGAATAGTGAGTTGTATAAGCACGGAATACCTTGATTAAAATCATCATGATTCGAATCTTAGTACAATGAATATGTGAAGAGAAGCTTCTATCAATGGTTAACCGAATCTAATAGATGATTTCATAGTAATCTTGGACTAGACGTTAACATCCTTATTGTTAGATAAATCTAAAGGTTTGATCATGGAAGGATTTATCTAGTATATATAGGACGTTTATCAACTTGAGAGGATAATATGGGTGATATAGAGGTGTTGATATCAACCATTTAGTTTTTCGTATTATCGTATGAAGATTTGAAGTCGGAAAGGAATATGGTTTTATATTGGCATGCATATCCTTGAATCCGAAGTTGTCTTTATCCGTATAATCATTCATGAGGGTGTAGACATAGTATTCATGGTAGTAACATGAATTATCACGCAAGATTTCGTTGTTTCAAACATGGCAAGAACAGGTTCTTTCGTGATAAAGCGCAGATAGCGCACGCTATGATATGCGATGTAACGTGCGCTATCGGCGATTGTTAGCGTGCGCTACGTTTGGTACGTAACGTCGCTAGACCATCGAGCGAGTCAACCGGCCGGTCGGTGAGGTACCGACCATGCATCGTTAGCGTGCGCTAGGCTCATTGTTTGCGTGCGCTATTGATGCACGTAACGCACGCTACGAGTACTTAGCGTGCGCTAAGCTATTCGGGCGGTGCGGTTTATGAACTTTTGACCGTTAATCGAATTGTTTAACATTCATACGACGTGAGATAAATCTATATCATTTCTTTTGTTAAGGTTTGGTCTCGTTACGTGATTGATTGAGGAGGACGACCTTGAGTGTTCATTTTCGTGGAAGTATTGTTATTGTCTTCAAATCGAGGCAAGTACCTTAATTGTTTTATGTATTGTTGTTATACATATTGTCGTGCATGTATGTCGTTATTGTGTGTCCACCTCGTGTTGGTCCGACGGGATCATCGGGGATCTATGCTAGCGTCTTGTTGGATCATCGGACGGGTTTTCCACCACGGGTTGGTCCGACGGGATCATCGTGGGTTCTAGGCGATGAACGCTGGATCGATGGAATTACCATGTGTATGTATTGATATCATGTTGTGATTATCGATTGTATATGTTATGTTTGAGATTCTCGTAGGAGAAGACTCGTTGGTATTTTGTCGTTTACGTTATCATTGTTATTCACCGTGAGATATGAATAATATGCTATGGTACTTGTACTAGCATCGTTGTGCTAACCCCTTCGGGGTGAACATTTTGTTTGTGTTCGGGATCCGGAGAGTGGAAACAACCACCGGAACAAGATGACGACGAGGGTGCGAGTGATGTCCCACCGGGTTTATTTATCATTGTTTATTCGTTATTTCAATAAGTACTCGAGTACGCGATCGTTTGTGATGATTTGAATTTGGTGATGTAATATTGAGTTACATTGGACAATTGTACTATTTACGTATTTTGGTCGAACTAATGTCTTGAAATTCCGTTATTTCCATTAAATCGGTACCTTTTTATACTTGTTCAATTCTTGACTGGTAAATCCTTATGTAAAGGATTTACGGCGCTGTAATATTCCCAAATATATTGGGGGTGTTACGAATATGGTATCGGAGCTAAGATTATGGATATCTTGGCCGTTGGGTTAAAATAGGGGTCATTTATGTCTTTTGGGGTAGCGGCCGTGAATGACATCACCGCACCGCATACGTCTTCATGCGAGCAGTGGTTGTAAGTTCCTAAACTCTATCTCTTTCCTTGCATATCGTATTTCTTTATACTCGGATATTAGAAACGATGTTGTTTTACGTATATTGAGTATTTATGCTTACGTATGTTGAGAGGCGGACGTGGGCGTGGTCGCGGTCGTGGACGCGGACGAAGAAATGCCGAAAGGGAGGCGTCGCCTTCTAACCGAGCCGATCATAGCTCGTGAGCCGCAGAATCTATTAATAATGAACCGGATCTGCTTGTACGAGATCCTTCGTCAAGTGGTGAACCGGATGACTCGGTTCGCGTGTCGTGGACCGAATGCAAGTGGCGGTGGGACTACGGCGGGGAGAGAGGCAGCAAGGGATCCCGGATATGGGAAATCGAGGTGACCGGTGGGCGCAAGAAGTGGCAAAGATGCAACCACCCAAATTCGACGGTATTTGAGACTCCCACTGGGATCATTGGTTAAAGGAGCTGGAGAAAATCTTTGCGGAATCAAGCGCCGGATGACCGAAAGCCTCTATCGCTCAATATTTTACGATAGGGAAGCGTCAGAATGGTGGGAAGCCATCCGGCTGTAGACCATGACGCCGATTGGACAGAGTTTAGAATGATGATGGAAGCTCGGTGTGCCCTCGTCCGTGAGGAAGCCAAAGTTCGGGAGTTTTTCTCGCTCGGCCTTGATGTGCCGATATCCTGAGCGATCAAGGCGTTTAACCAACGGTGGCATTTGTTCGACATCGGTCGAGCAGGATGCGAGAAATGATGATCCATTTCGATATGAGAATGAAACCAAGTTCAGAGGTACATGTCCGGATTTGAATGTACCACACTCCGCCAATACCGGGATAAGGCGTTGGCATATGAGATCAAGGAAGCGGCCATGGAGAAATTTGCGAAACCAAGAAACAGAAAGTCTCTGGTACTTTTACAGAGCACAAGAACAGTGGGGCCCGTAAGGCCCGGTCATCCTTTCACTCTTTCAGAAACCTCCGCACCCGGCTAGGAGCGGAAAGAACTTCGGGCGACATCAACTTTTACCGATGTTACCAGAAATGCTTTAATCGCGCCAGGCAGGCACTATCGACGGAATTGCCCCCTTCCCGTGATTTGTTTTGATTGTGGGACGAGAGGACATCGGGCGGTGTTTTGTGAAGAGGCTGCAAAGTCTTTTAGAGCCCGTACACCACGGCCGATCGAGAAGGAGACCCGGTATTCCACGAGGCGGCAAAGTGTTCATATGCCTCGAGAATTTTGGCGCGGGCGAGCGAGAGGACAATGGGACCGAAAGGGAACATCGAGTGCCGGATCTGCTCCACCACGTGCATGCGAGATGAGGAGGGACGATCGAGATCTGCTTTGTCGCATCGAGTCTTGTCCGAGATCCTTTCCCGGCCGATTAGCGTTTTATTCGATACAGAGCTACACATTCTTTCATATCTTTGTCTTGTGTAAATCGTTTGAATATTTCCGGTTTTCATGCTTGTGAACCTTATGTTGTTGGTTTACCGAGTGGAGAGAGGATTGTCGGAAATTTAGAAACTAGAAATTTCCTGTATCATTTGGAGGCGAGTGGCTCTCAAATCGATCATGATAGAAATGCAAGGAGATGACACGATACTCGGAGACGATTGGCTTAATCGGTGCGGAGCAATTGTAAATTACCGAAGGAGGAATATCTCACCTGTCGACGATGGTTCCGAGATTGTTTGAGGATGGAAACCGGGAAGCTCGGGAAAGTTGATCAAGGCGATGAAAGTCACAAATTGTTGAAACAAGGTCATGCAAGATGCGGTGCTACGCAATGAAGAAAGAAGAAGAAATTGTGGAACTTTCATCCATTCTGTTGTGAACGAATTTCCGGATGTGTTTCTGACGAATTACTGGACTACCTCCACGAAGGGATGTGGAATTTACTATTGAACCGGAACACAGGCGACACCAATTTCTAAGGCGCCGTATCGTATGGCACCCTCTTGAGATGTCTGGCCGAAGAAGCAGGTGGAGGAGTTCTTGGACAAGGGCTATATTCACCAAGCGTTTCACCCTGGGAGCGCCAGTTCTTTTTGTCCGAAAGAAGGATGGATCGCTCCGACTGTGTATTGACTATCGAGAGCTGAACAAGATGACGATTAAGAACAAGTATCCGTTGCCACGGATTGATGATCTATTTGACCAGTTGCAAGGGGCAACAGTATTTTCTAAAATTGATCTGAGATCAGGATACCATCAGCTGAGGATTAAGGAGTCCGATGTTCCGAAATCAGCGTTCAGAACTCGCTACGGACATTATGAGTTTGTAGTGATGCCGTTTGGTCTCACTAACGCACCTGCGGTATTTATGCAATTGATGAACCGTGTGTTCATTGAATCTTTGGACAAATTTGTGGTCGTATTTATTGATGACATTCTAGTGTATTCTAAGAGTCCGGAAGAACATGCGCAGCATTTGCGGATTGTATTGGAGCTTTTGAGAAACGAGCAATTGTACGCCAAACTATCTAAGTGTGAATTTTGGCTAAAAGAAGTAATGTTCCTCGGCCATGTGGTGTCGGCTAGGAGTCCGAGTGGATCCTCGAGAAGATCGAGGCAATATTGGATTGGAAGCCTCAAAGAACGTGAAAGAGGTCCGAAGCTTCTTAGGACTTGCGGGATACTATCGTCGATTCGTGGAAGGGTTTTCTAAAATCTCCGCCCACTTACTCGACTCCTTGAGAAAACTCAAAAGTTTGAGTGGAATGAATTGTGTCGATTAGCTTTGATGAATTGAAGAAGAGATTGGCGACGGCACCGATTCTATCACTTCCACGAGGAACCGAGGGATTCATAGTTTACGGTGATGCTTGAACCAAGGACTTGGGTGCGTGTTGATGCGAGAATGATAAGGTGATCGCTTATGCATCGCGACAAGCTGAAACCTTATGAAGTGAATTACCCGACACATGATTTGGAACTAGCGGCGGTGGTTTTTGCCTTGAAGATTTGGAGGCATTATGCATGCAGGACTCACCGTCGGATCTTTACGGATCATAAGAGTCTCAAGTACATATTCGATCGAGAAAAGAGTTGAATATGCGGCAAAAAGATGGTTGGAACGATTAAGGACTATGACTTGGAGATTTTATATCATCCAGGCAAAGCGAATGTAGTGGCCGATGCACTTAGCCGCAAGCTGTCTCTATTCGAGATCTGGAGACACCGACCTCCCAACTTAGCCTTCGGCGAGAAATGATTCGTGAAGGGATTGAAGTGTGGTTCTGAGAGTCCAGGACAAGCGTGCGTGATGGAGATAACCGTCATTAACCGAAGAAATCAAATCTAGGCAGCGAGATGACCCTCGATGATTCGGTTGCATGACGAAGTGATCAAAGGAAAGGCCCCGGATTCATAATTCATGACGATGGAGTTTTGAGATTTCAGACCGACTCTGCGTTCCCGATGTTGATGTTAAAGCAGGACGATTATGAAGGAAGCTCATAGTTCGCCCTATTCCATCCACCCGGGCACCGATAAAATGTATAAGGACTTGAAGCGAGAATTTACGGTGGGGCAACATGAAGAAAGGCGTAGCGGACTATGTTTGAAATGCTTGACTTGTCGGCGAGGTTAAGATCGAGCATCAACGGCTCTTGGAATGTTGAAGCCGCTCCGATCCTGAATGGAAGTGGGAGGACATATCAATGGACTTTATCACTAATATGCCGAAAACCGGGACAGAATGAACATGATTTGGGTGATAGTTGATCGTTTAACCAAATCGGCTCATTTTCTAGGCATTAAGGATACGTGGGGACCGAGAGAGGTTGGCACGAGTCTTTATTTCGAGAGATAGTTCGATTGCATGGTACGCCGAAGACCATTGTTTCGATCGAGATGGCCGTTTGTGTCTCACTTTTGGAAGGCGGTTCATAAGGCCTTGGGGACCGAATTGAACTTCGATCTGACTTATCACCCATGATCGATGGACAATCGAGAGAACTATACAAATGGTGGAAGATATGCTAAGGGCACTGTGCCTTAGATTGGTCAAACGATTGGGAAGTTCATCTACCATTGATTGAATTTACTTACAACAATAGTTGGCATGCTTCCATTAAGATGGCACCGTTTGAGGCATTATACGGAAGGAGATGCGGATCGCCCTTATGTTGGGACGATTCATCGGACTTGATCGGAGCAGAACGAGTTGATCGAGCGGACTCGAGAGAAGATAGCCTTGATTCGTGAAAGGTCATTGTTGCGCAGTCGCGAAATCCTATGCGGACGTCTGCACGCCGCCCATTGGAGTTCGATCCGGAGATCACGTACTTTTGAAGGTTTCTCCTACCCGGGGAATCTTTCGTTTCGGTAGGAAAGGTAAGCTGAGTCCGAGATATATCGGACCATTTGAGATCCTCGAGAGAGTTGGGGAGTTGGCCTACAGATTAGCATTACCGCCGTCATTGTGCCACGTATCCCAGTTGCGGAGATATATACCAGATCCCAGTCATATCATCGATTTCGGCGAGATCGAAGTCGAACAGGATGGGACGTTTGAAGAAAGACCAGTCAAGATACTCGAGAGTCGAGTTAAGCAACTGAGGAACAAGTCAATCGTTTTGGTCAAAGTTCAGTGGTCATGTCATGGAACGGAAGAAGCCACTTGGGAAACAGAAGCTGATATGAAGTCTAGATATCCCGAGTTATTTTCGTCTTGAGTTTCGGGACGAAACTCCTTTTTAGTAGGAGAGTATGTAATATCCGGATTTATTACAGTGTATTTCATCTGTATTCAACCATGTATTATTTCGGATTGATGATTTTGATTATTGGAGTGTGATATTTAGTGCATTAATGTCATTATGCATAAGTATAGAAACATGTATAATTGCTCAAACAACCTTGTGATAGCGCACGCTAAGAATGTATCTTAACGCGCGCTATCGGGCCATTATTAGCGCACGCTATGCGGTATGAGTAACGTGCGCTAAGGACTCAATTATTGGCGAAGGGCGGTGGCTCGTGCGCCCGGGACATGGGTCCGGATAAGATTCCCGACGCCTTTTGGACAAAATGAAGTCAACCATTATTAGCGCACGCTAAGGGATGCTTAGTAGCGTGCGCTAACTTATCAATAATGCGAAATTATAAATGGGACATCAACCGTGTTGGCTTGCATTTCTTTCGCACTTTCCTCAATCTTGAGAGTTCGAGAGAGTTGTAGAAATACTCTTATACACTTAAGAACACATATTGTTGATATTTATACATTGGTTACCACGTGGAATGTTCATGGAAGTGGAATAGCACCTTGGAAGGGCATACAACCAACCGGAGTTGGATTCTACCTTACGGTTCTGATTTCGTCATTTTAAGGTATGTTCAATATATCTCCAGGACTTAGAGTTGGATTCTAACGATTTGGATGATCATGTTAACAAGATATGGATTTTCATAGATGAATTATCCAAGTATATCATGTTTGGAATAGTGAGTTGTATAAGCACGGAATACCTTGATTATAATCATCATGATTCGAATCTTAGTACACGAATATGTGAAGAGAAGCTTCTATCAATGGTTAACCGAATCTAATAGATGATTTCATAGTAATCTTGGACTAGACGTTAACATCCTTATTGTTAGATAAATCTAAAGGTTTGATCATGGAAGGATTTATCTAGTATATATAGGACGTTTATCAACTTGATAGGATAATATGGTGATATAGAGGTGTTGATATCAACCATTTAGTTTTTCGTATTATCGTATGAAGATTTGAAGTCGGAAAGGAATATGGTTTTATATTGGCATGCATATCCTTGAATCAAGTTGTCTTTATCCGTATAATCATTCATGAGGGTGTAGACATAGTATTCATGGTAGTAACATGAATTATCACGCAAGATTTCGTTGTTTCAAACATGGCAAGAAGCGATTCTTGCTTTCGTGATGGCGCCATGCGAATAGCGCCGCTATGATATGCGGTGTAACGTGCTATCGGCGATTGTTAGCGTGCGCTACGTTTGGTAATGCATGCGTCGCTAGACCATCGAGCGAGTCAATCGGCGGTCGGTGAGGTGCGACCATGCATCGTTAGCGTGCGCTAGGCTCATTGTTTGCGTGCGCTATTGGACGAGCATGTAACGCTGCTGAGTACTTAGCGTGCGCTAAGCTATTCGGGCGGTGCAGTTTATGAACTTTTGACCGTTAATCGAATTGTTTAACATTCATACGACGTGAGATAAATCCTATATCATTTCTTTTGTTAAGGTTTGGTCTCGTTACGTGATTGATTGAGGAGGACGACCTTCGAGTGTTCATTTTCGTGGAAGTATTGTTATTGTCTTCAAATCGAGGCAAGTACCTTAATTGTTTTATGTATTGTTGTTATACATATTGTCGTGCATGTATGTCGTTATTGTGTGTCCACCTCGTGTTGGTCCGACGGGATCATCGGGGGATCTATGCTAGCGTGCGCTGGATCATCGGACGGGTTTTTCCACCACGGGTTGGTCTGACGGGATCATCGTGGGTTCTAGGCAGTGAACGCTGGATCGATGGAATTACCATGTGTATGTATTGATATCATGTTGTGATTATCAGTTGTATATGTTATGTTTGAGATTCTCGTAGGAGAAGACTCGTTGGTATTTTGTCGTTTACGTTATCATTGTTATTCACCGTGAGATATGAATAATATGCTATGGTACTTGTACTAGCATCGTTGTGCTAACCCCTTCTGGGGTGAACATTTTGTTTGTGTTCAGGATCCAGGAGAGCTGGGAAACAACCACTGGAACAGTATGACGACGAGGGTGCAGAGTGATGTCCCGACCGGGTTTATTTATCTGTTGTTTATTCGTTATTTCAATAAGTACTCGAGTACGCAGTCGTTTGTGATGATTTGAATTTGGTGATGTAATATTGAGTTCTGTTGGACAATTGTACTATTTCTGTATTTTGGTCAGAACTAATGTACTGAAATTCCGTTATTTCCATTCGTCAGTACCTTTTTATACTTGTTCAATTCTTCAGCCTTGTAAATCCTTATGTAAAGGATTTACGGCGCTGTAATATTCCCAAATATATTGGGGGTGTTACACTACCAGGCTGGTAACGACATATAACAACTCAACCATGCCTTTAAGGCTAAAATGACTCAGTAGACCGATTTGGTCTTTCAACAAATACATACAACTCAAATACAACTCATGCCCACGCAGGGGTCAAAATACAACCACACCCATACAACGGGAAAATATAGCAGCGGAAAAATAGAGTACAACTGAACCAATAAACAAAGTACGGTTCCTCATGTGATTAGTATCGATCATCTTTCATCATCCTTCGTGCCGACCCTGTGTTATGCTCCAAAACCTGAATGCAAAAACAGACATCCACCCCCCGAATACTCGGGGGTTAGCAAAACTCCACTGTTTTGCTAGTGCAAGAACAAAGTGTAAATGCGAGCCATACAATTCACATTCCACGAATAACAATAACCAAGGATCCTCAAAGATCCAACGAAACGAAAAGTACTTCCCGAGGCAAGAGTTTGAGAAAACATTTCAATATCGAAATATCATAAATCAATGGAAGCAATTTATAAAACGGTTTAGAATGCCATCGAGAGTTTTAATAGAAAACAATTCAGGATTATCAAATCCTACTTTTCAAAATCCAAAAGACAAAAGGGGTCACCGCCCCAAAAGTTTACTTTCCGTAAAATAACTTTTACCAAACCGTTGGGATTTTAGCCCCAAATCCGTCAAATGACCTTTACAAAAACGTTGGGATTTTAGCCCCAATATCATCAACTCACAGTATACAAGAACGACCACAAGGTTCGTCTCCCAACATCAAAATCCACAAATAAAGGATTTAAAACAAACAACAAAATACTCTAGATCCATCCTAGCCAAGTAGGCCAAACGAACAACTTACCTCTTACACACTTAGTCAATGCATGCAATCATGAAAACCGTTCAAAAGCGCTCATTTCCGGAAATGCCAATATCAAATCACATTAAATGCACCACAATTAACCGTCGATCCACGTCTCTGTGGACCCCTACCGAGACCCCGTCGGATCTAACCCATAGTGGTTAAAAGCAAGCTCGTCGATCCACGTCTCTGTGGACCCCTACCGAGACCCCGTCGGATCTAACCCGTAGTGAGAATACACACACACACATTACTCATGCAAAACTAACATGCTAAGAATGTAAGTTCATTAAGAATACTCACTAGAGATGGCCATTAACTCGACACCATTATCAAACTCTTCAAAACACAATAACAAGATTAAATACGGAATACACGATTCCATAACTTTAAACAATAGGAGTATCATCATCAAATCCTTCAACGTTCAAAATAAATGAATCATAATCAATTCCCAAAACACGTCGTTCACAAAACACAACGCATTTTGAAAGAAAGCCTTTAACGAGGCCGAACCGAAATCTTTTGAAAACTCATTTCAAACAAATAAACAACACACCAAGACGATCACCAATTATCATATCCTCAAAACAAGAATAGTATGGACAAGGTACTTGCCTCGAAATCGGCACGCAAGTAGTCCGACGAACACGGCTCAACCGGGAAGCTACGAAACGCCCGATGTCATCGAAAAGGAAGACGACAACGAACGGAAAGGATAATCACCGGCGAACACTAGGAATCAACGGAACCGAACCTAACGATTCGAATAACACAATCACAACCAACTCTAGACGATTACGGAAATGGAATACACCCGGAAACCCGCCTACGATTCATGTATATTCGTACCAAAAATAACAACGAGTGCGGACCACAACCACACCCTCTCGATTCCGTAAAAATCCACAAAATATCCATGAATCCGTAGGAAAACTAAAGATACTAACAATATTAATCGTATACACCATGAATCCACCAACAAAACGGAACGAATCGGAAGAAAATCCCAAAACCCCCAAATTAATCGAAAATAGGGTTCTAGAGATATTACCTTTGGAGATTCAAGTACTAAGATCCGTAGAACACGCGTTAGATTGATAATCCGGGCCTCACAACCGAAGGAGAATGATGAAAATCAACCCCCGAATGAAGAATGCTTGAGAAGTTCTCCCCCCCTTAGACCTCTCTCTCTCGCGCAGGTGATGAATGGAGGAGAAATGGCCGATCTCGTCTAATAAGGACGAGATTGCCTGATTGACCGCTTGGTGTGCGCGGCACGCCCAAGTGTGCCGCGGCACGAGCAAAAATTACTCCTGTGTTTCGGCGGTGTGCCGCGGCACTGGTACAATCGGGTTTTGGTCGCGAGATGTCACACGGTGTGCCGCGGCACGGACGGGTGTGCGCGGCTTGACTCGGCTGTGCCGCGGCATCGGATGGGTGTGCCGCGGCACACAGTCTGATTCGCTCGACCATCGATGGAGAAATTTGTGTGCCGCGGCGCACACACCTTGTCTTGCGGCCCACACCCCTTCCGGGTCCCAAAATGATAAAAATGATCCGGAAGAGAATAAAAGCGATAGGAATCAATATTTGGGAACCAATAACACGAAATGGATCCACGGCAACCCGGCGGCGGTTCCGCACAACAATAACGAGAATACAGTTCAACAGTTGACAGGAAGGACACACTGAAAGGTACACGAGGGTCACTACGATCGAGAAATACACCAAAAAAAGAAAATTACCGAAATTCGAAATTGCGGATATTACATTCTACCCTCCTTAAAAGAAGTTTCGTCCCGAAACTTAAAACAAGTAGGGAGAAGCAATGTCCCCGCCAGGAAAACTCAACGAGATACACAAGAAATGCGTAACTTACGCCCATCGGCGAAACGTTACAAGAAACGCAAAGGAATATACGGCGTGAAAACACGCTCCAAGACGACCAACACAATGCCACCGGTAGAGACATAATAAAATCAACAAGTGACAAGTGTCATCAAACAGATAATACAATCAAGTCGATTATCCGAACAATCACAAAACACAACCAACGAAAATCAATACGATTGACCAACCCAACGGTATATCAATCAAAACATGATCCACACGCTGAACAAATACGGAATTCCACCGCCCAAGGGTTGGAAGATCGAAAACGAGACTAATTTCCCGAACTTAAGGGAATTAGGAAGGAGCCTGAACGCTCAACAATCACAAAACGAGAACAAAAACCGAACAAACAAGCGATCGAGACAACAAAAATCGAACAATCATGTCCGAAACACGAAGGATAATAAAACTCAAACAACAACTCCAAGGTTCACATCTCGACTCGAGACAATATATGATCCGGTGAAAACAACAGGATGTGCATTCACATAAGATCCACAGGAAAGGGCATAGCAATTAAAAAGTCACAACGACAAACGAGTTATTCTGAAACAATACCACACTCGTTCGATCAACAAAAGCAAGGGGTAGGACAAGCTCAAAAATGTCAACGAACATAAATGAGTCGACAGAGTCGAAAACACAGGAGTTGCAAATCCGATCTACTTCGAATAAAAGAACTAATAGACCCAAATGATGTCACTTCCGAACAAGGTTCACAAGAATCGAACCGAACTCGAAAAAGTCACGGCGATAACCAGATCGACCCACAACAAGATCACGGTTCGTTCAGACGATGAAATCGAAATACAGAACAAGTTCAGAAAGTATCAACGAACATGAGCGAATCGATAGTCTGGAGAAAGAGAAAATACCGAAGTCAAAATAGTACGGGCATTACCTCCGACCTCGTCCACGAAATTCACAAAAACAGGAGCAAGGTAACAAGACATTAAACAACCGACACATAACGGAACGATCACCGATGCACACGGTCATACCAAACCAAGCTCTAACAGCTCGCACATGCGCGACAACGCAGAAATCACCACGATGCGACAACATTCAACACCAACATTCCACCTCTCACAGAGGGCTAACACAACAAATGTGTGGAAAACAACTTAACGCTCACGCCGCCAACTCGATCATACTCGGGAGCAAACATCAAAATGAAAATGCGAACATCATACATACATACCCAGTCCTCAAACGGGAATGGATAGGTTTTAAAAACGAAAACCTCATTTTGAAAATAATTTAGAAGAACACCGGTTGATCTTTAGTATCACTTTTCAAAAAGTACAAACATGAAACATCGTTATCGAGACTTTGAAAACCATCATGCACTTGGTAAAAATGAGGACATCTTCTTTAAGCGAAAGACTTTCAGAAATATTCGACCCTCGGGTCTAACTATAAGTGTTTCTAAACATCGAAAATATCTCAAAATACTTTTGGTCCTCAATTGGAAATTTTTTTGAAATATATTGCGGCACGAGAAAGCACCTCGAAAACACCGCAAAAAAATAATTCGTTTTAAAAGTACGTCTCGAAATTTAATTTTCTAAGATACTCAAGGTTTTCAAAAATCCAATAGGCCAGAATGCCCAAAACTCACACATATCGACGTTCACTAAAACAACTCCTAGTACACGCATCAAAACGTTTAAAACCAAGACAATACATGTCTTTAAACATAAATAAACGATAAAATACCACATTCGTAACAAAACCATCGACCCCATTCGAGGCCTCTAAAGACCCTCCCATGGCAGCTAGTGAACAAGTCGAACGTGTATAAGCACAAAGCTTCCACAAGAGAACTTGTAAAACGTGCAAATCGATTCGAAAATCATCACCAACGGACAAAAACAACAATAAAAAGACATCACAAGCGACGACACTCCTCGTATAAATCAAGTACGAGAGTCGACTAAATACATATCGTGAAATCAAGATCCACATAAGGATTCCACCACTTAACAAATAATCATAAAAATAGCTCGTGTCACACGAGGCACAACACAAAGAAGGGAGACTTACTTCCACAGGTCGCATGAAGATGATGATCGCCCCACGATACTAATCACGACCAACAAACTCAAACGACGCGTCGCGACACGACTCAGTCAGATAAAATCCGACGAAACAAGACTCAAACAACACGACTTGACCCGACAGCCTAGGTTTCCACAACCTAAGCTCTGATACCATTTATGTAACACCCCCAATCCGCTCAGGGATATTACACGCCGTAGAACCTTTCCTCAAGGATCTACCAGGCTGGTAACGGCATATAACAACTCAACCATGCCTTTAAGGCTAAAATGACTCAGTAGACCGATTTGGTCTTTCAACAAGTACATACAACTCAAATACAACTCATGCCCACGCAGGGGTCAAAATACAACCACACCCATACAACGGGAAAATATAGCAGCGGAAAAATAGAGTACAACTGAACCAATAAACAAAGTACGGTTCCTCATGTGATTAGTATCGATCATCTTTCATCATCCTTCGTGCCGACCCTGTGTTATGCTCCAAAACCTGAATGCAAAAACAGACATCCACCCCCCGAATACTCGGGGGTTAGCAAAACTCCACTGTTTTGCTAGTGCAAGAACAAAGTGCAAATGCGAGCCATACAATTCACATTCCACGAATAACAATAACCAAGGATCCTCAAAGATCCAACGAAACGAAAAGTACTTCCCGAGGCAAGAGTTTGAGAAAACATTTCAATATCGAAATATCATAAATCAATGGAAGCAATTTATAAAACGGTTTAGAATGCCATCGAGAGTTTTAATAGAAAACAATTCAGGATTATCAAATCCTACTTTTCAAAATCCAAAAGACAAAAGGGGTCACCGCCCCAAAAGTTTACTTTCCGTAAAATAACTTTTACCAAACCGTTGGGATTTTAGCCCCAAATCCGTCAAATGACCTTTACAAAAACGTTGGGATTTTAGCCCCAATCTCATCAACTCACAGTATACAAGAACGACCACAAGGTTCGTCTCCCAACATCAAAATCCACAAATAAAGGATTTAAAACAAACAACAAAATACTCTATAGCCATCCTAGCCAAGTACGCCAAACGAACAACTTACCTCTTACACACTTAGTCAATGCATGCAATCATGAAAACCGTTCAAAAGCGCTCATTTCCGGAAATGCCAATATCAAATCACATTTGTAAAATGCACCACAATTAACCGTCGATCCACGTCTCTGTGGACCCCTACCGAGACCCCGTCGGATCTAACCCGTAGTGGTTAAAAGCAAGCTCGTCGATCCACGTCTCTGTGGACCCCTACCGAGACCCCGTCGGATCTAACCCGTAGTGAGCATACACACACACACATTACTCATGCAAAACTAACATGCTAAGAATGTAAGTTCATTAAGAATACTCACTAGAGATGGCCATTAACTCGACACCATTATCAAACTCTTCAAAACACAATAACAAGATTAAATACGGAATACACGATTCCATAACTTTAAACAATAGGAGTATCATCATCAAATCCTTCAACGTTCAAAATAAATGAATCATAATCAATTCCCAAAACACGTCGTTCACAAAACACACACGCATTTTGAAAGAAAGCCTTTAACGAGGCCGAACCGAAATCTTTTGAAAACTCATTTCAAACAAATAAACAACACACCAAGACGATCACCAATTATCATATCCTCAAAACAAGAATAGTATGGACAAGGTACTTGCCTCGAAATCGGCACGCAAGTAGTCCGACGAACACGGCTCAACCGGGAAGCTACGAAATGCCCGATGTCATCGAAAAGGAAGACGACAACGAACGGAAAGGATAATCACTGACGAACACTAGGAATCAACGGAACCGAACCTAACGATTTGAATAACACAATCACAACCAACTCTAGACGATTACGGAAATGGAATACACCCGGAAACCCGCCTACGATTCATGTATATTCGTACCAAAAATAACAACGAGGGCGGACCACAACCAAACCCTCTCGATTTCGTAAAAATCCACAAAATATCCATGAATCCGTAGGAAAACTAAAGATACTAACAATATTAATCGTATACACCATGAATCCACCAACAAAACGGAACGAATCGGAAGAAAATCCCAAAACCCCCAAATTAATCGAAAATAGGGTTCTAGAGATATTACCTTTGGAGATTCAAGTACTAAGATCCGTAGAACACGCGTTAGATTGATAATCCGGGCCTGACAACCGAAGGAGAATGATGAAAATCAACCCCCGAATGAAGAATGCTTGAGAAGTTCTCCCCCCCTTAGACCTCTCTCTCTCTCGCGCAGGTGATGAATGGAGGAGAAATGGCCGATCTCGTCTAATAAGGACGAGATTGCACAGTTGACCGCTTGGTGTGCCGCGGCACGTGCCAAAAATTACTCCCGAGGTTTTGGCGGTGTGCGCGGCCACGGCTGCGTGTGCGCGGCACCAGTCTGATCGGGTTTTGGTCGCAGATGTCACACGGGTGTGCCGCGGCACCGGACGGGTGTGCCGCGGCACTGACTCGGCACTGTGCCGCGGCACCAGATGGGTGTGCCGTGGCACACAGTACAGTTCGCTCGACCATCGACTGGAGAAATTTGTGTGCCGCGGCGCACACACCTTGTGCCGCGACCCACACCCCTTCTGGGTCCCAAAATGATAAAAATGATCCGGAAAGAGAATAAAACCATAGGAATCAATATTTGGGAACCAATAACACGAAATGGATCCACGGCAACCTCGAAACGGCGGTTCCGCACAACAATAACGAGAATACAGTTCAACAGTTGACAGGAAGGACACACTGAAAGGTACACGAGGGTCACTACGATCGAGAAATACACCAAAAAAAGAAAATTACCGAAATTCAAAATTGCGGATATTACAAAAACGACATCGTTTTAATTTTACACAAAACGACGTCGTTTTGTTTAAAACCAAAACGACGTCGTTTTGATTTTGAACCAAAAAATTTGGTGGTGCACTTGCACCACCATGCTTCAAGTACATCCACCCCTGCTATTGGGGATAGAATCATGGGTAGGGAGATTAGAGATTATCCAGTGAGTATAGCATGTATTGATTGGCCGTCGAATTTGAATATGGTGGATATTCAGGGCAAGGATTTGATCCTGGGTAATGATTGACTTGAGGGTCACAGAGCGATTATGAACGATTACACTAAGGTTGTCGCTTGCTAACTAAGGATGGTTCCGAGTATTCTTTTGTGGGCCGTAAACTAGGTAGGCATAAATTGCTTATCAATTCCATGAAGGCCGTGACACTCATGAATAAGGGTTGCATGGGCTATTGGTGGTATGCTTTAAAGTCGGAGGAGGGCAGAGTCGACTTTTCTTCGATTCTAGTTGTTAATGAGTATCCAGATATTTTTCCAGATGATTTTCCAGGATTGCCACCAGATCTGCAGATAGAATTTTTTGTTGATTCAGGACCCGATGCGGCTCCAATTTCCAAGGCGCTTTATCGCATGGCACCTTCAGAAATGCAAGAATTGAAGAATCAGTTGAACGAGTTGTTGGAGGAGGGGTACATTAGACCGAGCGCTTTGACTTGGGGTGCACCGGTCTTATTTGTGAGGAAGAAGGATGGTTCTTTGCATTATGCATCGATTACCGCGAGCTAAATAAAGTGACCATCAAGACCAAGTATCCGTTACCTCGTATAGATGACTTATTTGATCAGTTGCAGGGAGATACAGTATTCTCGAAGATGGATTTGAGATTGGGTACTATTAGCCTCGGGTGCAAGAGTCCAACATTCCAAGACTATTTTTCGAACGAGATACGGACATTATGAGTTTGTGGTTATGCCCTTCGTACTAACCAATGCACCAACAGTATTCATGTAGTTGCTGAACAAGATATTTATCAAATACCTCGATAAATGTGTTGTCGTCTTTATTGATTATATTTTGATTTAATCTCGAGATGAGGAGGAGTATGCCCAACACTTGTTTAGTGTTAGACATTTTTAGAGTTCATCACTTATATGCGAAATTCTCAAAATGTGAATTGTGGTTGAAGGAGGTTATGTTTCTCGGCCATTTGATCTCGGACGAAAGGGTTTGCGTGGATCCACAGAAGATTGAGGCAGTGTTAGATTGCGCACTGCCTAAAAATGTGAAGAAAGTTTGAAGCTTTTTGGGTCTTGCTGGTACTTTCATCAGTTTGTCGAGGGGTTCTCTAGACTCGCTCGACTGCTTACACAGTCACTCCAGAAGACGAAAATATTTGATTGGACTGTTGAGAGACAACAAAACTTTGATGAACTAAAGAGGCGTTTGACATCAGCGCGGATCTTGGCTTTACCACAAGCTTAGGGCTGTAAACGAACCGAGCCGAGCCGAGCTTTGATCTAAACGAGCCGAGCTCAATTTTTTTCCCTGACGAGCCGAGCCGAGCTTCGTTATCGCACAAAAAAAATGTGTTCGAGCTCGAGCTTGTTAATAAAACGAGTCGAACTCGAGTCGAGCTCGAGCTGTTCACGAATAATTATATATTTTTAAATTATTTAAATAATATATTTGAATTATTTAAAATAAATATTTTAAAATAATCATTAAAAATTATATATTTTTTAGATGTATATAAAAATTAATATTTTAATATATGAAAATTACTTAAAAAATTATTAATCTATAATATAATATATAAATATTATTAAAATAAATTTAAAAATATATTTATTAATCAAGCTTAATGAGCCGAACCAAGCTCGAGCCGAGCTCGAGCCACACATGCCCAAGCTCGGCTCGAGCTCGTTTTCTTAACGCACAAATTTTTGTGTTCGAGCTTGAGTTCTAACGAACCGAGCCGAACCGAGCCCTTAACGAGCCGAGCCGAGCTTTGTTCGCGAACAACTCTGTTCGTTTACAGCCCTACACAAGCTAACGAAGGGTTTGCAGTATATAGTGACGCTTCGAGTGAGAGACTTGGATGTGTGCTTATGCAGCGTATAAGATGATAGCCTTTGTATCACGACAGTTGAAGCCGTATGAGATGAATTATCCTACTCACGACATGGGGTTGGCCGCATTCGTGTTCACACTAAAGATCTAGCGACATTATTTGTATGGCTCTTTTTGTCGAATCTATACTGATCACAAGAGTTTGAAATACATTTTTAGTCAGAAAGAACTGAATATGAGACAACGTTGTTGGTTGGAACTGATAAAGGATTACGACTTGGAAATTTTTTACCATCCGGGAAAGGTCAACATAGTCGCACATGCGTTGAGTCGAAAACTGGCATCACTCCAGATGCTTGAGGTTCTTACACCTCAATTAAAAATTCAGTAAGAATTGATTGAGCAGGGAATAGAAGTTTGGATTCAGAGAGTGCAGGGACAGTTGTATACCCTTGAAATTACTTTGTCTTTGGTTGATGACATCAAAAGGAAGAAGATGAGTGACTCGATAATTGTAATCAACTGAAGGAGGACGTAATTAAAGAGAAAGCCCCTGGTTTTATGGTCTATGGGGATAATATTTTGAGATTTCACTGTAAACTTTGTGTCCCCAATGATTTAGAATTGAGAGAGACGATACTTTCGACCATTCTCATCATTTATGTTGTTCTGCTGTACAGAACAGGCTTACAGCCGTAACAATCATTTCTTACGGGCGTAATGAGAGAGTGGTTACAGCCGTAAGTCCCATATTGTACGGTCGTAAGTACTTCACGTTTCAATCGCTGGAGTCCAGTGAGCTGACCGTAAATATTGAATGTTACGGCCGTGAGGCGGCTTTGTTAGGGCCGTATGTTTTAGGTGCTACGGCCCTAACACCGCCCAGGTATAAGTACCTGGGCAAAATGCAACAATTGCATTTTTCACTTTATTTTCTCACTTCTCTTCTCCAGGTGGCGATGTGGGCTATTACACAAATAGGGGTTTGTCATAATATCATCATCCTACTTCATCTTTGAGTTTCTAACGCGATTTAATCATCATCCATCCATCTTTTCTCCTTTCAATTGAGATAATAATTTCTTAGAACCCTAATTTTGGGATTTGGGTGTTTCTTCAAGATTTCGTCCGATTTGACTTGTATTACTCATAGAATCATATTAAGTATGAACTATTTATCCTGAATACATGTTTCCCCTATTATTTCATGGTATGATTTCCATGTTTTGTGTAAATCGAGAGGGTTTGGTTGTGATCCACCCTATATGAGTTGAACTATTAAACTACATGGTTCGTATGCAGGATTTTCGGGTGTATTTCGGTTTTAAATTCCTTCGTGTGGTTATTGATAGTTGCTTTATGGATTGTTTAGGTTTGTGTTGGAATATTTTATTCCAAATATTCATTAATCGAATTTTGATGATTAGTTGTTAAACAAAGGAAAACAACAAAGAAGCAAAACAAAATAATGAAGAAGTCGAAGACGCAAAAAGCTGGAAATAATGTGGATAATGTATGCAATGCAAGGTGCATAACGTACGTAATATAGCAAGCTTAACATACGTAACACATGGTGCTTAACGTACGTAATGGAGTATTTCTGAATTCAAACATTGAACCGTTGAAGATGACGTCATGGCATACATCAGCATGCAACGGATAATTTGACTACATATAACGTACGTAATGAGAAAGAGGATAACGTACGTAATGATGAAGACAGAAGCTACTGGACTGATTTGCAGTATACATAACGTATGTAACATGAATGAGCTAACGTACGTATATTGCTTAACGTACGTAAAAGAAGAAGTATAACGTACGTAATGAAGGCAGCAGGAGCTAACCACTAGTTGATGATTTGGAGCCTATAAGTACCACTTCCTATGGTATTGAACACACAACAACTTCAAGCAATCGATACATCGATCAGATATTGATATACATTCTATTGTTGTTGTAATTGTGCTTATATTGTCACTAGTTTGAGTGTGATACACGAAAGCTCATACACGAGAGAAAAAAGAAAGGATACGATTGGATTCGGTGTTATTAGGATCAAAGATCCGACATTGTTAGAATCGCAATCGATATCTACGTGAGGTTTATCTAGTACCCATATAAAGCTAGATTGGTTGATTCCTTATCCAATAGAAAAGGAAAATGGTTTAACTTGGACCAAAAAAAAGCCAAGTGATTAAATGGTTTACTCAAACCGATAGAAGACGAGCTTGTAACGGTTATCCCTCGACCGATCGAAGAGAGGTGCAGATGTTTATCTTTAGCCTATAGAAAAAGATACTGAAGAGAGAACGTAGGCACGTTTGGCCGAACCTTTATAAATCTTGTGTCATTTATTTTCCGCACCTTTATTTAAATCGCTTCCGCAACGCGAAGGAGTTTTATAACTCTATTTCCAAATGGCGATACCGACGAATATCGCTTCTACAATTGGTATCGGAGAGGTACCTCCTAGAAGCAGCTTAACATCCGAGGATAAGATCCAAATGGCGTTTCAACTTGCCTCGGTCGAAGGTCTTGCTCTAAATTGACCTCCATTCTTTGACGGATCTAACTTCATGACATGGAAGAAGACGATGTCAATATTCTTTCGAGCTTACGACATCGAATTGTGGAAAGTGATCTATCTTGGTCCAAAAATTCTAATCAAATCCGACGATACGCTTAAAAGTTTTGAAGAGTATGATGATTCCGATTGGAAAAATGATCACTATAATTGCAAAGCTACGCACTTATTATATTGTGCTTTAAATCCAGAAGAACACAACCGGATATCTTCTTGTGATAGCGCCAAAGAGATTTGGAAGACGTTAGAAATCACACACGAAGGCAAAAATCAAATCAAGGAGACGAAGATCAATATGCTTCTCCATGACTATGAGTTATTCATGATGAAGGGTGACGAGTCCATCACCAACATGCTCGATCGTTTTTCGGTCATTACTAATGGACTTGCTTCGTTCAGAAAACCGCTATCGAGTAGTGAGAAAGTCAAGAAAATCTTACGATCACTACCTAGCGAATGGGACGACACCATGACTGCGATCATGGAATCTAAAGATATCAACACGCTTAATTTTAGCGCCCTCGTTGGTTCGCTAATTAATTATGAGATTGTTCTAAAATCACGGAACAACAAGCCGATGCCGAAGGAAAGGACGATAGCTATGAAAGCGAAGATGTCTTGGAAAGAAGAAATCCCGGTGGATGAAAGTGACGAAGAATCGGAATATTATTCCAAGAATATTAATAGTTTCAAACTTATTAAACTGGAGAAAGAAAGACATCAAAATGGGCGAATCTAAGAAATTCGACAACAACTGTCGAATCTGTAGTAAATCAGGCCACTTTGCGAAGAATTGCCGAGCAAATCAAAAGAAGGTAGTTCTAATTGCCACATGGAGTGACGAAGACGAGGATGAAGATTTCATCAATCAAAATAACCTCGCACTTATGGTAAGAAGTACATTCGACGAAAGCGATGTCGAAAGTCAGGTAAGTCCATCGTCTCAAGACGAATTATTTGAAGCATTCGAATTATTACATACCAATTTTCAAAATGCTTTAAGTGAAATTAAATCCCTCCAATCTAAAAATAAACTATTGGAAATTGAAATTTCCAAAATTCTTGAAAAAGGAAAATTTATCGAGACCGGTCATTCTCAATGCCTTGAAAATGAAAATATTTTAAAGAATGATCTTTTGAAAGTTCAAGACGAACTTAAAATTTTGACAAAGAAATTTTCATGCGGTAATGATAAATTTGAACAAATGTTATTGGTTCAAAAATTTACCTTAAACAAACAGGGGTAGGATTCAAACCGCATACTAAAAATGAATCCTTAAATTTGAAAATACCCCACTGCGAAAAATGTTTAAAAATTAGGCATCATTTTACGAGTTGCAAAAGCCCACGACGGACGATAAAAACTAAAAAGATTTGAATTCCAAAAGGAACTTTTATTCCGAATATCTTCTATGTATTGAAAGAAAAAACCAACTATCGGTTGGATCCCCAAAAATTAACTTTTATCAAGTAGCATTTTTATTGATATTTTCAAAATTGGTATTTTACTCAGGGGGTATTATATTTTTTCAAAAAGGGAGAGATTTTTGTCAGGGAGATTTTTATCCCATTTTATGCACATTTTATCATATAATATTTTATCATCAATTGGTATACTTTATTTACGTTTTTTGTTGATCACAAAAGGGGGAGAAAATAGTTGAATAAGATAAAAAGTGTCATGGAAGAATGACGAGAAAAATAAAAAATAAAAAGGGGGAGAGAAAAATGAAAAGAAGAAGTCGAAAAGGAGAAAAGAAAAGATGGGAGAAACTAACGAAATGATCAAAGCCGAAAACTTTGATTCGTACAAATATGTATATACTTTATTTTGCAGATTTTATCAAATTCAAGGTGTGTTTGTAATCATCAAAAAGGGGGACATTGTTGGAATATTTTATTCCAAATATTGATTAATCGAGTTTTGATGATTAGTTGTTAAACAAAGGAAAACAACAAAGAAGCGAAACAAAACAACGAAGAAGTCGAAGACGCAAAAAGCTGGAAATAACATGGATAACGTACGCAATGCAAGATGCATAACGTACGCAATATAGCTAGCTTAACGTACGTAACACATGGTGCTTAACGTACGTAATGGAGTGTTTCTGAATTCAAACATTGAGCCGTTGAAGATGACGTCATGGCATACATCAGCATGTAACGGATAATTTGACTACATATAACGTACGTAATGAGAAAGAGGATAATGTATGTAATGATGAAGACAGAAGCTACTGGACTGATTTGCAGTATACATAACGTACGTAACAGGAGTGAGCTAATGTACGTAAATTGCTTAACGTACGTAAAAGAAGAAGTATAACGTACGTAATGAAGCCAACAGGAGCTAACGGTTAGTTGAGGATTTGGAGCCTATAAATACCACTTCCTATGGTATTGAACACACAACTTCAAGCAATCGATACATTGATCAGATATTGATATACATTCTATTGTTGTTGTAATTGTGCTTATATTGTCAAGAGTTTGAGTGTGATACACGAAAACTCATACATGAGAGGAAAAAGAAAGGATACGATTGGATTCGGTGTTATTAGGATCAAGGATCATGCATTGTCAGAATCGCAATCGATATCTATGTGAGGTTTATCTAGTACCCATATAAAGCTAGATTGGTTAATTCCTTGTCCAATAGAAAAGGAAAACGGTTTAACTTAGACTGACAAAAAGACAAGTGATTGAACGGTTTACTCGGACCGATAGAAGACGATCTTGTAACAATTATCCCTCGACCGATAAAAGAGAGGTGCAGAGATTTATATTTAGCCTATAGAAAAAGATACTGAAGAGAGGACGTAGGCACGTTTGGCCGAACCTCTATAAATCTTGTGTCATTTATTTTTCGCACCTTTATTTTAATCGCTTCTGCAACGCGAAAGAGTTTATAACTCTATCTCCAAATGGCGATACCGACCAATATCGCTTCAACAGTTCGAAGTATCCGATTCCTTTCAACCACGGTCATTTGTCATCCCGTAGCTTTTCATGATGTCTCAAAGAGGCAAGCATATGTTTATGATGATATGTTTTTAACTTTAAAATTGAAGTTTATGTGATGTATATGAATACATGTTCACTAAGGAATGGTCCGATGGGACCTCTGAGGGTTTGTTGCCTTTGGTGTGGACCACGAACATCTTTATTTTAATCACCCGAGACAGTCCGACATGGCCTCTGAGGAGTCGTTGCTTCTGGTGCTATACACGGTTAATCACGTATATATTTGAAATGGTATGCTTACTTTATTGTTCAAAAAATATTATTTTTCATAATCGATATACTTGAACCACTTATTCCACGGCTAACCCATTCGGGGGAAAGTACGTTTCGTGTATTTCAAATTTCAACCAAGTCAACGAGCGAGTACCGATCTGGCACGAAGATAATGGACAAAAGTGATGCTGTGTTGCTTTATTGTCCGTACTGCTTATGTTTTCTCTTTGGGATGTTGTATTTTAAATGATTCTTAGTACTTGAGTACTAAGGGATGTTTTTTGATGGTTCTATTTCCTTGTTGCGGGTTTGATACCCGTTGAGTTTTGTAAGTCGATCATGACTATTATCTCGGATGTTGACTTTTATCATTTTCCTTTTAGTTATGTCTAGATCTTATCGGTCGAATTTTTATAGTTATGTGTATGTAGTGGGTTCCACGAAGGGGCTCACAGCGCTGTAATATACCTTAAATATCTTGGGGGTGTTACACCAGGATCCAAGAAAGTCAGTTATTTCCAATATTACAATTTGCTTTAGTAAAGTTCCCCCTTGTTACCAAAATACATCATTCGAGTTCATCATAAAAAAAATTTGTTTTCAATGCAAGTCTTGTTTAAAATTCTTAGGTTTACACTGTCGCTATTAAAACATTGTACTTGCGTATTTCAAATAGTCAAACACACATAGGGTACTATTCGAAGTCTCGAATTGAGAAAACTTAAACAAATTTCATCATAACAAAGGGCCTCGTTTGAATGAGTCCCAGAATCGCAATTACCAGATGTAAACAGAACGCCACGGAGGTCCCAAACTCATGATATGAATAGAGTACAATTGAGGCACCCAGATATACAATCAGTACTTTCACTTTATCATCGATTTCCATCAGTCCATCACGGACAAACATGAAATCATCAAACACACATTCTATTCGTGTCTTGTCAATTATATCATTACAATTGAACATAATTTTGAAACCACAGGATAATTCACATAACATATAAAATATCACTAAAAAGATGATACTTACATTCACATGTTGCTCGAAAAGATAACCACACGATAATATTAATCACAACCATCATCCTCCAGCATCACTAACTCACAAAGTATGATTCACTGGACTCAACGGCCTAAGTTTTCACAACCTAAGCTCTGATATCATTCACTATAACACCCCCGAGTTACTCGATGTATTACAGTGCTATAAACCTTCCCGTAAGGATTTGTCGGGCTAATTACATTACGAACATCAGATTAATAAGGTAAATTACAACAAAAAGACCAGCAAGGCCGATTAAGTACAAGAGACATTTATTGGATAAATGAAATTATCACAAATCTTGAAAACATCAACAAATCACACATGGGCTCAAGACACGGCCGAATAAAATCAGACTCCTCAACAACTGGATACAAACTCGATGACTCTCGAATGATTAGTATCATTGTGGCTCCTCGGTTATGCGTGGATCCTGCGATTGCTCCTCGAACAGCTTGTACCTGGATACATAAAATATATCCGCCCCGAATGATTCAAAAACTAAAATTCATTTGTGCAAGTATAGCAATCCACAACATATTTTATCATATCATAGGCAAGTGCGTCAGAAGACAAACAATTCATCATAATTCACTGAATCGTGACAACCTCTTTAAAAAGCCCTGGAGTTTACATAATTGATTCAATTTCATTTGTTTAAAATGCAATTAATCAGGTTTCACAAAACCAGGTTGCGACCTCGAAAAATTTTATAAAAAATAAAATCTTTGAAGTTTTTACATCAAATATTTATTCAAACATATTTCAATTCCACTTAGGTTTTGTGGGATCTTGTACCCTTCGCTTTCACCAAAACCGAGGGGTCATACTTGTAACACCCCCAATCCGTTTAGGGACATTATACGCCGTAGATCCTTTCCGCAAGGATTTACCAGGCAAGAAACCACAAAACAAACCCACACATGGTCAATTCGACCAAAACATAAAACCATAGACCGATTAGGTCTCTCAAAATACAACATAGAAGTACAACTGATAAACTAAAATACAACTCGATAACAATTTACACAACTTGTCCATCCTCTTAAGGATGACAAAAAACTAGAAATAAATATTCGGACCGACAGATCACTAACGGACAACTGACTACAACTGTGACTAGTATCGTTGCTTTACATCATCCGCCATGCCGATCCTGTGGTTGCTCTCTCTCAAATCGGAAAACCTGAAAAACATAACATAATCCCCCAACGAGGGGTTAGCGCTGGAAATCGCTAGCAAGTAATCAAGCTATACAATTAAACATCAAGAATACAACCGTTATGAAAATAATATTTCGACAAGGTAGTAACACGATCCCCGAGTCTAGTCTTTTCAAAATCATTTGCTTCAAGATGGATCATGTGAATTACTCCAGAAATCACTTTAAGAGATTATATAGAGACTTCGGGGGTCTCAGTGTAAAATCATGAAATATGAATATTTTCCTTTTCAAAAAGGTTTTCTTTCAAAACATGTAAATGGTTTTATTCTCAACCCAAACCTCAAAGACCAAAACCATATCCACCAATATAACCGGGATTCAAGATTCAAACATTCACATTTCAGAGATATCAAATCAACAATCAAATCGTCTCCGTGGCCCCGAAGGTCCCACCCGGATTAGCTCATCGAAAACAACTCAAACACGCCCCTAAGTTATCTTGGCATCGTACTCGCAAGTAACGATTCTCGGAGCCCTCTCCAGACTTATCCAATTAGATAACTTCATGGTCAACTCGTAATGTTTGTCCGTACTCGCAAGTAACGCGCCTCCGGAGGCCTCGACGGAACCCTACCGGGATAACATCATTCAATCCCACCCATAAGTTATCATGACATCGCACTCGTAAGTGACGATTCTCGGAGCCCTCTCCAGACCTACCCGAATTGATAACCTTATGGTCACAATGTAACGTCTGGATGTACTCGCAAGTAACGCGCCGCTGGAGGCCTCGACGGGTGCCTACCCGGATAACATCTCAATTCACTAAGACACATAACAATAACAAGGCATAATATTCACTACAACCGCAACCACGTAACACATAAGTTAACGCAACATAACTTCCACAAAGGCACAACATTCACAGCACACCATCATTCAGGAAAAAGGCTAATGAGCGAATAATACAAATACACGATTCCACAATTCCTCGGTTAACTACTCATTTCTAGTATCCACTTTAAGCATGAAATAATATGAAACGGTTGTTATTATTCTTCATGAAACTCAAGTTTACGTTCGTAATTACTTTCATAAAATCACATCTTCGTTAAAAATAAGTTACGGTTAAATATACCATCACTAACAAGTCCACGCTAAATTCACGACACATCATATTCTCAAAGTATAAGGAATATAGACGAGATACTCGCCTCAAGTCCAAAGCATGCGGAGCAACGGGAAAGATCGACCGGAAACCCTCGAATCCTCCAACTAGTTTGAAAACACAAGAACAACATAATTACTACGAAGTCGATCGCAAGGAGGATAGAAAATATACGAAATTCCCAACAAGAATTCGTAGAAACAAAAGATCGAACACTTAGGGTTCAATACTTCCCCAAGAACATCAAGAACATCACCCGAACCCGAATACGATAAGAATACGAATCAAAACACCGGAATATAATCAATACATCCGAATAAGGATACACATCACCACGATTCACGAAGAACGACTCGAATCATGAAGATTCTCAAAAATACATAGAAAAGGGTTTCAAGAAATTTACCTCGAATCTATGATGAAGAACATGGATTGGTGATATTAATCAACACTAAGAACTCAGGGAAGATGAAGGCTTGGAGTTACAAGATCCAAAATCGCCCCCTTGAAGAACCCTGCGTCGCCCGTCGAACAAAATGAAGAGAAGTGAAAATGAGGGTTCTTTGTCCTGCCTCTTGTTTTAAAGCAGGTGAAATTACATGTGACAAGAGAATTACGGCCGTAACATTAGGTCTATTACGGCCGTAAGTAGTGGGGAGTTACGACCGTAACACCCTACTGGACAGCAGCTTGGGAAGGCTGCTGTCCGAACTGTCCCAAACGACGCTGAAACCCGAACCTGCTAATAATCCGAACATATGGTTACGAAGAATTCCCGATGATGAATCTAAGTGCTAAAAAGAAACACAATTACGACTGTCCGAAGGTTCGGAATAACGACAACGAAAGTAATTACCCCAAACTTCGGGAAATTACAAAACGGCCCAAAACGTACGCAAATCACAATATGATATCAAACAGCCAAACCGAAGCTCATAACACGCATAACTAAGCTCAACAGACTTATAGGATACACGAAACTGTAGTTTCGAACCACCATCACACGAAATGAACCAAATAGCGGAAAAGTCGCTCAAAACACGGATTCGGGTAAAACAGCCCCGGAACAAACTCGGATGACCAAAAACGCAGAACAAAACATTATCAAAATGTCAAAACGCTCGCAAGCGAGTTCTGAAAACTAGAAAAATACCAAAAACGAAAAATTACCGAAAGAGGAAATCACGGGTATTACATTTTACCCCTCTAAAAAGAAGTTTCGTCCCGAAACTTAAAAAGAAAGGAATGGTGAAGTCACAAACAACAAAGCACGGCCGACAAAATCTCAGTGGTCCCGACGAATCGATCCCGATACGCACGCCGAAGCACGATTCTGGACTCTGTGGCCCTCAAGTCCACAGTTATAACAAGTAATCGGTTGGAAGGGCAATTAGCTTGCACATGACCCACAACATTGCAATTGAAACACCTCCCAGTCTGACTAGGAGTCAAAGAAGACGACTTGGAACTCTTGGTTCCACCGAACGAAGAAAATGAAGGTTTCACCAGAGGACTACGCGAAACTCGACGTGATGAAGTTCTGACTCCCACATTATACGAAAAATCTCCAGACGTCCTCTGCCTCTTCGGCTCATGCAAAGGCCCAGTAGATAACGATGCCATCTCGTACGCCATGGCTTGATTCTGATACTCTCTTAAAGTCGCACAAGTGAAACCCGACATGTACTGTCGAATCTCTGGTTTCATCCGCATATCGAAATGACGGATTTTGTCTTCCTCGGTCCTCACCTGTCCCTTCACGTAAACGAGCTGTTGACTATAATCGATAATAGCCTGCGACACGAGTACATCTTGCGGATCGGCTAGATAAAAATCTCGGATCCTCTGCTCTCGGATCGACTCCGGACAGAACTTTGCTTCCATCAACTTCTTGAACTCATCCCAAGTAACAGCATGATCCTGAGGCTCAACGGCCTCCCACCAATTAGCAGCGTCACTATCGAGAAGGAACTGAGCGATAGGAATCCTCCATTCCTCTGGACAACCGACCGCCTTGAAAATCTTTTCCACTTGGAAAAGCCAACCGTCCCAGCCCAAAGTATCACTTACGCCCGCAAAATGGGGAGGACGCATACGAACCACTTCTCTAATCCACTGAGTCGATCCGACATTCTCAGTCACGGTAGTGTTACGCTGAACCGCCTGGGTCAAATGAGTCATCTGGTCTGCCACCTGCTAAAGTATAGTAGCAACACCAATACCAACGCCATCACCGGCAGCATGATCCTGATCACGCGACTGATTGCCACGACCCCAACCTCTGGCCCTCGACAAAATAAACTGAACAACCATTCGTTAAAACGAGACATAACAACACATAACATCAATCACAAAAGAGGGTCCATATAAGGCACACTAAGAAGCACAGAAATATTCTGGCTAACAAGAGTTACCATTGAGTGTTCACGCAATAACTCATATCTCATAATTCTCATAGATTCGGAAATGAATATTTCCGACAATAACATTTACCAAGTCATCACACACTAGAATCAAGCACATGAGTAAACCACTCGAAACATTCAACACATGCCCAAGGCATCAAGCGCAACTATCACCACATACACGACAATATCATCAAATTTCGAATCATTCTCAACTGTTATCACCGTTTTTGAATCAAAATCAAACTCTCATAAAGTAGTCATAAAACTTCACACTAAAGTTGTCCAAGCTCATCGATTTACCAATAACCAAGAACATCCCAATTCAGTTAAACTTTTAAAATTCTCAAGTCAAAATTTTTGAGTTAAAGCACTGAATTTCCCGAAGTTTATCAAAGTTCAAACCTTTTAACAAGAGTCACGAAAAATAGTTTAATGACCACAAATTCGAATATCATCAACATGAGAAATGATATTAGTCAACACATGTATCTCTCAAACATAAGTGCCGAACGTAGATAAAAAAATGGAATTTCCTTCTCAAACAACAAAAATGTTTGTAATTGTCGCTTCTTCGTGAAACGGATTAAGGATTTCTTATTTTGAAAATTTTGAAAAGGTGTGAGAAATATTTTAGAATACTTGTCGTTCCGCATAGAGCGAAAAGGACTCAGTCTGGAAAAAAAACATTCGAAAACTTTACAAAACCCGTTTAATAAAACCGTCGTAAAAACTCGTTTGAATGGACAAGGCCTGAAATGCCAGAACTCAACAGTTTAAAAACATACGTTAAGCTATCGCTTACACGTACCAACAAAATAGTTTAGAAAATGATTGCCAAAGTACCCAAGTTACCAGATACCAAAAGGCAATTTAAAAATACTCACGCATCGGAAAACGACGAACAATTAAAATACTCTAACAGCGGAATACAAGAACTGATCAGGAAACTCAATACACAAATACATGCCCTAGCCAGTATCCTTCGGGAAGCTCATCTCTCCACGACTGCTACAAGCTTGATAATCCAAGAACCTAAAAAGAAAGCCCACGACGGGGTCAGCCATAATGTCCAATAATGATAACCATCACATCACATCAATAATTACATACCAATGAAAATACTAAGTAAGAATACGACCAATGTAATCTTACCGCCATAACTTTACCAACTCGTGATAATAATTACCAAAGTTCACATCTCGTATCCTCAACAACACGGTAAGCTCATATCTAATCATCAGTACTGTATCTCAAACGGAACCCAAGGTTCTTAAAACATCATCATAACTCACTCTTATGAATTCTGCTAACTCGGTCCAATCCCAATCCATCGGGTGACATCATCACATCTCAACTCAATAATCGATTGTCCATCAAAAGACAACAGCCAATGGAAATACAGAACATACCTCGAGATGCACAATACCACGACAATCATGTCAGTATAATCCGAGATCAGATCAATGCAACACGGGCACGGTTCTAACACAAGACCTACAAATGCATACTCATATGACCACGTCAATATGCTCAAAACAATAACAACAGTGTATACTCAATGGAAATCCCATGATCCATCGCCCTCAGCATAGATCCCTTGATGATCCTACTAGATCAACATGAGATGGATAACCAACAATATACATATGCACAAAAACACATATAAAACCAACGATGCGAATCCACATGATTCCATCAACACAATACTGGGTAATCCAACGATCCAGCGCCCTCAGCATAGATCCCCATGATGATCCCGTCAGACCAACGCATGGTGGAAAACCTATCCAGCGATCCAGCGCCCTCAGTATAGATCCCCATGATGATCTCGTCGAACCAACGCATGGTGGACATCCGATCCAGCGCCCTCAGCATAGATCCTCATGATCCCATCGGATCATTTACAACATAAACAATACAATTATGCATACACATATGCAACTCAATATGTTCATCAACATTAACAACATATGAATCAAAACATGAACGACACTATGATGAAACAACTAGGACGACTTCATGTTCAGCAACATGAATGACAACCTGCATGATCAACATCATTAACACTAAACCGAATCAAACTAAGATACTTGTCCCGAGTCCTTCAGGAGCAATCTCGATATCAAATCATCACCGGCAATTATCCTCAATGCTCGGCGATCCAAACGTACAATGAACTATAGATACTCATATCCTCGTCTTTACCATAATGTAACCTCGATACCCGAATATGCCAATAACCAAAATAAATCATATACAGTACGATTTAACTTCCAGAATCGGAAACACAACATATAATCATTGCTATATGCATAATAAACGAAGTGAAACTGAAACCATTCATTAAACATTATAACTGAGCAAGTAATAACTTGCCTCGATACCGATGAAGTCATTACCAAATCCATTGCCGTCATCTACAAGTCACTCGGACCTAATCAATGCAATCCAAGAACATTCTCGAATACGACCGCAAAGCATGGTTCTAATCACCGATCACTTACCACAACATATTGCAATAATCAATAAACAACAATCCGATAACAATCAATAACCGACATAACCAATTCACAAACTCAACGGTTCTATGACATCTCGGTTAAACATAAGTCTGAACAATCCAACTCAAACCAGTACAAATTCACAACCACAACACGAAAATACTGCACTGTCTGCCTAGTTAGCGCACGTTAAACGCATAACATAGCATGCGCTAAGTAGCTGCCGTTAGCGTGCGCTAGCCCGTAAGCTTAGCGTGCGCTAATGCTGTACAGATGCATGTTTTTTTTATTCAGATCAACATAGTGTGATTACCAAGAACACTAAGTGATTTGAAACCATGTTCATATCTATCAAAACAACGAAATCCGATATCCTTTAACATATAGGTAATCATCCAACTCTTAATCCAATTCATATATTCACATATCATCTTCTTCCTCAAATATCAACATCATAAACATCAAAAATACTAACAACACTTCCCTAACCTCACATTACGGAGATTAATCATCATCAATGACATCAACATCCGCAAAGAAGAATGAGGATTAACCAACTTATCTCAAGAAAACGAACTACACAATTCAAATCACCCAAATCATATTAATATCATCATACTCCGGTAATCTATCCCATCATCATGCTTGTCAACTTGTTTATATAATATTCATCAACTCAAGAATATCAACATTCAATCCAAAACGAAATCCAAAGATAAAGAGTGATTACCTTTTTGAAGGAATGGATTGAATCCCAAGTTTGAATCCGTTTCCAATCGATTCCAAGCTTAATATTGTTATGGATGATTAAATACACCATAATCCAGTGTTTGGAACTTCAAACATCTCTCTAAGAACCCTCTCTATCGTTTGCAAGGAGAGAATGGACGAAATGAAGAATAATGACCAACTGCACATATATATACTCACTATTATTAGCGTGCGCTAACTGTCTTTGTTAGCGCGCGCTATCGCAGTCCAGAGGCTACTGCCATACTGCATACAATGAGTTACGTACGCAACGCCCATGCAATTGCATATGTAATCTTCTATTTATAGCGTACGCTAGTGTCTGATCATAGCGTGCGCTACTCATAGTTGACTCGTTTATCTGTATGCTCCGAATACGGGTCCACACGCCGACAGATTCAACAAGGATAAGATTCCCTTTGGACCGATCTGATGTTAGTGTGCGCTAACAATATGCATTAACGTGCGCTAACCCTTCACAACAAACATTCGTTGACCTCGTCGGCACATGTGCCGAAAGTGACCGGGTCCACACATAGATTCCATCTGATCTGGTCTGTACTAGCGTGCGCTATCCTTTACCATTAGCGTGCGCTATGCCTGCACGACAGCGTGTGCTAGGCATGTATATTAGCGTACGCTAATAATGCTCCACTTAGCCATTTTCAGCTATCTTTGTCCAACGTCTCGACATACTGGATACATATACACGACGCACTGTATCCTCAAATGCAATTGTCGACTAAGTACGACAATTATACCAATACAGATCTCTTAATCCTTCATTTATTTTATCCATACTGTATACATTCCATGCTATACAATCTGACTCGGATAAAATAATATTAAACAACAGTAGTAGAAATTTCGGATATTACACCAATCAAGCCTTGGGAAAATACACGTCGAAAGATAGATATGACTGGATATCCTGTGTTACATACGTAACCTACACTGATTAACGTATGTAACCCACCGACCGTAGCATACGTAATGTTATACATATAGCGTATGCTATGGCTAATATACTTAGCCAAAATTCCAAACTCACCAAGCAACATCCAAACGACGAAACAAAACCGACGATAAGTATAAATATTTCGATTCCGAAATATCCTAATACAATATACATTGTATCAGTCAAATAAACAACACTTGTATAATTCCAAATGAATACGTACAACACAACAGTAACAGGAAAAAAATTCCCATGGACATTACATACCCCCCCTTAAAAAGAGTTTCGTCCCCGAAACTCGGGGTACACAACTCGGGGTACGAACTATCCATCAGGATCTGAAAACAACATCTCCAGGAATACTCCTCATTGCGAATCACTTCGCCTGAGTAATCGGGCCAACCCCTCGGGTCCCCCCCGCACCTCTTATGCCTGAACACAGCGAAAGTCAAGTGATAAAAACACTCAACCAAGTACGAGGTCAGTCGAATCATGAATCCTCCGCCAGAGACCAGCCAGAAAGTCGTACCACCCGCATGACTCGTAACACCAGTGCACACACCCCATTCTCATCGGCATCGGACGCTCATGCAAACACTGACTCACGCCACAAAAATAAAGCAACAATGCATATATAGTCCTCGGGACCATATCAATCGCGCGACCAAGTCCTCACGACTTAGACATCTCGAATCACCATGAACAATTACCCAAATCATCATAAAAATCTCGGGTACAACACCAAAAGGAAAGAAAAACGCATCAGATGACCTCAAATCTCAAGATTCTCAAAAGCTATCAATACAAGATAGATCAACAACAATTGGTTCACAACCACAATACTACAATACATATTAAGTTCAATATTAATCCAAAAAACAATAGGAAGGGTAAATACAAATCAAGGCTACATCTCAAATGTACCGCACATCGATATCCTACAGATCGTCTATCTCCTCGATCTTATCGACTCGAGGAAGACCCAAATCTGAACTCGCTGCTCCTCGGCTGTCTTTACCTCTGGCTCCCGAAGCCTGATAGGACCCCTTGGATGAAGTACGGACTGGAGTAATAAAATCTCTCGAGACCCGTGAGTTCTCTCGAGACCTACTGGCACTAGAACTCCTGCGGTATTTCTAAAGGTGTCCCTGCCTCCCACACAGAAAACAAACAATAGCTGGCACCGTACAACGAGTGCTAACATGCCCTGCTGAATCACAGTTAAAGCAAACAATAGTCGAACTCATCGTCTGAGAAGAAGATGCTTTCCCAACACGAAGACGACTAGAAAAAGACCTCTTGGACGTCGAAGCCCGATGTCCCTCTGGACGAACTGGCATCCTAGTCCTCTCACCCGAAGAAACTGAAGGGTCCTTCCGAGCAAGCTCTTTGATCAAAAGCTCTGCTCCAGTAGCCTTCTCGATGAATTCGCCAAGTGAGTTACAATTATGATTGAACAACTACATCATCAACTGCGGGTTCAGCCTCTTGATAAAATACTTGATCTTATCCGCCTCAGTACGGATAACAGATGAAGCAAACTGAAGAAGTCCTTGAAAATTTTCAGCAATAATAATAACACCCTCGCCCTTGATGGATTCGGGGTTTAAAACCTCTGACAAATTGGCTTCATGAAGTGGAGCCGGATAATACCTCTCTAAGATGAGGGTCGTGAACTCGCCCCAAACACAATCACAATCGGTGGGTTTCACAGAAAGCCACCAAGAATAAGCACCCTTACTCAAGTAGTAAGTCGCTACTGCCACCTTACTCTCTTTCGGACCATGTCGAAGAGTTTATAAAAATATTCAAGCCAATGAACAATATCAACTGGTTCCGACGAACCCTCAAAAGTAGGCGGCCTCTGACGAGATATATCGCTGACAATCAGACTCACTCCCCCAGCCTGCCCATAAAACGGCACCTAGGATCCCTGCTGCGGTGGACCACGAATCATCGAGGCCTGCATGGTCTCCACTATCTGCGTCATCTGAGTCATCTGGGCCATCATGCCCCTCATAAGCAAGAAAGGGTCGACGTGTCCACTCTCAGTCTGATCGACTTCTCGAGTATAACGTCCTGAAGGGAAATCGGTCACGTAGGTAACACCACCAGCCGAACTCTGATCCATCTTAGCATTCGTACACACATACACATGAGGTTCTAGGTTCTGGCTCGATCTGCAGCCCTTAACCTCTCTGTCACGTCCTCAGATTCCTCTTTCCATATTGAAAGAATAACGTCCGATGATGATCATAACTCAAATACGTCTCAACGGCCAAATCATAATGCTAAGTCAATAGCCAAACACGAGTATATATACTCAACACAGTCATATCAATCGTGCTAATCATAGCCACTATAGAGCTCACACGTTCCAAAACAAATAATCATGAGTCAATCGTACTACTAATGTCACATATCAGGTGCAACAAAACATGTATAATCAATGGCATAATGAATGTATGAACAAAAAGAGAATCAAGTCCTTACACAGGTCATACGAAGCTTCAAGGTCTTGCGATACTAGTCTTCACTGACGATAACTCGATGAAAGAATGACTCACACAGTCGTCCAACTATCACGACTCACAAAAGCCGACCGTCCATATTGTCATAACCTGAAAGCCCCATTACTACCGCGTCGGTAGAGCCACATAACTCACGTATCAGGGTATCTCATAACCCAATTCTCTGATACCATCTTCTGTAATACCCCCAAATCCCATTGGGTCATTACAGTGCCATGGACCCCACACCAGGAGATCCACCAGGCGAACACGACCAAAACACAACAAACTGACCAAAAGGGAGAATCACAGTCCCTACTATGATATCCAACATAATATTCCAATATGGAATTTCAATGAAAAAAGTGGGCATGCATAGCCAAAATAAAAATACAACAACATCCACGAGCCTTGCTCGGATAATACAAAATGACAACAACTGACAAAACTGGAGTACTCCAAACTGTCTGACCAACATGAACACCAAAACATCTAGGACTAGTATCGTTCGAATGCCTCATCGCCATCGTCATGCCCCTGTGTATCAACTCTCTCCTTGCAAGCACCTAAAACATGTAAACATGTTTCGCCCCCACGGGGTCAGTCATCCAGATAATGAATATCAAATACTTGTGCAACATGATATGCATCCAAAGGCAGATTAAAATGGTACAACAATGGTAATACGAGATGCTAACAAATCAATGTAAGAATCGAGCATTCGTGAAACACTATTCCCACGGCATATGATCGGTACCTGCTCAACAGGTTAGAACACAAGTGCCCAACAGCGAATCATCCATATAGAATAATCATTTATACAGGATACAACAATGAATTACCCGAAGGTAAACCAAACCAGAGCTGAAATGAACACGAATCACAATGCCCGAAGGCTCCAAAGGAAATATCAAAACATCATAATGGCCTGAAAGCCCTCAGCCGAAGCTGCCAAAATATCACGATGCCCTGAAAGCCACTCAGCCGAATCTGCCAATCATCACAATGTCCCGAAGCCAAACAGCCCGAAGTTGTATCATCTGAGGGCCGAAGCCACGGCATGAAGCCGTATCACAATGAGGGCCGAAGGCACGGCACGAAGTCGTATCACAATGAGGCCATCCAATGACCGTGACCTACTGAACTGTAGGTGTTGGGAAACCAACCGCGAAGGTTCAAGCCCTAAACTTACCCATCGAGCACTAGCCGAGACTAGCCTCCAAAAAAATTATTTACAAACGGCAACGATCCCAAGATTATCGAAATCACAAGAATAATAGTGTGTTGCCTTGAGTCGGCCAACACGACAGCAATAACTCACGGATGGGTACCCTCCTCGACACTCCCAATTCAAGACCTCCACTACCTTTAGAACGACTAATTGATAACAATGATATCACGGATGGGAAATGTCCCCGACAGTCCCAATTTTAATACATCGATTGCCTTAAAATGGTCAATCGATAACAACGACTCAACGGATGGGAAATGTCCTCGGCAGTCCCAATTCAATACATCGATTACCTTAGAATGATCAATCGATAACAACGATACAACGGATGGGAAATGTCCTCGACAGTCCCAATTCAATACATCGATTACCTTAGAACGGTCGATCGATAACAATGACTCAACGGGTGGGAAATGTCCTCGATAGTCCCAATTCAATACATCGATTACCTTAGAACAGTCAATCGATGACAATGACTCAACGGATGGGAAATGTCCTCGACAGTCCCAATCAATACATTGATTACCTTATAACGGTCAATCGATGACAACGACTCAACGGATGTCTTGGCATCTTTAATCGGTTACCGATAACGAAGATGATAATCGAATTCATCAATGCCTTCAATCGGCCAACACAACATCAATAACGAAGCACTAATATCAATAACAATGATCACAACTATGTCTTAAATCGACATCAATACCAACAACAACAATCGATACATCGATATCGCGAACATGCTATCAACAATAACATCAACAACGAGTATCTCAATGCTTTGAACGACTTTTGCCGAACAATAGTAACATTTGGCGTAATTTGTCGAAGGGTGTCGTCTCAAACAATCCCCTGATATCAATAAAATCAAAAAGAGACGTCTCGAAATGATACACACATTCATACACATACATGATAACATTAATCTCATTGACTAGTACAAGTATAAAACTTGCCTCAAACCGAAGGCAAGAAAGTCCTTTCACGATCAACGTCCTCCTACAAAACGACGAACGACATACTCCAACGGTCATAATCACTCGAACAATCTTGAATGAAATGCGATTCATTCAATAACACAAAATCAATGAAAAGCAACACAAAAAAAAATCCCGATTCGATCCCGAATCGGTTAGACTCCACAAACGAATATCATAGTTCTCAACTATGAATTCTAACATCTTCCAAGACTTCAATGATCAATATGATTAAATGTTCTTAACACTTGTGAAAACAATTCAACAAGAATCACTTAAGAACAACATTATTCTAATCATCCCAAAAATGATAACCTCACCAATATTAACCATATCACCTCAAGAACATCACCAACACAACAACATGATGTCTAAACGATAATCAACCACCAAATCATCATAAATTTGGATTAATCAGCAAGATTAGATCAACCATTGCAAGATTATGATGATCATTACATTATTCATCATAATTCCTCACTAAAATGGTTATAATCCCCCCCAAGAAACACAAACAACAACAACAACAACAATCATATCAAGACTATGTTAATCATATAACAATCTTAACATAATCCTTCCTAGATATGATTATAACCTCCAAACATTCTAAAACATCAAGAACACAATCAAACTCAAACTATAACATCATGTTCTTCATCATAAGTGTAATACCCGAGATTTCTGATATGTATTTGGAACTTGTGATATTGTAATCGTTGTACTTGATCTGAGTATTATTCTCCGTATTTCATAATCCGATGTTGTCGAGCGTATGATTTCATGTATGTGATTTAAAAATTGTAATTCTGCGCATGTAGCGCACGCTATCGGCTATGAGTAGCGTACGCTAACATGGACTCAATAGCGCACGCTACAAAGGAACATTAGCGCACGCTATGCGTGGTCAAATTGATTGAGACATGCGGTAGGTGAGATCTGGCCGGGGACCCTTGTCGCTCGTGTCGGGATGAACCTGGATGGCTTTCGGGAAAAGCCGAGTCAACGCCTTAGCGCACGCTACAGGCATGTGCATAGCGCGCGCTAAGTGTTGAGTATAGTTTAGTCAGTGATCCGTTAGCGCACGCTACGAGCAGGGACTAGCGCGCGCTAATAGCCATTTCTTATAAATAGGACAGCATCCTATTCGTGATTTCAGTTCCTTCTTCTCCCATACCCGAACTCTTACACTTAGAGCATAACTTCCTTCATCCTAAACACTTCATATCAACATCCTAGTTCGTGATTGAAGATCGTATATCATTGGAGATTGGTGTTCAAGCCTTCGGCGTTGGATTGCTTCGATTTCCTCCGTGTTCTTCACTACTTTGAGGTAAGTGATTCTTAACCAATACTAGTGGTGTTCTAAAGGACGTTTGATCATGCTTATCTTGTCAGTTAGATTCTTAAGTAGTCGAACATCATGTGTAGAAGGATATTTTCGATGTTTCGATACTTATTCACCATATAAACCATTGAACCTCTTGGTGTTTGAACTCCTAGCATATTCTGAAGCTTCAAACCTATTTGTAATCAGTAGACGGATTTACCTAGTTGTTACGTTTTACACATTGGAATCATGCGTTTTGGAACGTAGGACGAACGGAACTTAGAGTATTTTCTTGAAGATCGAAGATGAATTATGATGTTGAGATGATTATCCGTATATTTGTATCTCATAATCATAGAACTTCCACAAACCTTATTAGCATGATATGCTTGAGGATGACTTGTTTTATCACCAGAGAATTCATGAGTTCATCACCCTTCAACCCAGTTTTCTGTCAGTAGTGATCTGCCATGCACGATTAGCGCACGCTAACATACGTTAGTTAACGTGTGCTATCGGGGTTAAGTTAACGCACGATTACGTACGTAACGTACGTTATGAGATCAGCCGAGTCAAACTGTCAGTCCGTGGCTAGCGTACGCTAGGCTTATACGATAGCGTACGCTAACAGGCAGGCTTAGCGCACGTTACATAGAGTACGTAGCGCACGCTAAGCAGTCCAGGCAGATTGTTTATTTTGAGCTTTTTAGCCGTAGACCGAATTGCTAGGCCATCGTTCGACTTGAGATGATTTGTATATCATTCCTTTTGTTAAGGTTCGAGCTTATTACGTTGATCGAAGGAGGCGGCCTTCGAATGTGTTGAGATCATTGAAGTATTCCATTCTTGGCATTTTCGAGGCAAGTATCATATGTCGAGTTCGATTTATATTGAAACTTTGATCATGCTTGTGGTTTTGTTCATGTTGTTGAATATGAGATGTATTTCTGAAATTTCTCGAGGTATTCGTTGTTATTTGTTCGTATTGATGAACATATTGAAATGCATATATGTATGGATAGTTGATTGATTTATGGTATAAATGATCCGAGGGGATCATGAGGATCTATGCTGAGAGCACTGGATCGAATGTCCACCATGCGTTGGTCCGACGGGATCATCATGGGGATCTATGCTGAGGGCGCTGGATCGCTGGATGGGTTTTCCACCATGCGTTGGTCCGACAGGATCATCATAGGGATCTATACCAAGGGCGCTGGATCGCTGGATTACCCTGTACTGTGTTGATGGAATCGTGAGGATTCGCATCGTTGGATTCCGGTGGCGGAAGTCCGTTTTGCATGTTTTATGATGCATTGATGATTTATTGTATTACGATACTTGTACTAGCATTGTTTTGCTAATCTCTTCGGGGGTGGACACTGTTTTGATGTTCAGGTAGCCGAGGAGCGGGGAAGCAACCACGATCGGCTGTGACGATGAAATGGCTCAGTGATGTGGTTGATGTTTATTGTTATTGTGATTTGTCTTCTTGGTCTATTTAGTACTCGAGTACGTCTGTTTTTAATAACGTCTTTTCGATATGGTTGTATAAGTTAATTCATTTGATCGGTTGAATCAAATCTGTATTTGAACTTCAGTTGTACGATTGGATTCAATTTACACTCCTTTTAAAATTAGCCTTGTAAATCCTTACCTAAAGGGTTTACAGCGCTGTAATTATTCCGAATATCTCGAGGTGTTACAGAATATGGTATCAGAGCTAAGATTCATGGATATCTTGGCAGTCGGGTTAGTTGGGTCAGTTTACGTTATTTGATTATTGGTCATTCGTAACATCACTGCTGAGCCAGCATCATCGTGTGGACCGTGGTTGTAAGTTCCTAAATCTCAAATACTACCGTTTTATTTATTCATGTTTGTGAACGTTGATGGATGTACTTTTAGAAAGTTTGCCCTGGATATTGAGTATTTATGTTTACAGTATGTTGAGAGGAGGTCGTGGACGCGGACGCGGTCGTGGACGCGGACGTGGAAATGCGAGACAAGAAGAGTCGGTATCTACCCCAGAGATAACCGCTAGTCGAACGGATTCCCATTCCGGGGGACAGCAGGGATCGGCAAATAATAATGCAGATCCTAACGTGCCAGGAGTGCTTCAGCAGGTGGTTGCCCAGATAAACCAGTTTGCTCAAGTTGTGGATCGCATGCAGACGGCGATGGGACAGCAGCATAACGTGGATAATCGAGGAGATAAACGGCTTACCGAAGTGATCAAATTGCACCCTCCGAAATTTGACGGTTCTGCTGAAACGCTTTCTTGGGATCACTGGCTGAAGGAATTAGAAAAGATTTTTGCATGGATTAACTGTCCCAACGATAGGAAGGTTCCGGTCGCCCAGTATCTTCTGACAGGGAGGATTTCGACTGGTGGGAGGCCATTCGACCGGAGGAGCACAATGTCGACTGGACGGAATTCAAATTGATGATGGAAGCGCAGTATTGTCCTCGCCCAGTTAGAGAAGCCCGAGTTCGGGAGTTTTTCTCACCACAAAACTCAGAAGCATCTGTGACGGACGTGATTAAGACCTTTAATCACCAGCTGACTTATGTGCGCCACTTGGTCAGGACCGAGGCGGAGAGGATTTTCCATTTTGACATGCGAAGGAAGCCGGAAATTCAGCAATATATGTCTGGATTTGAATGTACCACCTTGCGACAGTATCAGGACAAGGCATTGGCCTATGATATGAAGGAGGCAGCAGTAGAGAAATCGACGGAAGCAAAGAAACAGAAGGTGTCTGGCAACTTCACGGAGAATAAGAGTAGCGGGCCTCGCAGGGGTCAGTCCTCTTTTCATTCATCCAGGAGACCTCCGCATCCTTCTCTAGGTGGAAAGAAGTTCCGGGCAGCACCAACTGTTTCAGACGTAGGGAAGAAGTGTTATAACTGTGGCAAAGCGGGACATGTTCGACGTGATTGTTTCGCGCCTGCTGTGACCTGTTTCGAGTGTGGACAGGAAGGACATCGCGCAACATTTTGTGGGAATGCGACCCGATCTTTTGGTACTCGCACTCCTGTACCGGTTCCGAAGGACACTAGTGTAAACCAGACGCAGCAGAGCGGTTTCCCGCAGCAGAATGTTGGGAAAAGAGAGGCATCCAGCGCTGGGTCCGTTCCTCCGCGTATTTACGAGATGAAGAAGGATGATCAGAACCCAGCTATTGCATCAGGTATGATTCAGATCCTTTTGCAACCAGTTAGTGTCTTGTTCGATTCGGGAGCTACGCATTCTTTTATATCTTTGAACTGTGTTAATCGTTTGAAAATCTCATGCTTGTATGATTGTGAACCTTATGTTGTGGGATTACCGAGCGGAGAGAAAATTGTGGGAACCCTAGAAGCTAGGGATTTTCCAGTAACTATAGGAGGGAGAGATTGGCTATCGAACCTTATTGTGGTTGACATCTACGGTGACGATTTAATTCTCGGAGACGATTGGCTCAACCGTTATGGATCTATTCTGAATTACCAAGAGAGAGTCATTTCTATCATTGCCGATGACGGATCTGAACACTTATTCCGAGGATGGAGACCAGGAAGCTCGGGAAAATTGATCAAAGCAATGAAAGCCGTGAAATTATCAAGGTGGATGTCACGGACTTTGGTGCTATGCCATGAGGAAAGAGGAAGGAGTAGAGCTCTCGTCTATTTCAGTTGTGAATGAGTTCTCAGATGTATTTCCTGACGAACTACCTGGGTTACCTCCGCAGAGAGAAGTGGAATTCACTATCAAATTAGAGCCTGGAGCAGCTCCTATTTCCAGAGCACCATACCGCATGGCGCCAACCGAGATGTATGAACTAAAGAAGCAATTGGAAGAATTATTACAGAAGGGTTACATTCAACCTAGCATTTCTCCTTGGGGAGCACCCGTTCTCTTTGTCCGGAAGAAAGATGGATCCCTCCAATTATGTATTGATTACAGGGAATTAAACAAAGTGACGATCAAGAACAAGTATCCGATACCTCGGATCGACGACTTGTTTGATCAATTGCAAGGGGCAAGGGTATTCTCGAAGATTGACTTGCGATCAGGATACCATCAGTTGAGAATTGAGAAATCGGATATACCGAAGTCTGCTTTCAGATCCCGGTACGGGCATTATGAATTTGTAGTGATGCCATTTGGACTTACCAATGCTCCTGCGGTATTTATGCAATTGATGAATCGGGTATTCTTAGAATACTTGGATAAATTTGTGGTCGTCTTCATTGATGACATCTTGATATATTCGAAGGACGCAGAGGAGCATGCCGAACATTTGCGTGTGGTTTTGAGCACTTTGAGGAAGGAACAGCTGTATGCAAAGCTTTCTAAATGCGAGTTCTGGCTTAGGGAAGTAACCTTCCTTGGGCATGTGATATCACGACGGGTTCAGTGGACCCAAGAAAGTCAAGCAATCTTGGAATGGGAAGTTCCTAGTAATGTGAAAGAAGTCCGGAGTTTCCTAGGACTTGCGGGATATTATCGCCGCTTTGTAGAGGGATTTTCCAAGATTTCTCGTCCGCTCACTCAGCTGTTATAGAAAACTCAAAATTTTAAGTGGGATGAGAAATGCCAGGCTGGTTTTGATGAGCTTAAGAAGAGACTGACGACAGCACCTATTTTAGCATTGCCAGATGGAACTGATGGATTCATGGTATACAGCGACGCTTCGAATCAGGTTCTGGGTTGTGTATTGATGCAAAAGGATAAGGTGATTGCTTATGCTTCTCGGCAATTGAAACCGTATGAGGTTAATTACCCGACTCACAATCAGGAGCTAGCAGCTGTGGTCTTTGCCTTGAAAATTTGGCGACATTATTTGTACGGTACTCATTGTCAGATCTTTACAGACCATAAGAGCCTCAAGTACATTTTCAGTCAGAAAGAATTAAACATGAGGCAGAGAAGGTGGCTGGAATTGATCAAGGATTACGACTTGGAGATTCTCTATCATCCGGGGAAAGCAAACGTAGTAGCCGATGCTTGAGTCAGAACCTGTTTCTCTTCGAGTGTTGGAAGCACTTACATCCCAAACCAAAGATTCAATGAACCGATCCGTGAAGGGGTTGAAGTATGGGCACCAGGAATCCAAGGGCAACTTTATGTGATGGAACTGACTTCATCACTAGTCGAGGAGATCAAGTCTAAGCAGTTGGACGATTCTCTGATCCTTCGATTATGTGACGAAGTAAAGAAAGGAAAAGCCCCAGGATTCGTGTTACAAGACGATGGATTTCTGAGATTTCAGAATCGACTTTGCGTTCCCGATGATGGTGATTTGAGACGGACTATTCTGAAGAAAGCTCACAGCGCGCCATATTCCATTCACCCGGGCAGCATAAGATGTATAAGGATTTAAAACAAAATTTCTGGTGGGGAAATATGAAGAAGGACGTAGCAGAGTACGTTTCGAAGTGCTTGACTTGTCAGCAGGTTAAGATTGAACATCAGCGACCTGCCGGAATGTTAAAGCTGCTTCCGATCCCTGAATGGAAGTGGGAGGACATCTCGATGGATTTCATCACCAGTATGCCAAGAACTATAACGGGAATGAACATGATTTGGCTTGTAGTTGATCGACTAACCAAGTCGGCTCATTTCCTAGGGATTAAAGATACATGGGGGCCCGAGAGATTGGCGCGAGTATTTATTGCGGAGATAGTCAGATTGCATGGGACGCCGAAGACCATTATTTCAGATCGAGATGGTCGTTTCGTGTCGCACTTCTGGAAAGCAGTTCACAGGGCTTTGGGAACTGAGCTCAACTTTAGCACGGCTTATCATCCCCAAACGGACGGTCAGTCCGAAAGGACTATACAGACAGTAGAGGACATGCTTAGAGCTTGTGCATTAGATTGGTCAACAGATTGGGAAGTTCACTTGCCCTTGATCGAGTTCACCTATAATAACAGTTGGCATGCTTCTATTAAGATGGCACCATTTGAAGCTTTGTACGGGAGAAGATGCCGATCACCCCTGTGTTGGGATGATTCTTCGGATTTGATCGGGACGGAACCGGAAATTATTATTCAGACTAAAGAGAAGGAAGATTAGATTCGATAAAGATTGTTGATCGCCCAGTCGGCGAAGTCTTATGCAGATATACGTCGTCGCCCTCTAGAGTTCGATGCTGGGGACCATGTACTATTGAAGGTGTCTCCTACACGAGGGATTTTCCGTTTTGGGAGGAGAGGCAAGCTTAGTCCAAGATATATCGGACCATTCGAGATCCTCGAGAGAGTTAGAGATCTAGCATATAGGTTGGCCTTACCGCCATCGCTGAGTCACGTTCACAATGTGTTTCACGTATCCCAATTGCGGAAGTATATACCAGACCCCAGTCACGTCATTGATTTCGACCAGAATGAGATAGCTAATGATGGCACCTTCGAAGAGAGACCAATCAAGATACTTGAGAGCCGGATCAAACAATTGAGGAATAAACCAATACACTTGGTTAAAGTACAATGGTAACGACATGGAGTCGAAGAGGCCACTTGGGAAACGGAGGACAGTATGAAGGCTAGATATCCAGAGTTGTTTTCATCTTAAGTTTCGGGACGAAACTTCTTTTTAGGGAGGAAGGATGTAATACCCGAGATTTCTGATATGTATTTGGAACTTGTGATATTGTAATCGTTGTACTTGATCTGAGTATTATTCTCCGTATTTCATAATCCGATGTTGTCGAGCGTATGATTTCATGTATGTGATTTAAAAATTGTAATTCGCGCATGTAGCGCACGCTATCGGCTATGAGTAGCGACGCTAACATGGACTCAATAGCGCACGCTACAAAGGAACATTAGCGCACGCTATGCGTGGTCAAATTGATTGAGACATGCGGTAGGTGAGATCTGGCGGGGACCCTTGTCGGATCGTGTCGGGATGAACCTCGGACGGATTTCGAGAAAGCCGAAGTCAACGCCTTAGCGCACGCCACGTGCATGTGCATAGCGCGCGCTAAGTGTTGAGTACAGTTTAGTCAGTGAGCCGTTAGCGCACGCTACGAGCAGGGACTAGCGCGCGCTAATAGCCATTTCTTATAAATAGGACAGCATCCTATTCGTGATTTCAGTTCCTTCTTCTCCCGTACCCGAATTCTTACACTTAGAGCATAACTTCCTTCATCCTAAACACTTCATATCAACATCCTAGTGTGTGATTGAAGATCGTATATCATTGGAGATTGGTGTTCAAGCCTTCGGCGTTGGATTGCTTCGATTTCCTCCGTGTTCTTCACTACTTTGAGGTAGGTGATTCTTCACCAATACTAGTAGTGTTCTAAAGGATGTTTGATCATGCTTATCTTGTCAGTTAGATTCTTAAGTAGTCGAACATCATGTGTAGAAGGATATTTTCGATGTTTCGATACTTATTCACCGTATAAACCATTGAACCTCTTGGTGTTTGAACTCCTAACATATTCTGAAGCTTCAAACCTATTTGTGATCAGTAGACGGATTTACCTAGTTGTTACGTTTTACACATTGGAATCATGCGTTTTGGAACGTAGGACGAACGGAACTTAGAGCATTTTCTTGAAGATCGAAGATGAATTATGATGTTGAGATGATTATCTGTATATTTGTATCTCATAATCATAGAACTTCCACAAACCTTATTAGCATGATATGCTTGAGGATGACTTATTTTATCACCAGAGAATTCATGAGTTCATCACCCTTCAACCCAGTTTTCTGTCAGTAGTGATCTGCCATGCACGATTAGCGCACGCTAACATACGTTAGTTAACGTGCGCTATCGGGGTTAAGTTAACGCATGATTACGTACGTAACGTACGTTATGAGATCAACCGAGTCAAACTGTCAGTCCATGGCTAGCGTACGCTAGGCTTATACGATAGCGTACGCTAACAGGCAGGCTTAGCGCACGTTACGTAGAGTACGTAGCGCACGCTTCAAACCCAGCATTGTTTATTTTGAGCTTTTTAGCCGTAGACCGAATTGCTAGGCCATCGTTCGACTTGAGATGATTTGTATATCATTCCTTTTGTTAAGGTTCGAGCTTGTTACGTTGATCGAAGGAGGCGGCCTTCGAGTGTGTTGAGATCATTGAAGTATTCCATTCTTGCCATTTTCGAGGCAAGTATCATATGTCGAGTTCGATTTATATTGAAACTTTGATCATGCTTGTGGTTTTGTTCATGTTGTTGAATATGAGATGTATTTCTGAAATTTCTCGTGGTATTCGTTGTTATTTGTTCGTATTGATGAACATATTGAAATGCATATATATGCATAGTTGATTGATTTATGGTATAAATGATCCGAGGGGATCATGAGGATCTATGCTGAGGGCGCTGGATCGAATGTCCACCATGTGTTGGTCCGACAGGATCATCATGGGGATCTATGCTGAGGGCGCTGGATCGCTGGACGGGTTTTCCACCATGCGTTGGTCCGACGGGATCATCATGGGGATCTATACCAAGGGCGCTAGATCGATGGATTACCCTGTACTGTGTTGATGGAATCGTGAGGATTCGCATCGTTGGATTCCGGTGGCGGAAGTCCGTTTTGCATGTTTTATGATGCATTGATGATTTATTGTATTACGATACTTTTACTAGCATTGTTTTGCTAACCCCTTCGGGGGTGGACATTGTTTTGATGTTCAGGTAGCCGAGGAGCGGTGAAGCAACCACAGTACCGACAGGACGATGAAATGGCTCAGTGATGTGGTTGATGTTTATTGTTATTGTGATTTGTCTTCTTGGTCTATTTAGTACTCGAGTACGTCTGTTTTTAATAACGTCTTTTCGATATGGTTGTATAAGTTAATTCATTTGATCGGTTGAATCAAATCTGTATTTGAACTTCAGTTGTACGATTGGATTATATTTACACTCCTTTTAAAATTAGCCTTGTAAATCCTTACCTAAAGGGTTTACGGCGCTGTAATTATTCCGAATATCTCGGGGTGTTACAATAAGTTCATAAAAACTATGAAGAACCATACTACCCTCCAACAAATCATCAAAACATGAAGTAACTAACAATAACAACATCATAATCTCGAGTTCAACACCATATTAATGACATACCTCTTGAAGAAGTGAAGAACAACCCCAAACCATCAAGAAACACTCCAAACTCCAAGTTCCTAAGCTTCAATCCAAGTTATGAAGCTCCTCAACAGATTGGAAGTGGCTGGAAAAGACTAAGGGATGCAAAGGGATGATTTTTAGAGGAAGAAATTGAAAATAGATCGTGAGAAAATGAAAGACGAATCATGTCTTTATAATCTGCACATCACATTACGGCCGCTATGTAGCCTTCTTAACGTACGTTATGCTCTTTAACGTACATTAGCGCCTTTACGTAGCGTATGCTACGTAGTCCACATCTTACTGCCACAAAACGGGGTGTCCCTTACGTACGTTAACAAAATTACGTATGTAACCATCCTCACCATTGCGTACGTTAACCTCCCGGTATAGTGTACATAATGTACGTTGACCTGCCTATCCTGATCAAGCCTCGGGAAAATCAACCTCACCCGGCCTCACACGTCGAAAAATAGATATGACCGGATACCCTGCGTTACGTACGTAACCTACACGGATTAACGTACGTAACCCGCCAACCGTAGCGTACGTAATGCTATACATATAGCGTACGCTATGGCTAATATACTTAGCCAAAATTCCAATCTCACCAAGCAACATCCAAACGATGAAACAAAACCGACGACAAGTATAAATATTTCGATTCCGAAATATTCCAATACAATATACATTGTATCAGTCAAATAAACAACACTTGTATAATTCCAATGAATACGTACAACACAACAGTAACAGGAAAAAAAAATTCCCCGGACATTACATATACTCGTCCCAATAACATTCTCATACGATACCCGATATTAGAATTAAAACATTCTGATACACGATGTCTTCAAATGCAATTGTCGACCAAGTACGATGATTATATCAATACATATGGCTCAGTCCTTCAATTATTTTATCCATACTGTACAGATTCCATACTGTACAACATAACTTGAATAAAATAACATTAAACAACCATAGTAGAAATTTAGGATATTACAACTTACCATAAATAATTCCAGATCTTTGATCCTTGAACGGGGTACTGATCGCTGAAATTCGCGTAGTATGGTTTTCAAATCAGATCAATTTTAAAATTTGTAAAACCTCGAAGTATTTCCAAGGTGTCGAACCCAAGGGAATTGATATGTCGAAAATAAAGGAAGTAACTCTACTCAAAATTTGACTGCTATTTAGGAATCCGAAAATTTGGTTTGTTTCTAATTATCTACTTTCAAAAATCGAAAAATAAAAATTAAATAACAATTAATCCTAAAAATAAAAAATCTAGAACAATAAGATAAGAATATCAAGTATTATGCAAAGAGAGCAAAATAAAGTGAATTATCTAAATCAAGCAAATAAAGCAAATTGGCAAGATAAAATCACAAGTTGAAAGCTAATTGATCCTAGGGTAGTATCGTCTAATTGAGTTCACATAATCCATTCACTTGATTCCTTTTCCCCAAATTTTAATTCAATCCTAGAAATAATCACTCAGCCGATCTAGAATTCCGATCAAGGCAACCTAGAAAGATAGTTAATTTAAACCCTTTTCCCACAAGGCTCAAAGAATTTAAATCACTTAAAAAGCGTCAACTTATTTATCTATGATTTATCTTACTCCGCTCAAGTCTTAAGATCAAATCATATTGTGCATCAAGTATTTCCACTAATTAATTAATCCTTCCGGGCAAAATTAATTAGCTAACATGCATCGATTAAGGGCCCTTTAATCTAGCATGAGATTTAACGCATCTTGATCACAAGCCTAGGATGAAAGGTAAAAAGGTAATCAAAGGGACGTCATGTGAACATCAATTAAAATTACTAACCCTAGAATCAATCAATGGATTTAGCTAGACATAATTGAAATTAAACAAGAAATAGATGGAGAATACATATTATTAATATGAAAAGAGAGATTACAACCCTTCCGGATGAACTCTGAGTCTTCAATCTCCGAAAAAGTATAAAAACAATAATAATTGCTGCTTTGCAAAAAGTTCTAGTATCCAAGGAATTAAAATTGCAAAAAAAACGTAAAAGTGTGCTAAAGATGATAAAAGATGCTAAACTAGGTCTAGAAGGAGGTGTATATATCCTATGGGAGTTAAACTCCCGATTAGAACTAATCTAGGAAACAAAATCTATCCAAAAGAGTCACAATCTGTCAAAACTCGAGAACCCGCGGAGCAGCCTATCGGCCGGGCCTATCGGCCGATAGGCTCGCCCGATAGGTGGTCTGACTTTTGCAAAAATCCATTTCTTCCGTCCGTTTGACTCGACTCTCGGTCCTTTGTCTCGTTTTGGGTTCTTTTGGCTCTAAAAACCTGCAAACACACTAAAACCAACCCAAACGCGTAATACGGCTCGACTAATCATAAATAAGCCAAATACGAGCACATTAATCACGAAACGAGATAAAAACCTAGTATAAAATCCTAGAAAAATGTGGTAAAATTACCACCTATCAGGTACTAAATATGGCTTCTCTCCATAGCATGCACATTATCATGGGCAACATATTTTCTATATGCACGTAAAACATATACATATTTAGATCCATAAGTGTACAAATCAATGGACAAATGAATCATTAATTAGAAAAAGATGAAGAGATGAGAAACGCCCGGAAAAGGGACTACTGGGCTCGATAATTGGCCGAAAAAGGACTCAGGCATGGCAGTGCAGCAGCTCGGTGATGGATGAGGTCGGATCTTCAAATTTCCTCGTAAAAATCTGCTTCAGTTCGGCGACATATTCAGTAAGAAATATTACAGAAAATCCTATCTCCACTGTTAAATATATAGATATTTATGTTAGGAAGTTTCTCTCAAAATTTCAAGCTGGTCCGACGGTTAACGATGCGAGAAACGCAATTTTCCCGCTGCCTCACAGTGCAGAAAATCTGCTCACGGATTTTTTTTTTGCGAATTTCGAAAATCAGAAGGAAAAAAAACTACTGTTAGAGCATCGTGCTAATAACGTGTTATAAACTAAATAGATTAGGGTGAAAGAAGAGAGAATACATAGAGAAGTAAACTCAAGAAACGTAGAATTGTATAGAATTGTATTCAAGTGTATTCAATATGAGTACTAAAGACCTCTATTTATAGTGGTACAAAGCTAGGGTTTTAGGGTTTAGTAACTTGCCCAACACTCATATAATGTATATCTATATCTTATAAATATATTTACAACAACTTAATTTCTAACTATATACATGTCATTTATTGTCTCTACGTCCAACTACTAATATTGTTGGACAATCATACTTTGAACAATTATCTAATAGCTACTAACTCGTATCTAACATTTATTGGATATCTCCCCTATATACTAATTCAGAATGCGCTGATCCTAAGTGGCAGCTTCTCATGCTTCGACTGCCACATGTCTTTTGCTGGTGCTTCGTGTGCTTATATGTCAGTCTCTCATGCTTCAGCGAACACATAATCAATTACTGGATCATCATTGTATTTATTATATTATAATTATATGTGAAATAACTCCTACCTACCTTATTAATTTTTACAAATTAAGGAATATGAATTATGAATAAATAGGAATTGATTATATTTACAAAAATATTTTACATTTTCATTAATTAAAAAAATGTAAATCCCAAAGAAAGAGGAATTTAATATAGTAGTGTGTACTGTATATTAAAACTTAAACCTAAAATCTCGCTGAAATATTATATATTTCCACTAATTAATTAGTTTATATTGGTTAGTCACTATAATGATGTATATCAATAAAAGAAATATCAACTGAAATGAAAGATATTTGGCAGTATTGCAAAAGGAGTGTTGAATATATGTAATTAAAAAGTACTTGAAGTCCTAATCAATTAAATAAATAGAAATAATCTTATTAAAAATATTATTGAAAGTGTAGAAACAATGGTTTTAATTATTATTTATAAATAAATCAAAGAAACTATGGAATAAATCAATTAGTCTATATTAATTTTAAATCTTATTTTTATTAATATAAAGTAACAAAATAAATGAAAAAATCATATTTACTAAATTATATAATTACTAATTTTATAAATTTTCAAAGATATATTTCTAAATACATAAGAAATTTAATTTAGTAATAATATACTAATCCGTAGATTCATCTTTATACAAAGAGAATTTTAGAAAATAACAATTGATCGAGGTCCTAATCAGTTAAATAAATCAAAATAATATTAATAAAGAATATTATTGAAAGTGTAGAAATAATAGTTTTAATTATTATTTATAATTAAATCAAAGAAACTATGGAATAAATCAATTAGTCTATCCTAGTTTTAAATCTTATTTAATTATATAAAATAACAAAATAAATAAATAAACTCATATTTACTAAATTATATAATTACTGATTTTATGATTTTTCAAAGAAATATTTCTAAATACATAAGCAATAAATTTAATAATAATATACTAATCCGTAGATACGTCTTTGTACAAGAGAATTATAAGAAATAAAAATTGGTCGTTTTAAGTGATTTTCAAGTATTTTTTTTAATTTTTAGTTTTAAAATATTTTTTAGTTTATTTAATTTTAAAATCAACTATATATTTTTGAAAGTTTTGGATTTGCTTTTATATTTTAAATTATATCCAAATCATTTATGTAATATTTTTTTAAATATGAGGATTATCTCCTTTTTGGTCATTTAATAGAAACCGTTAAATACTTAACGATTTGGACTATTTTGGCAAAAAAAGGACGTGGGCAATTCATGTGAGAAAAGAAGAGAATTGCAAGAATAATTGATTATGTGAGAGACTTTAGTTTTTGTATTTTCTTTTCTAATATGCTTGCAATATTTTGGTACAAACACACCTTATTGATTCAATATAGAAGAGATAATTCAAATCCCAAATGTCTACCTCTCAATAAGAATTCAACAGGTTGAACTCTCTCTACATGAGATGACTTTGCCTCTCTCTTCGTGAGACGACTTAACCCTAACCCTTTCACTCTCGTCTGTAATATCCTGCATTTCTACTATGTTGTTTAATGAGATTTTATCCAAGTCATACTGCACAGTGTGGAATCGGTATAATATGGATAAAATATTATGAGGATTCATACAGCTGTATTGATATAATTGCCGTAGTTGGTCGACAATTACATTTGAGGATATCGTGTATCAGGTTATCATACTTTTGATATCAGGTATATCGTATGAGGGTATTATTGGAACGAGTTTATGAATTCAGTTGGAATTATACAAATGATGTTGTACTGGGTTTATACAACATATACTATATTGGGATATTACGGAATCGAGTTTTTTGTGTTTGTCGACTGGATGTTGCTGGAGAGTTGCGTTGTGGCCAAGTATAGCCTTATTACCGTATGCTAGTTGAAGGACGTAGCGCACGCTATGCAAGCTTAGCACACGCTAAAGGCGAAGATTAGCACGCGCAAGACATGTGGGCCCGATGGTCGGCAGCTTTCGACATGCATGTGCATACTCGAGTCAATGGCATTTAGCGCACGCTAAAGCCTAAGGTTAGCACACGCTAATGTAGATCAGTCCAGAGGAATCTATGTGTGGACCCTACTACTTTCGGTGCATGTTTCGATGTGGTCAATGGATGTTTGCTATGGAACATTAGTGCACGCTAAGCGTGGGCTTAACGCACGCTAATTGTAGATCGATTAAGGGAATCTCGGCAATCGTGGGTTGCTTTCAGCAAGTAGGACCCAGACACCTTCGATAAGTGCAGACAAGGAGTCAACGACGAGATAACGTGTGCCATGGTTCAAAGAGTAACGCATGCTAATGGAGCATGAGGTTTACGTACGTTAAAGGGGTATGTTGCGTACGTAAGTCATTGTACAAAATGAGGTAGTAGCCTCTGGAACTTGTTTAGCGCATGCTATATAGTGAGAGTAGCGCACGCTGAAGTTATTGGACAGAAACTCAGCTTACTGCCGAACTGGTTAGCGCACGCTAAAGTCACTCGTTAGCGCATACTAGTAATGTGTAGTGTATATATATATATATATATATATATATATATATATATATATATATATATGTGTGTGTGTGTGTGTGTGTGTGTGTGCAGTTGGTTATTATTGATTCATTTCGGTCATTCTTTCCTTTTATCCAGTAGAGAGATTTCTTGGAGATAGTTTTGGGTTCCAAACACTCAATTGTTTGTGGAGTTGATCATCTTTAACAATATTGAGCTTGGGGACGTGAATTGGAGTTTTGTTCTTAGATTTGATGATGATTCTTGGAAGGAGTTCGATTGTTCTTCACCGTAGTTCATCAACACAAGGTAATATTCATATTCCTCTGATTGTAGCTTGGTTTTGGCAGCATGTTTACATGTTAGGAAGCATGTTGGTCTATCCTATTATTTATGATAATGATATACATGATTAACTTGAATTGTGACAAGAGATTGAAGATATTGGTTAAGCTTCTTCATGTTGTAAGAGTTATGATTCGTTCAAACATGCTCGTAAGATGTATTATCGAATTTTGTTGATGTTGTTGTTGATATATGGGTATTGATATGATTCTTGTGGTTTTGGATAGTGTTGTTTATTTTCAAGAGGTGTGTTGGTTAATCCCTCTTTTCTTTTTTGGATTCTTGATGTTGTTATAAATATGGGAGTATTATTGTAGTTCCTGATGTTTCATGGAGCTTGTTGAGGAAGATGATGGTATTATATATATATATATATACATATATATATATATATATATTGGATTATGAGTTAGATGATGGTTTAGATGGAAGAACACATATTGAATTATGTTGTTTTGTTGAGTTGATTGTCGATATGATTATCGGATTGTGGAATCATGTGGTGGATATGGATTCGTGATTGATTGATTGAGTTGTTCGGTTTTATATACGAATGAGATATTGTTGAACTGTTGGGATTGTTGATTGGTTATGTCAATTGTTGATTGTTATCGAGTTTGTTGTTAATTGATTATTACAATAGGTTGTGATAATTGATCGTTGATTAGAACCGTGCATTGCGGTCGAGCTCGAGGATGTTCACATATTGCTTTGGTCGAGGCTGAGGAACTCGTAGACGAAGGCAAGAAAATTGGTAATAGCTTCGTCATCATTGTATCGGTATCGATGTAAGTTATTACTTGCTCAGTTACAATATTTAATGAATGGTTTCACTTTCATCCGTTTATAATTCATATAACAATGAATATAACTGTGAATTTTGGAGATTTGGATTGTATGTTGTTTTTTTGGTTTGAAGTTAAATCATAAGGTATATGATTTACATTCGTTATTGTTATATTTGAGTAATGAGAATACATTTGGCAAAGACAAAGATATGAGTTATCATCAGTCTGTGACATTTTGGATCGTCGGATGTTGAGGATAATAGTTGGTAAAGGTTTTCGACGACGAGACTGCTCTCGAAGGATTCAATGCAAGTACTCCAATCATTTTTATCGTTTAGTGTTGATCATGTCCTGATGCATTTATGTATAGTCGTTGTCATGCATTTGTGTATTGTTGTTGTCATGCATTTGTGCATCGTAGTTGTTTGTCCACCAAGTGTTGTTCCGACGAGATCATCTTGGGAATCTATGATGTGTGCACTGGATCATTCGATGGGTTTTCCACCAAGTGTTGGTCCGACAGTCTTGGGAATCTATGCTGTGTGTGTTGGATCGTTGGATTACCATGTGTAGGTTGAGGTTGTAATGTTGTGTAATACATTGTTGGTCTTCTCGTAGGAGAGGCTTGTTGTTGTTGTCTTGTTGCATATTGATGTTCTCAGATGAGTATGCATTTGTAGGTCTTGTGTTAGGACCATGCCCGTATGTTGTTTTAATCTGATCTTGGATTAGAATGACATGATTTGTCGTGGCGTTGCGGATCTTGCGGTATGTTCTGTATTATTTCTTGGTATTTGTCTTTTGATTGGCGACCGATATTTGATAATGTTATCCGGTGGGTTGGATTGGATAGAGCTTGTATATTTCGTACTGGTGAGTTATGATGCTGTTTTGAGAATCTTGGGTGTTGTTTAGGATACAGTATAAATGTTGGTATGAGGATTAGTGCGAGTTGGTAAGGTTATGATGGTAAGATTGCATTGGTAGTATTTTTACTTGGTAATTTCATTGGTATGTAATTATTGATGTGATGTATTGCTGAGTATTATGGTTGACTCCGTCGTGGAATTTATTTTTAGGTACCCGAAGATCGAGCATGTAACGTCCGTGAAAAGATGAGCTTCCCGGATGATACTGGCTATGACGTGTGTTTGAGAATTGAGTATGACTGGTCGTGATTCTCCACTGCAAAAGTATTTTTAACTTTTTGTTATATCCGTTGAGAGTGTGTTTTAAAATGACTTTCTAATACTTTATGAACTTGAGTTTATTTTGGAAAACCGATTTCCTAAATTATTTTGTCGGTACGTGTAAGCGGTGGCTTAACGTATACTTTGAAACTGTTGAGTTTTGGCATTTTAGCCTGGTATTTTCAAATGAGATTTTATGACGGTGTTTGATAAATGAATTTTATATAGTACTTGAATATTTTTCAGAAGATATTACCATCATCGCCGCTTAGACGTATTTGAAATATTTGTAAAAAAAATATCTTTTAGCCTCGTGGGTTCCGGTGCGGACCCATGACCCTATAATATTCTCCTCTGCGGGTGTTGCATCGCCGTCGCCGCCTCTCGGAAAAGAAGAGTCGTCGCCTTTTCTATTTGTCAGATATATATGTCTTCTCTCCTCGTGAGCTGACTAAACCCTAACCCCCTTTCACCCTCGCCATCGCCGCCGTTGTTCTACGTAGTGGCCGCTACTCGCAGTGATATATCCCGCCGCGGCTTCTTTTTTCGGGACCTTCCGAGCCGGTAATTGTGTGTCTGCTTTTGGCTCTGCCAGTCTCCGCGATTGAGCTTCTTTTTTTGGCATTTTGGTTTCGCGGTCTGGATTGTTGGGAGGGGCGTTGCCATCATCAAATTTTGACTCTGCTCCGAGCTCCTGCGTAGCTGAGGTTGGAGGTTTTTGTATTTTTTCCTTACCCTTGCTGCCATTAAATTTCTCTATTTTCCATGCTAGTTGTCGGCGTAAAAAACCCGGGGTGTTTTTCTTTTCGGGTCCGGTGTAAGGATTTTCGGTATACCTGTTTTGCTGCTAGTGGAGTTTATTACAGTCTTGCTCTCTGATTTTACTTGATGTTTATCTTCTCCTATGGGGGATCTCAGTGTCCTACGACTTGGTAACGAAGAGGATGTGTTAATGAACTTGAACCGACCGGCACCACCTGTTGGCCAGATTAATGAAAGCTTTGTTTGGTGGGCAAGTTCTTGACCATGAAGGCTATTCGGTTTCCTATGATGGAGGAAAGGTTGGCGTTGGTATGACAACTAGTAAAGGGTGTTGCAATTAGAGACATCGACTCAAACAAGTTCTTATTCTAGTCATTTCACAAACTAGATTTTGTGAAGGTCTTTAATGAGGGGTCTTGAAATTTTGATGGGTACTTGCTTATCCTTCAAGAATCTGCTCTTAGTCCTTTTCTCTTTGCAATAGTCATGGACGAATTGACAAGAGAATTTCAAAATGACGTTCCATAGTGTATGATGTTCGCAGATGATATTGTGTTGATTGATGAAACGAAGGTTGGAGTGGAGCAGAAATTGGAACTTTGGAGGGATACTTTGGAATCTCGAGGCTTTAGGCTGAGCAGAAGTAAGACTGAATATATGGAGTGTAGGTTTAGCGAAAACAGTGATAGAGAGGCGGGGATGATCACATTTGATGGGAAAGTTGTTCATGGATCCACTTTCTTTCGGTATCTTGGATCTATTATCCAAAAGGATGGAGAACTAGATGGCTATGCGGCTCACAGAATAAAGGCAGGGTGGTTGAAGTGGAAGAGTGCAACAGGGGTTTTATGTGATCCTGACATGCCTCATAGATTAAAGGGTAAATTTTACCGCACTGCAATTAGGTCTGCGCTGTTATATGGCACCGAGTGTTGTGTTGTAAAACAGTGTCACGTTCAAAAGATGAATGTGGTGGAGATGCGTATGCTACGATGGATGTGTGGTCATACAAAAAAGGATCGGCTCAGAAATGAGGTGATTAGAGAGAAGGTAAGAGTTGCGTCTATAGAAGACAAGATGATGGAGAATCGATTACGATGGTTTGGTCATGTGAGAAGAAGACCTGTTGATGCACCAGTGAGGAGACTAAAAAGTTGGGGAACAAGTAATGTTGTGAAAGGTAGAGGAAGACCCAAGAAAACTTGGATAAAGATGATTGAAAATGATAAGCGGTTTCTTGGAATTGGAGAAAGTATGGCGATGGAGAGACAAATGTGGCGGGAAAGAATACAGATGGTGGATGGAATCTGATTCCTTCTTTTTTTTTCTTTTTTTTATCTATATTTTTATTCCTATTTTCTTTTATTCCATGTTATCTTTTAATTTATTTTTCAGGATTTTTTATTTTTTTTAACATTCATTCTCTTTTTTTTTTGCTTTTTTCTCTATTTTTTCCCCTCTTTTTTCCTTTTATGTTATTTATGTAACGATTATTGACGGTTTCAAAGTTTGATTCATGTTAGCCGACCCCAAATCATTTTGGGACTAAGGCTTAGATGTTGTTGTACTTGCTTATCCTTCACAAGCTGACCATTGGGAAGATTCATTTATCTGTGCCATTGTACTATGCTTTCTTTTGGGTTCAAATACATGATCTACCAATTTGTTACATGATACAAGAGGTAGGTGTTGCTTTGGGGAACTTTGTCGGAGAGTTTATAGCTTACGATCCCAGGAATAGCTCCGACTTTTGGAAGTCCTTTATGAGAATCCGAGTGAAAATTGATGTGAGGAAGCCATTAGAAAGAGGAAAGAAGATTGGGCATACTGATGTCGCTGTTTCTCAAGTACGATTTAAATACTACCTACTCACTATGTTCTGCTTTTACGGTGGCCTCTTGGGCCACTTTGATGTAGCATGTGAAGCGTTGTTTGATCAAAGGGAGGATAGAGGCCACCGTGGTTGGAATATTAACCTTCCTACGGGGCGGCGGCATCAAGGGTCGACAAACACTTGTGGGTGGCTCAGAGAGAAGGGGAACAACAACAGTTATGCTTGTGCTAACAATGACGAGAGCAATATTTTTGCTGGTGGAAGTTATGACGACATATTTGATAACCACATAAATTTTGTATAGAATAATAGGAACGAACCCCAACTTGTTCAAGCCATGGTCCTACATGACACTCAGACAGCCAAGACTCAAGTAAGCCCACACATTCCTCGTACTGCACCACGTGCACGTGTAGCGGGGGTCTTCTGATCATTAAGGAAATTTCTTCATCCGTTGGGGATGGTACCATTAGAAGAATCAATGAAAATATAGCTTGGGAGAGCCTCATGTCCATTGTGATAATGGTTCTAACACAGTGATGCATTTTTATTGAGAAGTCCTGGCAACCAGGCCTGCGGGGACCAATGAGTATCTTAAGCTGGAACTATCGAGGCCTGGGTCACTCGTTCGCACTTCCTATCCCTTGGGACTTCATCCGGACCTAGAGGCTGGAAATTATTTTTCTCTATGAAACTTTGGCTACTTCGTATACCATGGAGTTGGTTCAGAGAATGACAGGTATTTACAATTTCTTAGATGTTGATGGAGTGGGTCGTAGTGGTGGTATCATTGTGCTGTGTAGGAAATCTATAAATTGTTCGGTTATCGGCTATTCATGACATTACTTGGATTTAGAAATTGAGGAAGAGCGGTTTGGTAGATGGCACCTTACTAATTACTATGATTATACAAACAGAGCTCAGCGTAGGGAACCTTGGTCTTTAGACAACTGGATGGCTTGTCTTTGCTCCCTTGGGTTATGTTGGGAGATTGCAATGATCTTCTTTCTCTGGACGAAAAATAGGGCGTATGTGATCATCCATTCTATCTTACGATAGGATTTCGGGATGCTATCCTCGACGCTCAGTTGATAGATATTCCTATGACTGGTTATCCTTCTTAGAGATTTGGAATGGGTACATCTTATGATGTGGAGCAAAGAGTTGACAGGGCTCTAGCTTCTGCCGATTGGCTCCCTCTCTTCCCTAATGTTCAACTTCTTAACTTGGTTTCGCCGAAGTTAGATCATTCACCACTTCTCTTAAACCGTGTGCCAGCTTCTGAAGGTCACCGTGAAAAAAAGTTTAAGTTCGAGAATGTTTGGTTCATGGAACCCGACTTGCCTCATGTTGTTCGGGAAGGATAGTGTAAGGTTACAGACGTGTTTGTTGTCTCCAGACTGTCCAGTTGTGCCTCAGTTTTAGGCCATTGGGGTCGCAATATTCACATGAAGTTCCGCAATGATATTAATGCTTATCAGAAGTGCCTTGAACATATGCGATGTAGACATGATCTCTTGGGGGTTCAACAGCATAATCAGTTTAAGAGGGAGCTAAGCAAGTTAATCATGCAAGAAGAAGTTTTTTGGAAATAGAGAGCTAAGTCCTTCTGGATAAAACATGGGGATCTTAACACCAAATATTTCCATGCTATTGCCACTTGTAGAGCTAAACATAAGTGGGTTGCTAGGTTGAAGAGGAATGACGGGTAGATAGTTGAAGGACAGCCTCAAATTAAAGTTGTTACAGTAAGTTACTTCCAAGAGCTCTTTACAAGAAAGAATGAGAACTACGACAGCGTTATTGATGCTCTTCACCCGTGTATTGATAATGAGGATAATGTGGATCTTATTAGGCCCTTTGAGAATGAGGAGTTCAAGTGCTCTCTCATGCAAATGGATTCTGATAAAGCTTCGTGCCCCGATAGATTCAATCCAGGCTTCTACAAAAGGTTTTGGGACGAGTTTGGCGATGAGATTGCCCCTAACTGTACCTCATGGCTGAGTAACGGGCAGCTACCCCCAACTCTGAATGAGACGAACATTACTCTAATTCCAAAGAATGATAGCCCTGAGTCCATGCGAGATTGGGGACCTATAGCTTTTTGTAATGTGCTCTACAAGCTCGTCTCTAAGGTTCATGCTAATCACCTTAAACTTATTTTACATAAACGTATTTCTGTGGAACAATATGCTTTTGTTCCTGATCGCTCTATTTTAGATAATACTACGATAACTTTTGAGGTGATTCATTATTCGAAAAATAAGCGTAAAGGTAAACAAGGGGAGGTCGCCCTTAGAATAGACATGAGAAAGGCATGCGATAGAGTAAATTGGGATTATTTACTTTCAGTGCTTAAGAAACTTGGTTTTGATGATATTTGGATTGGTTGGATGAAAATGTGTGTTGATTCTGTTTCTTATTATGTTCCCATTAATCCTGAATCTATGGGGCCATTCTCCCGAGTCGAGGTCTCAGACAGGGAGACCCTTTATCATCGTATTTATTTATATTATACTCCAAAGGGCTTACATCTCTGATCAATCAAGCTATCTGTAACGCCCGAGTACTCATAAGAATCATTACACACCATAGAACCTTTCACTAGATCTACCAGGCTAACCAACACATACCATCACACACACCACATAGACTCATAATAAATAATCACGTAAGTTAGGCTGTGTCCTCGTCCAAAATATTTTGATTTGAATGCAGTAAAAACATAATATAATGTAAATCAATTGCCCACGCAGGGGACTTTAACGACAACTTTAAAATAGAAAACGTTTACTCCACTGACTTCGACAGGTAACATAAACATTCAAAAACAACTCCCAAGACTCGAGCCTCGTAACATCATGCTTGTCAATCCCTTGTGTGCGCTTCCCATGCCTGCTCCTTGGGTTGTCCGGTACCTGAAATGAATGAAACGCATTTTCCCCATTTAAGGGGTTAGCATTTGAATGGCTAGTGCACGTACACAACTACAGAACACAATATACAAATACAATCCAACACTACTATCACATTTTGAAAACATTAGGAAAATAATATTCCAGAATACCATATTTTTATCAAAACATCGTCACCACGGAAACCATGTCATAACATATCATCATCACGAAGATCCGCACTTGGTAACCCATGGCTGTACCCATTAGTATCGACCCCCAGAGGTCCCGTCGAACCGTCCCCAGGTGGAAAACCACTTCTGTAGCCATACCCATTAGTATCGGTGCCTAGAGGTCCCGTCGAACCATCCCCAGGTGGAAGAACAATAAAACACACACATGTTTTTCATAAATCATCATTCATGTCGAATTCGCATCATACATAATATAATGTAATACATGTACTTGCCTTGATTATTACAACGCGAAGAAATGATGGACGGAAAGAACTTCGGTCGTAATTCTCTTAAATAATTTGTTCCTATCACATAACGATATACAGTCAATCACAACACCTCGGAAACGTAAGAAATCATCCCAAGTTCTACATTTTGTAACAATTCATCGGACACTACGAAGTCATAATCGATCTTAATCCGTTAACAGTGGAAATTTCAAAATCTAATCCACAAAACTTAAAGGCAACAAGGTATTACGATTACACAATCATAATCTGATATCAATCTAATCTAAAAATCGAACTAGAAAAATGAAATCACAACAAAACCCCCAAAATCCCAAAAGCTAGGGTTCTAAGAATTTTACCTCGATTAGAATGGTGAAATATGATTAAATATTGATAACTCCGTACTAGGAACTCAAAAATGTCGATAGATGATGATATCTGGTCAGGATGTGCACTAATCCGTCTCAAGCCGTCGCGGATCGCCAAGGAAATATAAAAAAGGTAAGAAATGACGAAATTGACTACTGTTGTCCTATATATACAGACGAGGTTTAGCGCGCGTTAGGGACATGTATAGCGTGCGCTATCTGCCAAAAATACAGTCCAAAAACTCCGGATTGGTCCCGTTAGCATACGCTAATGTATGTGTTAGCGTGCGCTAACTGGTTCGGTCCAGAATTTCCTGAACTTTCTTCCCAGCTCCAGAATATTCTATCCAATCTCATTAGTATACGCAATGGGGATATTAACGTGCGTTAATTGACTCATTCCATAACCCAAAAACCTTCTGTCCAGCCTGATTAATGCGCGCTACGGGTGATATTAGCGTGCGCTACAAATGTTACATTAGCGCTAGCTAGATATAAGATTAGCATGCGCTAACTCCTCTAATACAACAATATAATTGTGAAGTCCGGTCAGAACGAACACGTCCCGAAAGGTACAAAGCTCGAAAGTTACCAACAAACAACGAAGCGTTGGTGAGAAATAACAACATACAAGCACAAGCTCTAATCAAACACATAATTCCAACCATCCGATAGAGCGGAAAAATAATTCCAATAACAATGCCCAAAACTATAGAAAAATTACAAATCGGCCCAAACTCCCTAAAATTCACGTTTCGATGTCAGATAACAATCTCCGAAACCGCAACAGGTCTAAATATATTAAATGAACTCGTAGAAATAATGAAACTTCAGTTTCGAAAAGATTTACGAGAATCGAGCCTCAAAGCAGAAAAGTTACACTAATATGCATAATCTCATAAACAACTATGAAACTCGTTAGGATGGTCAAGAATGCAGAACAAAATAGTTTCACAATACCAAAAAAATTGCAAGCGAGTCGTCCAAAATGTAAATGCACCAAAAATAGAAATTACTAAAAATAGAAAGTGCGGATATTACTTTCTCTCCCTCTAAAAAGAAGTTTCGTCCCGAAACATACAAAGTGAATAACTCGGGATATCTCGCTTTCATATTATCTTCCGTCTCCCATATAGCCTCTTCTGATCCATATCTCTACCATCGCACCTTAACCAAATGAATGGTCTTGTGTCTAAGTTGTTTTGCCCGACCTTCCAAAATCTGAACCGGTTTCTCCTCAAATGTGATGTCAGGGCCCAACTCGATCTCTCCAAAATCGATAATGTGACTAGGATACGGTACATATTTCATTATATAGGAGACATGAAATACGTTATGCACGTTACTCAATGATGGCTGCAAAACCAAATGATATGCAAGATCTCTGACTCACTCTAAAATCTCGAAAGGTCAAATGTATCTCGGACTAAGTTTACCCTTCCAAACGAAGTGGTAATCTCCCCGAGTCGGTGATACCTTCAACACAACATGGTCCCCAATCTCAAACTCTAACGGGCGGCGACGTGTGTCGGCATAATATTTCTATTGACTCTGAGCAGTCAACAGTCTATCACGAATCAAGACGATCTTCTCTCTCGTCTCTACTAATAAATCCCGTTTCCTACCAATCAGTTCGGATACATCATACCAACAAAGTAGCCATCTATACCGTCTCTCGTACAAGGCCTTAGATGGTGCCATCTTAATTGAGGCATGCCAACTTTTGTTGTATATAAACTCAATCAGTAGTAGATGCAACTCCCAATCATCCTTCCAGTCTAGGGCACAAGCTCTCAACATCTCCTTAAGCATCTAAATTGTCCGTTCCAACTGTCCGTCTGTCAGGGGATGGTAAGATGTGCTGGGTCTCAACTCGGTCCCCAAAGCTTGATGGACGGACTTCCAGAGATGTGATACGAATCGGCCATCTCGATCAGAAATAATACTCTTAGGACTTAAGAGTCTCGTGCAACCTCACAATTTCTGTAATGAACACCGGGGCTAGTTTTTTCGGCCCATAAGTATCCTTAATGTAATATCCGGATTTATTACTGTGTATTTTACCTGTATTCGAACCCTGTATTATTCGGATTTGTGATTTTGACTATTGGAGTATGATATTTCTTGCATTGGCATCCTTGTACTTAAGTATAACATCATGCAAAATTTCTCATGCAAACTCGTGATAGCGCACGCTAAGAATGTAGCTTAATGCGCGCTATCGGGCTACTACTAGCGCACGCTATGCATGTAGGAGTTGCGTGCGCTAAGAACTCAATTATTGAGCGGGACGGCTAGCACATGCGCCAGCCGGGACATGGGTCCGGATAAGATTCCCGCGGATGAACCTGGACAGTTCTGAAGTCAACTCTTATTAGCGCACGGTAAGGATATCTTAGTAGCGTGCGCTAACTTGTTAAAATGCAGAATAATATAAATGGGAGAACAACCCGTTTTGGCTTTCATTTCTTTCGCCCATTCTTCATTCTTGAGAGGCCAGAGAGCTTTAATCACCCCTCTAACACACTGAGAACATATATGAGTGATCCTTGAATATTGGTTATCACTTGTGAATGATCATTGAAGAGAAGTAACACCTTGGAGTGGCACATAACCAACCGGAGTCGGATTCTACCTTATGGTTCAGTGATTTCGGCATATTAAGGTATGTTCAACCTATCACCAGTCCTAGATTTAGATTCGAAGGGATATGATGATCATGTTAACGAGATATTGAATTTCATTAGTGAATTATTCAACAACATCATGTTTAGAAGATTGGAATGTCTACAATTACGATATTATTGTTAGAACCTTGAAGTCAGCATCCTAGTACTTCAAATGATGAGAGAAACATTCTGAAGTTAACAATCCGTATGATTTATGTTATCTTTGTGATCATGAATTGGAGGAGATGTTATAAGAACTTAAGGGAAGAATCATCTTAGGAAATATTCTTTCGTATAAGTTGGAATTGTTAGTTCACCTCAAGATGAAGTCTGAATATGTATAATGATAGTAGAATCTAATACATCAACCGGAGATCACCAACTTCGCATGAGGATTGTAATCAAGATGGATTATGGTGTTATGACTATTATACGTATACTTGCATCTCGAAGTTGTTATTATCCTTGAGATCATTCATAAGGGTTATGAACATAACATGAAGTCGGATAACAAACATCAAATCACCGAGGAATTCGTTTACTTCATCACCATTTGTAAAATCTGCTGCCCTCCAGTGAACTGCCATGCACTCTTAGCGTGCGCTAAGCTACGTTAATTAACGTGCGCTATCGTGTATGTTTAGCGTACGCCACATTTGTAACTTAGCGTGCGCTAAGTCATCAGGCGAGTCAGTTGGCTGACCAGTGAGGTACTGATCGTGCATGATTAGCGTGCGCTAGGCTGTGTGTATTGCGTGCGCTAACGAGTAGCATTAACGTACGCTACATAGGATGCGTAGCGTGCGTTAATCTATCCAGGCAGATTGCATATTAAGGACTTCCTACCGTAATTGTTGAATTGTTAGACGTTAAATGCGGCATGAAATGAATTCTGTGCTATTTCTTTTGTTAAGGTTCGAGCTTAACACGTGATTGATCGAAGGGGACGACCTTCGAGTATTTTGATATTCGTGGAAGTTTATTCTTGTCAACGAACCGAGGCAAGTACTCTAATTAGAATTGTTTATATTATGACAATTATGATGTGATTGTATCGTGTAAATATGTTGTGAATATATGTCCACCATGCGTTGATCCGACGGGAATCATCATGGGAATCTATAGCTGTGTGCGCTGGATCGTTGGATAGGTAGTTCCACCATGTGTTGGTCCGACGGGATCATCATGGGAATCTATAGTTGTGTGCGCTGGATCGTTGGAATACCATTAGTATGTTGAAACTGTTATGATATGATATGTGTTGTGGATATTCTCGTTGGAGAAACTTGTTATGATATAATTGTTGATTATATCACTGTTGTATGATTATTGTACTTGTACTAGCATCGTTGTGCTAACCCCTTCGGGGGTGAACATTTGTGTATGTTCAGATCCAGAGAGCGGGAAACAACCACCGGAGATGCATGACGACGAGTGCGAGTGATGTTCGGCCGGGTTTATCGTCATTATTTGTTGGTTATTTTAATAAGTACTCGAGTACGTCGTCAATTTATAATGTTTGGATTTTAGTGATGTAATAATAACTCTTCTTGGAATATTTGTAATTTCGGTTTTGAACCAGTCGGTTGAATTTTATTTCAGAAATTTCATAAACTGGTATCTGTTATTGTCATTTCCTTTATTCAGCTTTGTAAATTCTTATGTAAAGGATTTACGGCGCTGTAATATTCCTGAATATATCGGGGGTGTTACAGAATATGGTATCGGAGCTAAGATTTTGGATATCTTGGCCATTGGGTTAAAATAGGGGTCATTTACGTCTTTTGAGGTAACCGGACGTGAATGACATCACTGTACGGCCTACGTCTTCATGCGAACGGTGGTTGTAAGTTCCTAAACTCTATCTCGTTCTTTACATGTTGTACTTTTTATACTTGAACATTAGAACAATGTTGTTTCCTGTATATTAAGTACTTGTGCTTACAGTATGTTGAGAGGCGGACGTGGACGTGGTCGCGGTCGTGGACGCGGACGAAGGAATGCTGAAAGGGAGGCGTCGCCTTCTAATCAGGCTAGTCATAGCTCAGGCGAGCCGCAACAATCCATCAATAACGAACCGGAACCTGGTGTACCAGAAATTCTTCGTCAAGTTGTGAACCAGATGACTCAGTTCGCTCAGGTCGTGGACCGAATGCAAGTGGCGGCAGGAATTCAGCAGGGAGATGGACAACAAAGGATTCCAGAAATGGGAAATCGAGGTGACCGATGGTTACAAGAGGTGGCAAAGATGCAACCACCCAAATTTGACGGTTTTTCCGAGACTCCCACTTGGGACCATTGGTTGAAGGAACTGGAGAAAATTTTTGCTGGAATTAATTGCCCGGACGACAGGAGAGCTCCTATTGCCCAATACTTTCTGATAGGGGAAGCATCCGAGTGGTGGGAAGCTATCCGACCTGCAAATCATGATGCCGATTGGACGGAATTTAAAATGATGATGGAAGCTCAGTATTGCCCTCGTCCTGTGAGGGAAGCCAAAATTCGAGAATTTTTCTCCACTCAGCCATCAGATGAACCCGTATCTCAGACGATTAAGACGTTTAACCAGCAATTAGCATTTGTTCGACATCTGGTCAGAACAGATGCGGAGATGATGATTCATTTTGAAATGAGAATGAAACCAGAAATCCAGAGGTACATGTCCGGTTTTGAATGTACCACTCTCCGCCAATACCAGGATAAGGCGTTGGCGTACGAAATAAAAGAAGCGGCAATGGAGAAGTTTATGGAGTCGAAAAAACAGAAAGTCTCTGGTACTTTTACAGAGCACAAGAGCAGTGGGCCCCGCAAGGCCCAGTCTTTTTTTTCTTTCAAGAAACCTCCGCACCCATCTAAGAGCGGAAAGACTTACTAAGGCAGTGTCGGCCACGACGGATACGGCTAGGAAGTGCTTTAATTGTGGTCGCCTGTGCCACCTTTGGCGCGATTGTTTGCGCACCCATTACATGTTTGATCATGACAGAAGGGCACCGTGCGGCGTTTTGCAAGGACGCCACCAAATACAATGGAACCCGTTCATCACGGCCCGGTCGAAGGAAGCTAGTATCCAAGACGCAAAGAAAGTGTTCAGATGCCTCAAAATTTTGGCCGCGGATGAGGCAGAGGACAATGGGACCGAAAGGGGACATCGAGTGCCGGATCTGTTCCCCCACGTCTGTATGAGATGAGGAGGACAAACGATCAGGATGATGCTGTCGCATCAGGTACTGTCCAGATCCTTTCCCAGCCAGCTAGCGTTTTATTCGATACAGGAGCTACGCATTCTTTTATATCTTTGTCTTGTGTAAATCGTTTGAATATTTCTGGTTTTCATACTTTTGAACCTTATGTTGTTGGTTTACCGAGTGGAGAGAGGATTGTTGGGAACTTAGAGACTAGAGATTTTCCTGTATTATTTGGGGGTAGGGAGTGGCTCTCAAATCTAATTGTGATAGAAATGCAAGGAGATGACCTAATACTCGGAGACGATTGGCTTAATCGATATGGAGAAATTGTAAATTACCGAAGTAGGAATATTTCGCTAATCGCTGATGATGGCTCCGAAGTACTATTTGAAGGATGGAAACCAGGAAGCTCAGGAAAGTTGATCAAAGCAATGAAAGCTGCCAAATTGTTGAAACAGGGCTGTATCGGGTACTGGTGCTATGCAATGAAGAAAGAAGACGAAATTGTGGAACTTTCATCTATTCCTGTTGTGAACGAATTTCCAGATGTATTTCCTGACGAGTTACCTGGGCTACCTCCACGAAGGGATGTAGAATTTACCATTGAGCTGGAACCCGGAGCTACACCAATTTCTAAGGCGCCGTATCGTATGGCACCTACTGAAATGTATGAACTGAAGAAGCAACTGGAGGAATTACTGGACAAAGGCTATATTCAGCCAAGTGTTTCACCCTGGGGAGCGCCAGTCCTTTTTGTCCGAAAGAAGGATGGATCGCTTCGACTGTGTATCGACTATCGAGAGCTGAACAAGATGAAGATTAAGAACAAGTATCCGTTGCCACGGATTGATGATATGTTTGACCAGTTGCAAGGAGCAACAGTGTTTTCTAAAATCGATCTGATATCAGGATACCATCAGCTGAGGATTAAGGAATCTGATGTTCCAAAGTCAGCATTCAGAACTCGCTACGGACACTATGAGTTTGTAGTAATGCCATTTGGTCTCACTAATGCACCTGCTGTATTCATGCAGTTGATGAACCGAGTGTTCATCGAATATTTGGATAAATTTGTGGTCGTGTTCATTGATGACATTCTGGTGTATTCTAAGAACCCGGAAGAGCATGCACAGCATTTGCGGATTGTATTAGAACTTTTGAGAAGCGAGCAACTGTACGCCAAACTCCCTAAGTGTGAATTCTGGCTAAAAGAAGTAATGTTCCTTGGTCATGTGGTATCAGCAGAAGGAGTCCGAGTAGATCCGTAGAAAATCGAAGCAATTATAGATTGGAAACCTCCAAAGAACGTGACAGAAGTTCGAAGTTTCTTAGAACTTGTTGGGTATTATCGTCGGTTCGTGGAAGGGTTTTCCAAAATCTCCCGCCCACTTACTCGACTCCTGCAGAAAACTCAAAAGTTCGAGTGGAACGAGTCGTGTCAGACTAGTTTTGACGAATTAAAGAAGAGATTGACGACGGCACCAATTCTATCACTTCCACAGAGGACTGGAGGATTCATAGTTTACAGTGATGCTTCGAACCAAGGACTCGGATGCGTATTAATGCAGAATGACAAGGTGATCGCTTATGCTTCACGGCAGCTGAAACCTTATGAAGTGAATTACCCAACACATGATTTGGATCTAGCAGCAGTAGTTTTTGCTTTGAAGATCTGGAGGCATTATCTGTACGGGACTCACTGTCAGATCTTTACGGATCACAAGAGTCTCAAATACAGCTTCAGTCAGAAGGAATTGAACATGCGGCAAAGAAGATGGTTAGAGCTGATTAAGGACTATGACTTGGAGATTTTGTATCATCCAGGCAAAGCGAATGTAGTAGCCGATGCACTCAGCCGCAAGCCTGTTTCTATTCAGATGCTAGAAACGCTGACCTCCCAACTTAGCCTTCAACGAGAGATGATTCGAGAAGGAATTGAAGTGTGGTTACAAAGAGTCCAAGGACAACTGTGCGTAATGGAATTAACTTCATCATTAACCGAAGAAATCAAATCTAGACAGGTGGATGATCCTCTGATGATTCGGTTACGTGATGAAGTAATCAAGGGAAAGGCCCCGGATTCCTAATTCATGATGATGGAATTTTGAGATTCCGTAACCGACTCTGCGTTCCTGATATCGATGTTCAAACAGACGATTATGAAGGAAGCTCACGGTTAACTATTCTATCCACCCGGCACCAAGAAATGTATAAGGACTTGAAGCAAAATTTCTGGTGGGGCAACATGAAGAAAGATGTAGCAGACTATGTTTCGAAATGCTTGACTTGTCAGCGGGTTAAGATCGAGCATCAACGGCCTGCCGGAATGTTGAAGCCGCTCCCGATTCCTGAATGGAAGTGGGAGGACATATCGATGGACTTTATCACTAATATGCCGAGGACCAAGACGGGAATGAACATGATTTGGATGATAGTTGATCGTTTAACGAAATCAGCTCATTTCCTAGGCATTAAGGACACATGGGGACCAGAGAAATTGGCACGAGTAGTTACCTCGGAGATAGTTCGATTGCATGGTACGCCGAAAACCATTATTTCTGATCGAGACGGCCGTTTTGTGTCTCACTTTTGGAAAGCAGTTCATAAGGCCTTGGGGACCGAATTGAACTTCAGCACAGCTTATCACCCACAGACTGATGGACAGTCAGAGAGGACTATTCAAACAGTGGAAGATATGCTGAGGGCTTGTGCCTTAGATTGGTCAACTAATTGGGAAGTTCACCTACCGTTGATTGAATTTACCTACAATAATAGTTGGCATGGTTCCATTAAGATGGCACCGTTTGAGGCATTATACGGGAGGAGATGTAGATCGCCCCTATGTTGGGATGATTCATCAGACTTGATCGGAACAGAACCATAGATGATCGTACAGACTCGAGAAAAGATAGCCTTGATTCGTGAAAGGCTGTTAACCGCCTAAAGTCGCCAGAAATCTTACGCAGACGTACGTCGTCGCCCATTGGAGTTCAGTGGAGACCACGTACTGTTGAAGGTTTCTCCTACTCGAAGGATCTTTCGTTTCGAAAGGAAAGGAAAGCTGAGTCCGAGGTATATCGGACCATTTGAGATCCTTGAGAGAGTTGGAGAGTTAGCATACAGATTGGCATTGCCGCCGTCATTGTGCCATGTTCATAACGTGTTCCACGTATCCCAGTTATGGAGGTATATACCAGATCCTAGTCATGTCATTGATTTCAGCGAGATAGAAGTTGCTCAAGATGGGACATTTGAAGAAAGACCGGTCAAGATACTCGAGAGTAGAGTTAAACAGTTGAGGAACAAACCAATCGTTTTGGTCAAAGTTCAATGGTCACGCCATGGAGTGGAAGAAGCCACATGGGAAACGGAAGATGGCATGAAGTCCTGATATCCCGTGCTATTTCCGTCTTGAGTTTCGGGACGAAACTCCTTTTCAGTAGGAGAGTATGTAATATCCGGATTTATTACTGTGTATTTTACCTGTATTCGAACCCTGTATTATTCGGATTTGTGATTTTGACTATTGGAGTATGATATTTCTTGCATTGGCATCCTTGTACTTAAGTATAACATCATGCAAAATTTCTCATGCAAACTCGTGATAGCGCACGCTAAGAATGTAGCTTAACGCGCGCTATCGGGCTACTACTAGCGCACGCTATGCATGTAGGAGTTGTGTGCGCTAAGAACTCAATTATTGAGCGGGACGGCTAGCACATGCGCCAGCCGGGACATGGGTCCGGATAAGATTCCCGCGGATGAACCTGGACAGTTCTGAAGTCAACTCTTATTAGCGCACGCTAAGGATAGCTTAGTAGCGTGCACTAACTTGTTAAAATGCAGAATATTATAAATGGGACAACAACCTATTTTGGCTTTCATTTCTTTCGCCCATTCTTCATTCTTGAGAGGCCAGAGAGCTTTAATCACCCCTCTAACACACTGAGAACATATATTAGTGATCCTTGAATATTGGTTATCACTTGTGAATGATCATTGAAGAGAAGTAACACCTTGGAGTGGCACATAACCAACTGGAGTCGGATTCTACCTTGTGGTTTAGTGATTTCGGCATATTAAGGTATGTTCAACCTATCACCAGTCCTAGATTTGGATTCCAAGGGATATGATGATCATGTTAATGAGATATTGAATTTCATTAGTGAATTATTCAACAACATCATGTTTAGAAGATTGGAATGTCTACAATTACGATATTATTGTTAGAACCTTGAAGTCAGCATCCTAGTACTTCAAATGATGAGAGAAACATTCTGAAGTTAACAATCCGTATGATTTATGTTATCTTTGTGATCATGAATTGGAGGAGATGTTATAAGAACTTAAGGGAAGAATCATCTTAGGAAATATTCTTTCGTATAAGTTGGAATTGTTAGTTCACCTCAAGATGAAGTCTGAATATGTATAATGATAGTAGAATCTAATCCATCAACCGGAGATCACCAACTTCGCATGAGGATTGTAATCAAGATGGATTATGGTGTTATGACTATTATACGTATACTTGCATCTCGAAGTTGTTATTATCCTTGAGATCATTCATAAGGGTTATGAACATAACATGAAGTCGGATAACAAACATCAAATCACCGAGGAATTCGTTTACTTCATCACCATTTGTAAAATCTCGCCCTCCAGTGGAATCGCCATGCACTCTTAGCGTGCGCTAAGCTACGTTAATTAACGTGCGCTTATCGTGTATGTTTAGCGTCGCCACATTTGTAACTTAGCGTCGCTAAGTCATCAGCGAGTCGATTGGTGACGGTGAAAGTCGGCCGTGCATGATTAGCGTGCGCTAGGCTGTGTGTATTGCGTGCGCTAACGAGTAGCATTAACGTACGCTACATAGGATGCGTAGCGTGCGTTAATCTATCCAGGCAGATTGCATATTAAGGACTTCCTACCGTAATTGTTGAATTGTTAGACGCTCGTTAAATGCGGCATGAAATGAATTCTGTGCTATTTCTTTTGTTAAGGTTCGAGCTTAACACGTGATTGATCGAAGGGGACGACCTTCGAGTATTTTGATATTCGTGGAAGTTTATTCTTGTCAACGAACCGAGGCAAGTACTCTAATTAGAATTGTTTATATTATGACAATTATGATGTGATTGTATCGTGTAAATATGTTGTGAATATATGTCCACCATGCGTTGATCCGACGGGAATCATCATGGGAATCTATAGCAGTGTGCGCTGGATCGTTGGACGGTAGTTCCACCATGTGTTGGTCCGACGGGATCATCATGGGAATCTATAGTGTGTCTTATTTGGATCGTTGGAATACCATCGGTATGTTGAAAGCTGTTATGATATGATATGTGTTGTGGATATTCTCGTTGGAGAAACTTGTTATGATATAATTGTTGATTATATCACCGTTGTATGATTATTGTACTTGTACTAGCATCGTTGTGCTAACCCCTTCGGGGTGAACATTTGTGTATGTTCGGGATCCAGAGAGCGGGAAACAACCACCGGAGATGCATGACGACGAGGGTGTAGAGTGATGTTCGGCCGGGTTTCTGTCATTATTTGTTGGTTATTTTAATAAGTACTCGAGTACGTCGTCAATTTATAATGTTTGGATTTTAGTGATGTAATAATAACTCTTCTTGGAATATTTGTAATTTCGGTTTTGAACCAGTCGGTTGAATTTTATTTCAGAAATTTCATAAACTGGTATCTGTTATTGTCATTTCCTTTATTCAGCCTTGTAAATTCTTATGTAAAGGATTTACGGAGCTGTAATATTCCTGAATATATCGGGGGTTTTACACTTAATACCCAGAAAATGAGCAGATTTGGTTAATCGATCCACAATGACCCAAATCATGTTCATTCTGGTCCGAGTCCTAGGCATGTTGGTATTAAAATCCATAAAAATATCTTCCCACTTCCACTATGGAATAGGAAGTGGTCGCAATAACCTCGTGGGTCGCTGATGCTCGATCTTAACCTGCTGACAGGTCAAACACTTCGATACAAACTCACTAACATCCTTTTTCAAGTTATCCAACCAAAAGTTACTCCTTACATCCTTTTACATTTTACTTGCACCAAGATGTGTGGAATAAGGTGTAGTATGAGCTTCTTTCAAAATTTTCTGTCTCAACTCAACATCGCACGGTACATACAATCTTCCCTGAAATCTCAAAATGCCGTCATCTTGAATTACAAATCCAGGGGCTTTCCCCCTCTTCATATCGTCCCCCAACTGAACTAAAAGCGGGTCATCAAACTGCCTCTCCTTGATGTTATCGATCAAAGACGAAGTGATTTCTAATGCACATAACTACCCTAAATTCTCTGAAGCCAAACCTCGATGTTCTGATCAATTAAGTCTTGTCGGATCTTGCCTTGAGGCATAAGTACCTCTAACATTTGAAGTGACATCGGCTTATGAATTAACGCATCCGCTACTACATTCGCCTTGCCCGGATGGTAAAGAATCTCAAGATCATAATCCTTGATTAATTCTTGGCTGAAAATGTAATTCAGACTCTTGTGGTCCATGTAAATCTTATGCGATGATCCGTAAAGATAATGCCTCTAAATTTTAAAGTGAAAATGACCGCAGCTGATTCCAAATCATGAGTAGGATAATTTGCTTCATGTGGTTTCAACTATCGAGACACATACGCAATCACCCTATCCATCTGTATCAAGACACAACCAAGTCCGAGACCTAAAGCATCACTACAAACCACAAAATTATCGGTTCCGTGTGGCAAGGCTAGAAATGGTGCGGTAGTCAAACGACTCTTCAACTCATCGAAGCTATTCTGCCTATCCACGTTCCACTCAAATTTCTGAGTTTTCTGAAGCGACTGCGTAAATGGTCGAGTGATCCTGGAAAACCCATCGACGAATCTACGGTAATACTCTGCAAGTCCTAGAAAACTTTTCACTTCCTTCACATTCTTAGGTGGTTCCCATGCCGGTACCATCTCTATCTTCTGCGGATCAACCCGAACTCCTTCCGCTGAAATCGCATGCCCGAGGAATGTTACTTACTTGAGACAAAACTCACATTTAGAAAACTTCGCATATAACTACTCAGCTCTCAAAGTATCTAACACAATATGAAGGTGTTCGGCGTGCTCCTCCTGGCTCCGCTAATAGATAAGGATATCGTCAATAAAAACAACTATGAATTTGTCCAGATACTCGATAAACACCTTGTTCATCAACTGTATGAACACTGTTGGGGCGTTGGTTAGCCCGAAAGGCATAACCACAAACTCGTAATGACCATATCTCGTCCGAGAGGCAGCTTTCGGTATATTGCTATCCCGAATCTCCAACTGATAATAGCCCGACCATAGATAAATCTTCGAGAAGATTGTCGCTCCTTGAAGATGATCAAACAAGTCATCGATCCGGGGCAAAGAGTATTTATTTTTAATAGTCGGCTTTTTTAATTCTCGGTAGTTGATACATAAACGAAGCGTCCATCTTTCTTTTTAACAAAAAGCACAGGTGCGACCCAAGTGATGCGCTCAGTCGAATGCACCCTTTATCCAACAACTCCCCCAACTGCTTCTTCAACTCTAACATCTCTGACTGTGCATACGATACGGTGCCCGAGAAACAGGAGATGCATTTGGCTCTAGATCAATAGGAAACTCGACTTCTCGCTGCGGTGGTAATCCCAGTAAGTCGTCCGGAAATACATCGGGATATTCATTAACGACTGGAATCAATGACATCTCAACTCCACCAACTTATGCTTTCAAAGTGTAGTACCAGTAGCCTACACAACCCTGGTTTAGGAGTTTCATCACCTTCAAGGCATTGATCACACTTTCCTATCTACCCGGTTTACAACCCACAAGAGTGTGTACTGTGTCATCCTCAACCACTATCGAGATGTTACGAGTCCGATAGTCCATGATAGCTCCACGACGATATAGTCAATCGTCCCCGATGATTAATCCTCGCCCTTTAAATCTACAACAATGAGGTTCGAGGGCCAATCCGAGTTTCGATCCTCACTGGACAGTCTTTGACTTCCCAGTTCCCAACCATACGATCCCCACTAGGCATACCCACTATGAATGACTCACACTCGAATAAACAGTCAATACTAATATGATGTATACAATCTCATGCAATAAAAGAATGAGTAGCACTCGAATCAAATAGCACCAAAACTGGATGAGAAAGGATCTGAGTGGTACCTGATGTCACTAGAGCATCTGTATCCTCTGTGCGTCTCATCTGGTATAGACGGGGATGTACTGATCCCGAACTCGACACTGCCCGACGGTCTGGCTGACCCTGACCCCTACCGTGGCCCGAACTCTGAGGAGTCTGAGAAGCTGGGTCTTTTGATCGACACTAAGCTCCTTCTGCACCATAGTTGCTGTTGGAGCTCTGACTGCTCTGGCCACTCTCTTACAATGAATTGCACGATGTCCACTCTGCCTGCACGAGTAACAAGTAACCAACAGAACCAGACATTCCTCACTACATTGTTAGATTGGTACCGCCACTAGAAGAAGGGTTGAATAGTGCGGATACGAGTTTTGAACTCTTTTTGTGCGGAAGCTAAAATATCGGAGTAAGTAAAATGCGGAAAATAAAGAACACAAGAAATTGTTCAAGAGGTTCGGCTATTAACGAAGCCTACGTCCCCTACCAAGTTTTATCGACTATGACTTTTCTTAGAACCTTAGAATGCACTTTCTAGTTTAGTGCCAACTCTTACAATTTCTTGATTTTCGGGCTCAAGAACAACCTCACTACAACTCTCTTGTTTTTCTGGATACAAGATAACCTTTACATTAAAAACAAATGCGAGTAGGAACTCGACTTTACACGATATATTGCTCTTTGATACAAGAATATAGATTAGAAATAATAGAGCAAATCTTCTCGTATCACAATATAGAATAAGTATAACTCTCGAAATATTTGCTTGGAATAGCTTGAGTATGCTTGTAAGCTCAGATAACTTGTGTAATTTCCAAAACCTTGGAGTGAGCTATTTATAGCCTTCTTGAGCTGAATTTCCCGTTGGAGCAGTTCCACTGCTTACATACGTTATGCTCCCTGGATTACGTACGTTATCTTTGCTACGTACGTTATATGGCTTGTGTAGCGGCCGTAACGAACTGGGAAAAATGGTCTAGAGAAATTCGATAAAATACATTACGTACGTTACGCAAGGTAGGCTTACGTACGTTAACTTCCAGTCAGAGATCCGTTAAATGTGGCGGCTTGTTGTAATGGCTAATGACTTTTGCAACGGTCAGAATGTTCCAACGTTACGTACGTTATATTGAATGAGTTATGTACGTTACCTGTATAAAATATCTTACAAAAACTGTGAATGTTACGTACGTTATAAAAGGTTCGTTTACGTATGTTAACTGAAAGAAGAATATGTTTAAGTAAATTTTGGTTAAATAACGCATCATCAAAATGTATAAAATGATTTAAAAATATTGTTCCAACAATCTCCCCCTTTTTGATGATGACAAAATTTAAGTATGGGAGTTTTTGAAAAAATATGAGTTTTGGAAGATCGGAAAAAATTTAATAAACTCTCCCCCTGAGTAAGACTCCCTTTGAAACGAGCAAGGGTTATTTCAAACACGATACATATTTTTCTCCCCTTTTTTGTCATTAATAAAAAGTCGAGAGATCCTGTAAAAACCAGCGAAACACAGAATAGTCAACAAATTTCAAGACAACGAATAACCATGAATAATAATACATAAGAACAGAGATAGTTTAAAAACAACACACATCCATTAGAAAATAAAAAGAGTAATAGTTCATGCATGAAAAGGAAATGAAATGTTTGGTCTTAACAAAATGGAAACATTATCATAAGAAAGAGAACACGGCTAATCAAGGTCCGCATCCGGAGGTGTCGGCGGGATTCCGAAGTGAGTGCAAATACTTTTGACCATGATTTTTATCTCGCTCATCTCTTTCTCCAATTTATCCATCCGAGCGACCATATGGGGAGAAGAGCTTTCTTGACGCGGGCGAGAAGTACCAAGCTGAGACGAAGGGCGAGGCCGAGTATGATCAATCCCTCGAGACATGATCCTCTCCTCCGGTCTCGGAAGAGCACCACCATCCACAAGGTGATCGTCATCCTTGAGGTAAGCAAAGTAGATCCACCCTCGGGTTCTCGTGCGGAGATACCTCATAGTCTGAATGGTCCCTTCGGTAACTAAGCTCCCCCTCGGGTTGGGAACCTCATGAGGCTCCGTGAGACTGAGATCGACTCCAGCATTCTCAAAAATTTCAGTCAAGATGGATCCAAATGGCATTCCGGATTTCCTTTGCTGATCAACTTTGGCATAACTCTTTTTGTGGAAGATTTGTCCTTTTTCCACAAACCACTTAAGCACGATAAAAGGAAAGTTAACTTGATGATCCTTCTAGACATGATAGATGATTTCCATGTCAATGTTTACCAAACGATGCTGAGCATTTACTTTCGGCATTAGACAACGAGTAATAGTATCGTGAAGCAAACGGATATTTATCCCAAAATCATTATTTTCAAAGCGTCCCGAATGGACATCAATAACGGCTTTGCTCGACAAAAAATCACGCACCTTAGACTCATGAACATCATGATTTTCATCACCATAAAGAGAATAATCAACAACCTCATCAGGAGCTGCAAATACTCCTTTACAACAAAATCCCTCGTTAGGGAGACCAAAAAGTTCCGATAATTTTGCAGCATCAAATGAAATTGGTTTGCCACGGACAAGTGAATTAACGATGGCCAAACCTTCGGAATCATAAGTAATGAAGAAATTCGCATAAAATTCTTTCACACAATCCACAAAGACAGGACGGGCGAGACTAACAAACCGGTTAATACCAAGCATATCGAAAAATTCTTCGATTGCAATACCGATAGAATTCAGAGATTCAAAATCGAAGTGATGGCTTAGAGTTACCTCTTCATCGATGAGTACTTCGTTGAAAATTTTGCAAGCCTGAGCATTACGAAAGGTAGGTTCTCCTGAGGAAGCTGATTGAGAGGTCTCGCCTCTTCCTTTCTTGCTGCTTTTGGACGTCATTGATGAAGATGGATGGAGGTATTAGGGTTTTGGTCGGATTTTGTGTGGAGAGAAACAGGTTTCGTCGCAGCCGATTAGGGATTTTAAGAAGTAATGGGAAAGGAACTGACGAAATGGGTATTTAAGTATCAGGGTAAATAGTTGATTACGTACGTTATACCCTTTAGGTAACGTACGTAACGAGAAGTCCCGAATTACCTGCACTAAAACCTTCATATCGTTACGTACGTAGCCTGAATGCCTGTTACGTACGTAAGGTCCTATTACGTACATAATGAACCAGCCTTAACGTCCGTAAGCATGACCAAATGAGCAGTGTTTTTCTTTCGATGATGTCCCAATTTTAATGACCATTTAATGTAACTATGATGAATATGCAACACTTAAAAATGATCAACATGTCCCATTCCTAAATTTATGCGTATAAAATTGAAAGCCTCTTCGGGTAATGGTTTTGTAAAAATATCCGCCAATTGTTCATTAGTACCAACAAATTGGAGACGAACATTCTCGTTTTGGACATGGTCACGAATGAAATGGTGATGAATTTCTATATGTTTTGTCCTACTATGCAAAATGGGGTTTTTGCTTAAATTAATGGCACTTGTATTGTCCCAAAAAATAGGAGCATTTTTAAGCTCAATGCCATAATCAAGTAATTGATTTTTGATCCAAAGGACTTGTGCACATGCACTTCCCGTAGCCACATATTCTGCTTCAGCTGTGGAAGTAGCGACACTAGTCTGTTTCTTACTCTCCCATGAAATCAAACATGAACTCATAAAATGACAGGTTCCGGTGGTGCTTTTTCTATCAATTTTACATCCACCGAAATCGGCATCACTATATGCAAAAAGTTGAAAATCAATGCTAGAAGGATACACAGACCTAAGCCAGCAGTATATTTTAAATACCGAAAAATTCTTTTGCATGCAATGAAATGTGATTCTTTAGGATTCGCTTGAAAACGAGCACATAAGCAAGTAGCAAACATTATATCGGGTCTAGATGCAGTTAAATAAAGTAAAGAGCCGATCATACCTCTATACTGTTTTTGGTCAACAGACTTACCTTTTTCATCTTTGTCGAGTTTGAGAGTGGAAGACATAGGAGTAGATATTTCTTTGCAATCTTCCATCTTAAATTTCTTTAGGAGCTCATTGACGTACTTGGATTGGTGAATGAATATTCCGTCATTGAGTTGCCTAATTTGGAGTCTGGGAAAGTTTTTCAACTCTTCCATTATGATCATTTCGAACTCTCCCTTCATAACATTTGAAAATTCTTGGGACAGAGATTCGTTAGTTGCACCAAAAACAATGTCGTCCGCATAAATTTGACAAATAAGCATATCATCACCTAAATTCTTAATAAATAGGGCATTATCAACATTACCTCTTTTATACCCATTTGAAATAAGAAAAGTGCTTAAACGATCATACCATGCTCTCGGAGCTTGTTTTAATCCATAGAGATATGGAGCTTGTACACATGATCTGGATGATCATAATCTTCAAAACCCGGCGGTTGCTTGACATAAACTTCCTCCTGGGTGATTCCATTTAGGAACGCACTTTTTACATCCATTTGATGGAGTTTGATTTTCTTGTATGCGGCAAAGGCACAGAGAAGACGAATAGCTTCAAGACGAGCAACAGGAGCAAACGTTTCTTCATAATCCAAGCCTTCTTCTTGATTATAACCTTTGGCGACCAACCTCGATTTATTTTTAATTGGGAGACCATCATCATCGGTTTTAATTTTATGAACCCATTTGGTACCAATGATTGATTTGTCTACCGGTGCCGAAACTAATTCCCAAACATTATTTCTTTCGAATTGGTTTAGCTCTTCTTGCATAGCAATAGCCCAATTCTCGTCATTTATGTTGGTTCTGTAAGAGAAATAAATGCAATATTGTTAATACAATCATTTATATTTCTCCTAGTTCGTACACCTTCATCGATTTTTCCGAGAATTTGTTCCATCGGATGGTCTTTCACATTTGCCCAATCTTTAGGAAGGTTGTAAGTATTCTCCTCCTGCTTGTCCGAGCTTACGTCGAGCTTCTCCAATTCCTTTGATACTTCTGATACTTCTTTAGCTGGAACCATACCTGCATCATCATCAAAAACAACCTTTCTCGGGGGTAAAACTGTATCATCGAATTTTACATGAATAGACTCTTCTACCGAGCCTCTTCTACAATTAAATACATGATACGCTTTACTGTTAGTTGAATAACCAAGAAATATTACAATATATGATTTTGAATCAAATTTACCCAAATTATCCTTACAATTATTATGAATAAATACTTTACAACCAAATGGATGAAAATAAGATAAATTGGGCTTTTTACCTTTAAATATCTCATATGGAGTCATCATTTTGTTCCTCCTGAGATGGACTCGATTAATAACATAACAAGTGGTGTTAACGGCTTCGGCCCAGAAATATTTAGGAAGACCATATTCATTGAGCATTGTCCAGCTCATTTCTTCTAGAGAGCGATTCTTCCTCTCGACAACTCCATTTTGTTGAGGTGCCGAAAAGTTGTGCCCAATACCATAATTATCGCACCAATCTTCAAAAATATTAGAATCAAATTCTCCACCATGATCGGTTCGGATGGCAATAATTGGTAATTCTTTTTCCTTCTGGGTAACCTTACACCACTTAACAAACTCGTTAAATGCATCATCTTTATTTGCCAAGAATTTTACCCAAGTAAATCTCGAAAAATCATCGACAAGAACTAAAGTATAAAGTTTACCTGTTAAACTGGCATGTCGAGACGGACCAATTAAATCCATATGAATTAATTCAAGGATGCGACTAGTGGAAATTTCCATTTTCGGTTTAAACGAGCCCCTTGCATGTTTACCTTTAATACAGGCCTCACAAATGTGGTCTTTTCTGAAATTTAATTTTGGTAGACCACGGACAATATCGTTTTTGGCCAATTTTGAAAGAAGTGGTAAAGAGGCATGTCCCAATTTTTTGTACCAAATAACGGCATTTTCATCGTATGAAAGTAAACATTTTTCATTGAAAGAAGATTCATCTTGGAGATCAACAATGTAAATATTTCCATAACGTAATCCAATAAAAACGATTTGGTCTTTTCTCATTGCAGTGCAATGTGTACTTTCAAAAATTAATTTAAGACCGGTATCAGAAAGTTAGGAAACACTTAGAAGATTATGGCAAAGACCATCAACAAATAGAACATTTTCAATGGTAGGTAAAGGTTTCTTACCGATTTTACCTGTCCCTTTTATTTGGCCCTTTTTATTATCGCCAAAGGTAACACAACCACGATCTTCCTTTTTCAGCTCCGTGAAGAGATGTTCATTCCCACTCATGTGATTTGAACATCCACTATCAACATACCATTTATTTGATAATGTTGTCTTCCTTGCTTGTACCTACAAAAACAATTTTCTTCCGTTTTATAGGTACCCAGGCTAATTTGGGTCCTGAGGAGTTAGATACAAAAACTTGATTTTTAACAACGGTCCCTTTTGGTACCCAAATTTGTTTGACCCTTATAGCTCATCTAGAACTTCTACAGTATGTTTCGGTTTTAAACAATTTGGACATGATGGAATTCCCATTTTTAAAGTGTCCGAATCTTTCGTGGTAATTTCTAAGGACTTTTTCATTGGAAATGAATTATACCCAAGTCCTTGTTTTGAAAGAGAAAATTTTTGACCAAATAATAGTTGCTCGAATTTGTCATTACCACATGAGAATTTTCTAACGTAAAGTCTCAAATCTTTCTGAGTTTTGTGTAAATCATCTCTTAGAATTTTCTCGGTTTCCAAACAATTTGTATGGTCAATTGATACATCCTTATTTTTCAATAATTTGAATTTTCACTTTCAAGAGATTTTATTTTCTTTTTCAAATCTTTATTACTTTTGCAAACTTTCTCGTATTCATTGTTTAAAGATTCGAAAGCATCAAGAAGTTCTTCATGAGAAGAATCACTAACCTCGACTTTTTCATCGCTATCTTCGGATGTGCGGGCCATTAGTGCAAGATTGGTTTGAACTTGAGGTTCATCATCCTCATCATCATCGCTCCATGTAGCGACATAGACTTCCTTCTTTTTGAACTTTTCGTGAGGTGGTTTAGATGAACTTATTGGAGCAACAGCACGACAATCTTTGGCAAAATGGCCTGGAACGCCGCACCTTCGACAAGTATTGTCGAACCTTTTATTTTTTGGGAAGTGAGTCTTTTTGGATCCATACTTTGGTTCTTGTTTGATGTCCCTCCGGCGCCTTTGTAGAAGATTTTTGAATTTCTTTATGTTTTTGGCATAAAAGGCGGTTTCTTCATCTTCTTCTTCGATAGGTTCATCTTCAAGATTGCTATCTTATTTTGCTTTGAAGGCGATTGTCCTTTCTCTCTCTTTGGGCTTCGGTTTCGAACTTCGAGATTTAATGACAATCTCCTAATTGATGAGAGATCCGGTGAGAGCGCTGAATTCAATGGTGTTGAGATCTTTTGACTCCATGATAGCCGTAACGGTAGCGTCCCATTCTCTTGGTAAAGATCGAAGGATTTTATTGGCTTTATCACTGCTTGATATAGGTTTCCCGAATGAAGCTAACCCATTTGTGATAGCCGAGAAGCGGTCAAGTATAGTAGTAATGCTTTCTTCTTCTTTCATAGTGAAGAGTTCATAATCGTGAAGAAGCATATTGATTTTTGTTTCCTTCACTTGACTCGTACCTTCATGGGTAATTTCGGGCATTTTCCATATCTCTTTAGCTGTCTCGCAAGAAGATATCCTGTTGTGATCCTCTGGGTTGAGAGCACAGTAAAGCAGTTGAGTAGCTTTACTATTGAAGTGATCGTTCTTCCAGTCAGCATCGTCGTATTCTTCAAAGCTTTTGATCGAGCCATCTGGCTTCTTAGGGATGGTAGGTCCAAGAGCAATAACCTTCCATATTTCAATGTCGTGATCTCGGATGAAGATGGACATTTTCTTATTCCATGTCATCAAGTTTGAGCCATCGAAGAAGGGAGGGCAATTGAGAGCGTTGCCTTCTAGGGAGGAGTGGATAAAGGCTATTTCTGGATCTTTTCTCTAGCGGGTGTTAATCCGGTGATAAAGAGACCACTCCGATACCAATTGTTAGATTGGTACTGCCACTAAAAGGGGGGTCGAATAGTGCGGATAAGAGTTTTGAACTCTTTTTGTGTGGAAGCTAAAATATCAGAGTAAGTAAAATGCGGAAAATAAAGAACACAAGAAATTGTTCGAGAGGTTCGGCTATTAACGAAGCCTACATCCCCTACCTAGTTTTATTGACTAGGACTTTTCTTAGAACCTTAGAATGCACTTTATATTTTAGTGCCAACTCTTACAATTTCTTGATTTCCGGGCTCAAGAACAACCTCACTACAACTCTCTTGTTTTTCCGGGTACAAGATAACCTTTACAGTAAAAACAAATACGAGTAGGAACTCGACTTTACACGATATATCGCTCTTTGATACAAGAATATAGATTAGAAATAATAGAGCAAATCTTCTCGTATCACAATATAGAATAAGTATAACTCTCGAAATATTTGTTTGGAATAGCTTGAGTATGCTTGTAAGATCAGATAACTTGTGTAATTTCCAAAACCTTGGAGTGAGCTATTTATAGCCTTCTTGAGTTGAATTTCCCGTTGGAGCAGTTCCACTGCTTACATACGTTATGCTCCCTGGATTGTAACACCCCAAACTAGGCGGATATTACAGTGCCGTGGACCCCCGACTGGGACCCACCAGGCGAATGAAAAAGGATGATTTACACAGGGTAAATGTAGTACCGAACCACATTACAACATCAATTACTCCGATTAGGAGTTTCATACAACACACCCAGGATAAAATAGAATACATGTGTATCTTATGTGACGATAAAATACACAACACTGAATGAAACGAGTATTCAAACGGAATGTCTGCAGCGGAATAAATAAAGGAAACATAAATGACTGAATAAGTGACTGAACAGACTGGGGGCCCTTTCTAGTATCACTGGGACTCCTCGACGTCAGCATGTTCTCCCCGTGCCTTTGCCTTGCCAAGACCTGAAAAACAAAATCCCCAAACGGGGTCAGTTATACAGAACAACAATCTTCAAGAGTTGAAAATACACAATCATGATTATATCTGAAATTATGAAATATCCTGTCGAAACATACGCAATCAAACATGCTATATGAATCAACTAACAGTACGGCTCAAAGGGTGGCGCCACACTACGCCCGGGATGGAAATGTGTCCGTGCACAAGCCACCAACGAGTATCGATCGAATACACGTGTGGTCTTGTACCTAATCAGTCTCACGAAACAATCAATCTCGTGTGCACAGTCCAATGTGAGGCCATCAACCAACACACGACTATAATGTGCCCGACATGAAAACCCTACACATAACAACCGGCACGCCAGTATGACCCGGAATGCCACGATAACAAAAGTGACATCGAAAATGAATAATGACTCACCGAGGTGTTATGGTAATGAAATAAATGACACTCAATGAAAAGGTTGGAACCGCTGCTCCTTATGATCAAATGATTAATTGATAACAACAATTTTTGATACGGTTAATATAATTATGAATGAGTTATGATTATGAATGAACAACAACAAGAGGGATGAATATCCTTTTAACCGAGTAAGAATTAACTTACACAACACCGATGAAGAATGTCCGTCCACGAACAACGACCTAAATGAAGTGTCGGTCATACGAACAACCTTAATTCAATACAATTACCGACAATCCGATCAATATACGAATTAAACACGAATATAACGAACTCAAAAGCGTCGATACGATTAAACTAAGTTCATTGGGGCATTATATCGAATACGTTGTATCCAAACTCCGATTGTTTACAATCAAACCTCGATATCCCAATATCAAAATCCCCAAGAAGTGTTTCAAACCAACAAAACATCTCCAATACGATCAATAATCCGTTATGAATATCCAAAAATGTGATTATAACAACAATTAGTCGAAAATCCCCAATTCCAACTCGATATTCAAAGTGTTCTTGAATAAACCCTCAATAATCCAATGAATCCTTATACAAACTCATAATCATATACATATCCCTTCATATATCATGATTATAACGTCAAAACATCCTATTTCAACACAAAATCGAAGTCCAAAGTGTTGAAGGAATTACCTCTTGATGATCCAAGTGCTTTAATCCAAGAACACGCGTTAGATTGATTATCCGGGCTTCACGATCGAAAGGAGATGAAAAAATCAAACACCCAAATGATTTGTGAAGGAAAAACCCTCCTCAAGCCTTAACTCTCGGTTGAAGGTGAAGAAAAGGAAGAAAAATGGGCTGAAATGCTGAAAAAATGAATTTATAGGAGTTATCGCTGCCGGACACGGCCGTGCCGATCGGCACGGTCGTGTCGCCTGGTACCCGGCCGATTGGCGGCGATGACTCGACCGTGTCCTGCCGACACGGTCGCGCGCGGAGGGCCTCCCGGCGATGACGTCCGACAATGACTTCGGCATGACTCGACCGTGCAGGCGACACGGTCGGGCGTCTTTGGCGATCGGTTACGCTTATCCGGAAGGGTGCGACTTCGGCCGTGCGAGCGACACGGTCGGGTCCTGAGGCGAACTTCGGCACTTTCCGGACGAGTGCAGCGGGCCGTGTCGGACGACACGGCCGAGTTCGTTCGGCGATGATCGGCAATGAGCGGTTGAGCTAAAGCGACCATAACTCTCTCGTCCGACTCCGATTGACTCACCGTTTGAACCATTGGAAAGCTAACTCGATGCTCTATAATATTGCAAAGATTTAGAATTTTTGGAGTTACCAAAAATTAATGGTGATCTAACAAAGTCGAACTCATATGAGGAAAGTTGAAACAATGAACAATAACGATACACCACTCGAAGTTTTTTCGAACGGTGAACACGGTGAATGAATATGATTGGTGAATGATTATAATCGAGTGAATATACACTGGGTGACAATCACCGAATGAAATTACTGAATGATAATGACTGAATTACAACCGGGTATTACATACACCCCCCCTTAAAAGAGTTTCGTCCCCGAAACTAAGGGTCAAACAACTCGGGATAACACTCCCGCATATTCTCCTCGGTTTCCCAAGTGGCCTCTTCGACTCCGTGTCTAGACCACTGAATCTTGACCAAAGGGATCGTCTTGTTCCTCAACTGTTTGATTCGCCGCTCTAACACTCGTACAGGACGCTCCTCGTACGAATGATCATCCGCGATCTCGATTTCGTCGAACTGAAGTATGTGACTCGGGTCGGCAACATACTTCCGCAACTGAGAGACGTGAAACACATTATGAATCCTGCTCAAAGCCGGAGGTAACGCCAATCGATAAGCTAACTCGCCTACTCGATCCAAAATTTCAAACGGTCCAATGAATCTTGGGCTCATCTTCCCCATTTTTCCGAATCGGATAAATACCTCGACTCGGGGATATCTTGACCAAAACATGGTCACCCGTCTCGAACTCTAGTGGTCGACGACGATTATCCGCATACGATTTCTGTCGACTCTGAGCTGTCAACATACGACTCTTGATCAAAGCTACCTTCTCCCGGACGGCTATAAGCATATCGGGCTCGGTGCCGATTGATTCTAACAAGTCATCCTAACACAAAGGAGATCGACAAAGACGACCGCACAAGGCCTCGTAAGGTGCCATCTTAATGGAGGCATGCCAACTATACTGTACGTGGACTTAAACAACCGTAATTGGGCTTCCCCATCGTCTACTAATCGAGGACGCATGCCCTCAACATGTCCTCTAATGTCTGAATAGTCCTCTCTGATTGTCCATCGGACTGAGGATGAAAGGCAGTACTGAGATTAAGCTGAGTTCCCATAGCACGATGAACTGATTTCCAAAAATGGGAAACAATTAAATGCATCACGATCGGAAACGATACTCTTAGGAGTACCGTGCGGTCTCACTATCTCCTTGATGAACAATCGATCCAGTCTCTCGGGACCCCACGTATCCTTGATCTCAAGGAAATGAGCTGATTTAGTTGAGCGGTCCACAATCACCCGGATCGCATTCATGCCACGGCGACTCGTCGGCAAACTCGTGATGAAATCCATAGAAATGTCTTCCCACTTCCATTCGGAATAGGAGCGGTATCGGCATACTCGCCGGTCACCGAGGTTCCATCTTGACTTGTTGTGAGTTAAGCATCTCGAAACAAATTCTGCGACTTCTCGCTTCATATTACTCCACCGGTAATTTTGTTTCAAGTCTTTGTAAATCTTCTTGGACCCGGATGAGCAGAATAAGGGGTAGCATGAGCTTCTCTCAAAATAGAATTTTTCAACTCGTCATTCACGGCACGCACAACCGGTTCTTAAACCTCAAAAGTCCATCCTCGTGGACCACGAATCCGTGGGCTTTCCCGAGCCACATCTTCACGAATGCGCAACAATCTTTGGGTCGAACCACGATTCTCACGATTGCATTCTCAGAGATGATGAAATCTCTAACATACAAAGCTGTCCCTGAACTCGCTGAAGCCAGACCTCGATCTCGGGTCTAAGGAATTCCTGTTGAAGCTCCTTCTGAACTGTTAAACGAGCATGCATCTGCTCCTGAACGGACTTACGACTCAAGGCGTCGGCGACAACGTTCGCCTTGCCGAGTGGTAAAGGATCTCGATATCAAAATCTTTGATTAGTTCCAACCACCGTCCCTGTCGCATATTTAACTCCTTGTGAGTAAATATATAGTTCAACTCTTGTGATTGGTGAAGATCTGACAAGTGATTCCATAAAGGTAACGACGCCAAAATTCCAACGCGAAAACCACGGTTACTAGCTCCGTAGTGGGTTGGATAATTAACCACCTAATCCGAGGAAACATCGGATTTACTTAATATCTTACGGAGGTTGCAAATCTCGGATAGCCTCCGTCTTCGAGGGTCGACAAGAACTCGCGGATGAAATTACATGCCCGAGAAAGTCATTTCGGACCTCCAGAACTCACATTTGGAAAACTTTCCATAAAGTTGCTCTCGTCTCAACACGTCGAGAACTTGAAGAAAATGAACCTCGTGTTCCTCTCGGCTAAGAGAATAAATCAAAATGTCGTCGATGAAGACAACAACAACTGATCTAAAAAGTCGATGAAAACCCGATTCATTAACTCCATGAATACCACAGGTGCAATAGTTAGCCCGAACGGCATAACTACGAGCTCACAATGACCATAGCGTGTATGAAACGCTGTCCTCGCGATATCCGACTCTCGAATCCGCAACTTGTGATATCCAGATCTTAAGTCGATCTTGGAAAATACTGAAGCTCCCTGAAGTTGATCTAAAAGATCATCAATACGAGGTAAAGGGTACTACTCTTGATCATCGCCCTGTTCAACTCTTGGTAATTAATACACACACGAGACGAGCCATCCTTCTCCTTGACAGATCACACTGGTGCTCCTCACGGGGACGCAATCGGTCGGAGATGACCTTTCTCGAACTACTCCTCAAGTTGAATCTTCAACTCCTGCATTCTGGTCGGGGCCATCCGATACGGTGCCTTCGATAAAGGGGACGACTGCTCAACTCACTCCTGAATTCCCTTACTCTATGTGAAGGCAACTAGATAACTCGCCTGGAAATACATCGTCAATCGATGACAATGATACCACGAATGATTGAACATCTCGATTGCCTTAGAAAGGCCAATCGATGAAGATGATACAATGAATGTTTGAATAACTCGATTGCCTTTGAAAGGACAATCGACCAAAATAATACAATGAATGATTGAATAACTCGATTGCCTTAGAAAGGCCAATCGATGAAAATGATACAATGAATGATTGAATGACTCGATTGTCTTAGAAAAGCCAATCGATGGAAATGATATAAGGAATGACCGAATAACTCGATTGCCTTAGAAAGGCCAATCGATGAAAATGATATAATGAATGATTGAATAGTTCGATTGCGGAATTTCTCTGCTTCCGCCATAATAAAAATTCTACTGGAACAACGGGGATTACTTCCCTGAAGCACACATTCGACAACCAACGACGGAAAGATAGCGACTAAACGCTAACAAACACTGAGGATAGTATCGAGACGATCAAACCAACTAATACCGAAAATTACATCGTCCTAAGATAAATTCACCACGATTAGATCCATCAACCAATCGCGGTCATTAAGTAGGACTATACCGAAATAAGTCTATTCAAGCATGATTCGAAAATGAATGAATGCGGTGTACCAGCATCAAAAGGTACACACAAGTTGAAATAAAATTACGAGTATACCAAATCGTTCGGACCACCGGATCGTCGATCCTCCTCATCATATGAATCAGGACTTGCTTGTCCCCGAACCGTATGCTCCGTCGATAAATACGAGCTCCAACTCTATTTGCTTCCATTGTCTTAAACAGCGATGACAAGGCGATCTGATTCAAACGCTGGTTGCTTGGGGCTGAGATGCCGCCGAGCCGACTTGGAGTCCTTTCGGCAAAACGGGCCTTATGCCCAATTCCCACAATTATGACATGTGATAGACGGCGTCGTACACCTAATCTTGAAATGGCCCGGCGCCCACGGTTGAAACAGATGATGGCCGAAGCCATTTGCTCGGACCGAGATCCCGTAGGATTAGGCGCCGTAGGAGATCGCTCGAAAGCGATAAGACTCACACGAGGCTTCTTGAAGGTTGATTGACCGCCTTCGGATAGATTACGCCGTTGATTTCCTGTTGACATATGCGAGTTCTTTGCCGGCAATTTCCTTAGCAATCGCTCAGACGGAGAGTTCGCTCGATTAATCGGCAGTGGCGCAATGATGATTGAGCAATCGCACATGGGTCATCATGGCACATAAAAGTGAGTGGATCAACCCGTACATCTTCTCGATCGAACCGAGTCCCAGGCATGATTTCCCGGCGAGTGATTATTTCTCGGGTTTCGGTTCGCCGCACCTTCCTCTCCCCATGCATCCTCGACAGTTCTCTCCATACCGGAGTAGGAAGGTCGCATAATGATTATATTTCCGCATGATTAGCACGTTATGATTATGTCATGAGATGATGAAAATGAGTATACATGCTCTAACTTAGTGATTATATGAATGATTTCTTGAAGTTACATGATTATCGATGAAATTCTTGAAATGATTATCTTGAATAACTTAACAAGATTGATAATATGATCATCAGTTGACAAGCTGGATAATGAAATGAATTGAGTAATTAATGAGTTAACATGATCGTCACGATTATTAATCGAGTAATGAAATGAATTAAGTGATTAATGAGTTAACATGATCGTTCTAATCACAATGAATGATGATGTTTGAGGATTGTTAATTGATGAATGATGAATGAATGACTATTGCCAGAAATTATACCATGGCGTTAGAAATCTTACAGTTCTTAGTCGATTGGCTCGGCATTTGCACAGTCACACGTGACGCGAAAGTCCAATGATACTAGTCGATGACGATGATTTCAAATGAGACATGACTCGGAAGGTAGTATTCAAAACCACGCTCCGATACCAACTCTGTAACACCCCAAACTAGGCGGATATTACGGTGCCGTGGACCCCGATCAGGACCCACCAGCAAATGAAAAGGATGATTTACAGGGGTAAATGTAGTACCGAACCACATTACAACATCAATTACTCCGATTAGGAGTTTCATACAACACACCTGGATAAAATAGAATGCATGTGTATCTTATGTGACGATAAAATACACAACACCGAATGAAACGAGTATTCAAACGGAATGTCTGCAGCGGAATAAATAAAGGAAACATAAATGATGAATAAGTGGATGACAGTGGGCCCCTTTCTAGTATCACCAGGACTCTCGACGTCGGCATGTTCTCCGTGCCTTTGCCTTGCCAAGACACGAAAAACAAAATCCCCAAACGGGTCGGTTATACTGAGAACAACAATCCTCAAGAGTTGAAAATACACAATCATGATTATATCCGAAATTATGAAATATCCTGCCGAAACATACGCAATCAAACATGCTATATGAATCAACTAACAAGATGCGGCTCAAAGGGTGGCGCCACACTACGCCCGGGATGGAAATGTGTCCGTGCACAAGCCACCAACGAGTATCGATCGAATACACGTGTGGTCTTGTACCTAATCGATCTCACGAAACAATCAATCTCGTGTGCACGATCAATGTAAGGCCAGCAACCAACACACGACTAAAATGAGCCCGACATGAAAACCCAACACATACCAACCGGCACGCCACAAAGACACGGAATCCCACGATAACAAAAGTGACAGCGAAAATGAATAATGACTCACCGAGGTGGAATGGTAATGAAATAAATGACTCAATGAAAAGGTTGGAACCGTCGTTCCTTATGATCAAATGATTAATTGATAACAACAAGTTTTGATACGGTTAATATAATTATGAATGAGTTATGATTATGAATGAACAACAACAAGAGGGATGAATATCCTTTTAACCGAGTAAGAATTAACTTACACAACACCGATGAAGAATGTCCGTCCACGAACAACGCCCTAAATGAAGTGTCGGTCATGCGAACAACCTTAATTCAATACAATTACCGACAATCCGATCAATATACGAATTAAACACGAATATAACGAACTCAAAAGCGTCGATACTATTAAACTAAGTTCATTGGGGCATTATATCGAATACGTTGTATCCAAAATCCGATTGTTTACAATCAAACCTCGATATCCCAATATCAATATCCCCAAGAAGTGTTTCAAACCAACAAAACATCTCCAATACGATCAATAATCCGTTATGAATATCCAAAATGTGATTATAACAACAATTAGTCGAAAATCCCCAATTCCAACTCGATATTCAAAGTGTTCTTGAATAAACCCTCAATAATCCAATGAATCCTTATACAAACTCATAATCATATACATATCCCTTCATATATCATGATTATAACGTCCAAAACATCCTATTTCAACACAAAATCGAAGTCCAAAGTGTTGAAGGAATTACCTCTTGATGATCCAAGTGCTTTAATCCGAAGAACACGCGTTAGATTGATTATCCAAGCTTCACGATCGAAAGGAGATGAAAAAATCAAACACCCAAATGATTTGTGAAGGAAAAACCCTCCCTCAAGCCTTAACTCTCGGTTGAAGGTGAAGAAAAGGAAGAAAAATGGGTGAAATCTTTGAAAAAATGAATTTATAGGAGTTGATCGCTGCCGGACACGGCCGTGCCGATCGGCACGGTCGTGTCGCATACCGGCCGAGCTTGGCAGCAGTGACTCGACCGTGTCACCTTTCGACACGGTCGCGCGCGGAGGGCCTCCCGATGACCCGTCCGGCAATGACTTCGGCATGACTCGACCGTGCAGGCGACACGGTCGGGCGTCTTTGGCGTCGGTTACGCTTATCCGGAAGGGTGCGACTCGGCCGTGCTGGCGACACGGTCGGGTCCCGAGGCGGACACTTCGGCACTTTCCGGACGAGTACGGCACGGGCCGTGTCGGGCGACACGGCCGAAGTTCGTTCGGCGTGATCGCCAATGAGCGGTTGAGCTAAAACGACCATAACTCTCTCGTCCGGACTCCGATTGACTCACCGTTTGAACCATTGGAAAGCTAACTCGATGCTCTATAATATTGCAAAGATTTAGAATTTTTGGAGTTACCAAAAATTAATGGTGATCTAACAAAGTCGAACTCATATGAGGAAAGTTGAAACAATGAACAATAACGATACACCACTCGAAGTTTTTTCGAACGGTGAACACGGTGAATGAATATGATTGGTGAATGATTATAATCGAGTGAATATACACTGGGTGACAATCACCGAATGAAATTACTGAATGATAATGACTGAATTACAACCGGGTATTACATGGATTACGTACGTTATCTTTGCTACATACGTTATATGGCTTGTGTACGAACTGGGAAAAATGGTCCAGAGAAATCCGATAAAATACATTACGTACGTTACGCAAGGTAGGCTTATGTATGTTAACTTCCAGTCAGAGATCCGTTAAATGTGACGACTTGTTGTAACGGCTAATGACTTTTGCAACGGTCAGAATGTTCAAACGTACGTTATATTGAATGAGTTATGTACGTTACCTGTATAAAAGGTTCGTTTGCGTACGTTCAAACGTACGTTATATTGAATGAGTTACGTACGTTATAAAAGGTTCGTTTGCATACGTTAACTGAAGGAAAAATATGTTTAAGTAAATTTTGGTTAAATAACCCATCATCAAAATGTATAAAATGATTTAAAAATATTGTTCCAACATACATGTTCACTCTGGTTGCAATTAAAACATACTCTGTCACTAGGAATAGAGGACCGAACTGAACGGTTACCATGGGAGCCTCCATCTTGATGAAACGATCTTCTCTATGATGCGGAAGCAGATTGCGACTTAGAAAATCTATCACCCTTACCGGCTGAGAAGTTGCCAATAGTCTTTTGTTTCTTAGACTCAGAACCAAACTCTGATTCTGGAGAAGCCATCTCGATCGCCAAAGAATGATCCCGATATTCTTTCAAAGTAGCGCACATAAGTGGTGCCTTGATCTGTCGGATATGCGGCTTCATACATATGTTAAAATAGCGGATCTTATCTGCCTCAGTTCGCACTTGGTCTCTCACAAAGCTCAACTGCTGATTGTAGGTAATGATGACCTAGGATATCGGTACGTCCTGCGGCGTAGGTGTAAAGAAATCGACGATTCTGCACTCTCGAACTGGCGGCGGACAATATTCCACCTGTATGGCGGTCTTAAACTCATCCTAGGTAGCTATGTGATCCCTAGGTGCCACTGCCTCCCACCACTCAACGGCTTCCTTGTCCAGGAGGTATTTGGCAATAGGCACCCTCCTACCATATGGATAAGCCACGGCATCAAAAGTCCTGCCTAACTAGAAAAGACAATTCTCACAACCCAAGGAATCAGTAGAACCAGTAAAACAAGGGGGTGCATCTTCATCACCTTATGAAGCCACTTGCTGGATTCGTCTTCCACAGTCGGGGGCGAATTCTGGTACCCACATTGAGCTATCCGAGCCAATTGAGCTACCAACTGTTGCAGAATAGAGGTAGCTCCTATGTCGGCATTATTACCCGATGATTGGTCCTGGCTAACTGATAAGTCCTGATGTCCGTCAGAACTCAAGGGCTGAGTATTCGACAGTGAATGCGAACCCAAATCTGCGAATGACTGGGAAGGCGTAACTCCCTCATCAGCAGCACCACGAACGCGGCCTCGACCGCATTCCCGAGCTGGTCTACCATGACCTATCAACATACTGAAGAATAAGAAATGAAACGAGACAAGATCAACACATTTCACAATTTTCATCATCGGTACCCCAACTCAAGATTCTAATTCACAGAGAAAAATAATACAGAAGCATAACAGTTTGAGGAGACTTACAGCTACGGGTCGCATGGAGAGATGGTAGCACAATGATGCTAGGCTCAACAACTGACTCTTACGACTCAACTGATAGACCCAAATTTACCGACAACCTAGGTATTCACAACCTATGCTCCGATACCATAAATGTAACACCCCAATACTCATAAGGGTCATTACACGCCGTAGAACCTTTCACTAGGTCTACCAGGACACCACACACCACATAGACTCATAATAAATAATCACGTAAGTTAGGTCGTGGCCTCGGCCAAAACATTTTGATTCGATTGCAATAAAACATAATATAATATAAATCCATTGCCCACGCAGAAGACTTTAACCACAACTTTAAAACAGAAAACATTTACTCCACTGACTCCGACAGATAACATAAACATTCAAAAGTAACTCCCAAGACTCGAGCCTCGTAACATCATGCTTGTCAATCCCTTTTGTGCGCTTCCCGTGTCTGCTCCTTGGGTCGTCCGATACCTGAAATGCATGACACACATTTTTCCCATTTAAGAGGTTAACATTTGAATGGCTAGTGCAAGTACACCACTACAAAACATTACATACAAATACAATCCAACACTACTATCACACTTTGAAAACATTATGAAATAAATATTTCGGAATACCATGTTTTCATCAAAACATCATCATCAAGGAAACCATGTCATCACATATCATCATCACGAAGATCCACACATGGTAACCCGCGGTCGTACCCATTAGTTGTTAGTATGCCCTCGAATACCACTCAGAGGATGAGAGAATGAGATCATTGTATCGTTATTATGAATATTATGTTAAATAGGGCATTTATTATTTCTATATTATTGTATATCACAGGCATTGTGATTTGGTATATAAAATAATAGTCCTTGCATTTGAGAGCAAACATTCCACTTCTTATGGAGATAAGGAGATAGGCACTGGAAGTGTTTAGGACTCGAATGCTTAACTGGTTTGCAAGTCGATAAAAATTAATTGGGCAGTAAGTTTAGACAAGACTTGTATAACTAACGAAGTACTCTAGAAAAAGCTGTCCCAGAACTTTGACATGAAAAGTGCTTGTCTTCACTAAGGGTTAGTGGGAGGACACGTTATAGGTACGCTAATGAGATTAGTATACTTGAACACGACTCAACTCGATTGGGTCACATGGATATCACTCAGGGATTGTCAATGGCTAAATCGAAAGATTGTGATAGGTATACGTGGACCGTTGTCTTGAGGTTTCAGTAGGAGATGTGCTTGTGACATTAAGTTAGTCATTAGTATAGTTCGATCCAATCGCCGGTTGGTGGGGTCAACCTCGAAATGCAACTTAGTGGGCAAGTAGCAATCTCTACTGAATACCAAGATAGGATTATTTCTCCTGTTAGTGAGCAGGTAAATATCCTGTGCGGTTAATGGCAAATGAGATCATAAGTCTTTGGCCAAAGCAGTTAAAGCTAGTTATATTTGATACACGAGAGCTCGGTGATCTCGGTTTGTATTAACAAATGCATAGAGTCAAGATACAATAGGGTTTGACTTTACTGTGACCCTAATACTTGACCGGGACATATGATTGAAGGGTTTATACGTATACGGTATTCACGACATAATGGTTTTTGAATGATCCGATTATTCGTTCTTAGTTGGGTTACGGTACGGAGTACTAAACTGGCTAAGTGTTACTCGTACTCCTTGGTTCCTCCCATTGCCGAATAAGACGGGCCTATGGAGTCGCGCACAAGGATATTTGATGGATAAAATATGTATTAATTATCTCTTCATTAATATTGGATATTGGATATCTAATTTGATTTATTTGATAAATCATGCAATCTTGTGAATTGAAATTAATTACTAGATGATTGACTTAATTCATAAATAATTATTCTTGGAAATAAATTATTATAATTTTGTATTTGATAAAATCAATTAATTGGATTAATTAATTAAGTATAAATACATTTGAGATAAAACGAAGTGTACTTAACGGATTAGACACGCGAACATTCGGTACACGAACCGATGGCTCGGCTCGTTTTTTCACCAACCCATAGTGGGGCCCCCTCACCTTCCATGTATTTTCTTTGGTTGTCATGGCATGCTGTGGGGTGTGCTTTGATTTATTTTTTCACATGGTTACAAAAGAGATCAAGATTGTCATCTTGATATCTTATCACATCATGTTATAAAATAACATTAAACAACACACTTCAAGACACACCTTAGAAATCATTTGAGCCGTGAGGTATTTTGAGGAGAGAGAAATTATTTTCTTCATCTTATTCATCTTTGAGAGAAAGAAAAGGAACAAGAGAAGAGAAGAGAAGAAAAATATTGTATCAATTCTTAGCTGTGTTCTTTGAGAACGAATTGATATATTATTTTGCTGATCAATATCTCACCCGTGATAATGTAGAGACACTCGGCATCTTCGGTGTTTTGATCACTCATCAAGCTACAACGAATTGAGTTCGTGTTCGAGTTGGTGACCGAAAACGATCAAAGCTTGGCTCGGGAATTTTTCTTCAAGAAGATATTATCAAAGGTCTACGAGGGTATGATCTCTTAAATTTATCTTCGTCATTTTATATTCATTTATACAATGCTTGATCGATCCTTTTTGGGGTTCGGTTTTATCTGGTTGGACCGATTTATTTTTCGCTGCGTATCTCGTTTTTATTCATCGAATCCCAACAGTAGTATCGGAGCGAGATCTATGCGATCGTATATTCGATATTAGCATTTGGAATGCTTGATTATTTTCTTATGATTTAGAATCATAATTATTTTAATTGTTAATGTTTAATTGTTCATCTAAAAATTATTTTTCATGATTTTATGTTACAATATATATATATATCTAATTTTCTTTTGAAAAATTGATTTAAATGTGTAATATAAAAATTAAAAATATTATTTTTGGATTCATGATGAAAAGACGAGCCGGAAAAATGGCCGGACCCGGCATCTTGTGGCTGTCGAAATGTCGGGGCTGAGCAACGGCAAGTCACTGCCGAGAAGCAGCGGCGGCACTCTTGATCGATCGGTTAGGTGGCGGCCCTAGAAGACACGGGCTTGGCCCGGGTCTTGTGTTTTCCGACTCTGGTTTTATACTTTGTTCGGTAAATTAATTTTCCACAAATTAAATTGGATTTAATTTGACTAAGATATAATTATGGTAATTTTATTTTTAAGAGAATTAATTTAATAAAATATTTTTTTGTATGGAACGAATTAAAATTAACGGTCATGTAAATTAATTGGATTAATTCTAATAGTTGGATTATTTTTGTTGATTAAATAAATATTTAGATTAATCAATATTGCCATTTATTTTAATCTAATGATTGCATTATTTTTTAATGGTGATGTAGTCCATGGACTTATTATTTTGAATCTTTATTTGATGGGGTTGTAATGGCCGCTGATTTTTTTTAGTAAATTTGTATAGGATGCAAATTTTGTAAATGTAATAAATTAGCTATGATAAAGAGCCGAGGACGAACCGTGAAGACGAAGATTCAAGACTTGTAATTAGATTGCTTGTATTTTTATCGAGTCAATGGAGATTTGGTACTTAGGAACGGTCCATGAACTGCATGTTGTTAGTTTTAGGTTGTGTATGTTTTCATATTGTATGACAAACAAACAAACCGACAAACCGCGCTTATAAACGGATTAATGTGCAAAGTGTAACATAGAATCGCGTTAAACTCCCACTTACAAATACTAAGTTATAAAGGTTACGAGGTTTCCTACCTTCTGTCAAATTCATGGAAAATTGAAATCTAAACTGAAATATTATTCTTCCGAGTATGTCAGGGTAATATTTTTGGGGAAGGTTGATAAATTACTAGAGTGCATTAGATGCCTTTGGTTGTGGCAAATAAAACCCCTATAAACCGTATGGGTTGCCGGGTAAGACTCAATTATCAGACTAATAGGAGTTGACAGCTTAAACTTAGATAGTTCAACGAGCCATAGAAACTGAATGGGTTGAGGGCAAGTGAACTAGGGGTAAAAGAAGATCGAATCATCTATTAGATGGGTTGGTGTTAGACACCACTTTATAAAGAATGATAGAATAGAAACCGTATGGGTTTCCCTCTATTAAACTTTGTAAAGATCTCGATCACCACTAAGAAGTCAACCGTGACTTCCGGATTTCACATGGGAGTGTGCAAATGCCAATAATGGGAGCCGAGTTATGAATAAAGAAAGTCCTTAAAATATTTACTCAGATCATAATTAAACAATCACTACAAATCTTAAATTATTCTCTACAGTTAATAAATATCTCTCATAATGACAATGAACCCACTCGTTATACTACTTGAAAAGAACGCCCTGACTGGTCCAAACTATGTGGACTATCTTCGGAACCTGAGGATTGTCCTCACTATGGAAATACTCGGATACGTCTTGGAGATGGACATCCCAGCGGCTCCTGCAAGAACCAAAGCCAATTAGGAAGAAGTTGATGCCTATGAGAAATGGGTAAAAGCCGACGAAAGAATGCGCGGGTACATGTTAGGCTCAATAACTAATGAGCTTCAATGTGCCCATGAAAAGATGACGTCTTCGAGAGCCATCTTCGCGCACCTGACTGAGCTCTATGGAGAGCATAGTCGAACTACTATATGTGAGATATCAAAGCAATTACTCGGCGCCAGGATGAACGAATGAGAGAGACTTGGGGACTATGTCCTCAAGATGATCTTGATAATTGAGAGATTAGAAGCTCTTGATTTTCAGATGCATGTATCTCTCCAAACTGGCCTTATCCTGCAGTCAGTTCCTGACTCCTTTTCCCAATTTGTCATGAACTTCAACTGCAATGAGATTGCATGTAACTTAGCTGGGCTAATGAACAAACTGACGACTGTACAATCTCAGATGAAGACAAAGGGAAAATAAGCTGCACTTGTGATTTCTTCTGGGACTTGGAAGTCCAAGAATAAGAAGAAAAAGACAAAAAGCAGTCAGGTCCAATAGCCAAGATCGACAAGGGAAAAGGCAAAGCCCCAATGGTTCAAAAGAGCAAGGGGGCCAAGAAAACGGATGTATGCCTCAACTGCGGTGAGCTAGGCTACTGGAGGAGGTACTGTCCAAAGCTTGACCGTAATGCGCCTTCACGTACGGAACTGCTGGTTTTAGAAATAAATTTTTCTGTAACTGTATATTCTACTTCTTGGATACTTGATTCCGGTGCGAGATCTCACATTTATACAATGAATCAGGATGTGGAATGAAGTAGGAAGCTGGATTCAGGGGAGGTTATGATTACTGTCGGAAGTGGACTTAGTGTCAAGGCTTCTGATATTGGAACCCTTATGTTGAATTTATAATTTGGTTTTATTATTACTTTAGATTATGTATTTGTTTTACCCAAGGGGTATAAAAATATTTTATCAATTCCGGTCATGGACCGAAAGGGAATTCACTTCTTTATTGGAGATGGGTCCTGTCGAATTTATTTTGGAAATAAATTGATTGGTACTGCTACATTATTAAATGGTTTATACCATTTGAATCTAAAGAATAAAACAACTGTGAACACAATAACTAGGAAGCATGGTAGGGATGAAACAAACCAAGCACTTAAGTGGCATCTTAGACTTGGTCATATTGGTCATACCAAAGTTCATAAATTGGAGAAAGATGGACTTACGGGTCCATTGGGATCGGATCCCTATCCAACTTGTGAATCTTGTCTTCAAGGCAAAATGACTAAGTTACCCTTCGCAGGGACTTTTGAAAGAGCTGCTGAAAAACTTGGATTGATACATACCGATGTATGTGGCCCTTTTGAAGTGACACGAGATGGATTTCAGTATTTCATTACATTCACTGATGACCATACTAGGTATGAGTTTGTGTACTTAATGAAACATAAGTCTGAAGCTTTTGATAAATTCAAGGAATTTAAAGCCCTAGTTAAAATTCAAACAGGTAACTGTGTTAAGACTCTTTAGTCAGACCGAGGTGGGGAGTATATGAGTACCGAGTTTGATGAGTTCTTAAATGAACTAGGAATAGTGTCACAATTCACTCTTCCAGCTACTTCACAATTAAATGGTGTATCAGAACGAAGGAACTGAACCTTGTTGGACATGGTTCGCTCTATGCTTAACTATACTGATTTACCGATTTATCTGTGGGGTCACGCGCTCTTTACTGCTATGCAAATCTTGAACAAATGTCCTTCTAAATTCATTCCTAAGACTCCACATGATATGTGGAAAGATAGGAAATCATGTCTTAATCACATTAGGATTTGGGGATGCCCTGCTTATGTCAAGAAGACTAAAGTAGAGAAATTGAAAGTTAGGTCTGTGAAAGGTCATTTCACAGGTTATATAGGGGATTCCATGGGATATCTATTCTACATGCATGTATGATCATCGTTGCTTTACAAGCACACTTCCTCGAAGAAATATTTCTTTGGAAAGTGATGAGTCAATTTTTGATCGTCTCATTCTGTTCTATCGAGTCGCACTTTCATTTGTTTTCGAGTGTTTTTGCTCTTTTTACGCGTGGTATGTTGTGTTTTTGTTTTGTAGGTATCCAGACGAAGATTGTGGTGAAATATGCGCTTTTATGGCCAATATTGGAGTTTATGACGATTAAGAGCGAGAACGAGGCCTAAAACGATGAAGATTGAAGCACTACCTGTCGTATTTTCTAATTTCTAGATTCATCACTTCGAATGAGGATGCGTTCTATATATGTATGGATTCCTCATGAAATCAGATTCTCAACGGTATATCATACGCTAAATTCTGAGGTGTATTGAGGGAGATATGGGTTCTAGACCATGGGTTGTATCACAGGACACGACCGAGTCTGCTGTCCAGAGAGTTTTTGCATTTTCTGGGACACTTGGACACGGCCGAGTCTGCTGTCCAGAGAGTTTTTGCATTTTCTAGAGCACTTGGACACGGGCCGTGTCTCAGGACACGGTCGGGTCACTTTTCAGTGCAAAAACCAATTTTTTTTTATTTTACACGGTTTGAATGGACTTTTCTTGGTCTTTTGGCTTTATAAAAAGGTATGGGAGACCTTAGGAAAGGATATTCAGATCTTGTTGGAGATATCTTGGTGTGAAAAATGCAAAATTTAGGGAGACAAACATCAAAAAGTGAGGAAAAAAAGGGAGATTGTTTCATCATCTTCATTGTATGTTCTTGGAGTGAAAAATATATTTGTGAGATATTACATTTCCTTGTATCAATTGTTATGAGCTTTTTAAGGAAGATCATCAAACCTTCATCGGGAATTCAATTTCGGCTTTTACAAGGGAAGTTTCTACCATGTTTTGTTTTACAATTTCCATTATTATTGTTGAAATAATCATGAGTAGCTAAACATTTCATATGGGTTTTTAGATTTAGCCACACACATGTTATCGATTGTTAGTTCCTATTGATTTTCCGGGTAAAAGTTTGGGATTGTTCCTCCTTGTTTGTTCTTCGTATAAGAACTTTTGATTTAGATCATCAAACCTATTTCTTAGTTGTTATTATTATTCTAATCGAGGGTTTTTATCGGTATTCGCCATCAAACGACCCGATAGAAGCGATTGTGAATGTTCTAAACCTTTTTCCGCAATCTTTTAGCGAATTACCTCATCAAAGGTATTAGTTAGTCGATTGTTAGTAGAGATTCGTCCCCATCAAAGGAGTGTCTCTTATTTTCGTTAAGAACAATCGTGATTTTAGAATTATCGCCATCAAACGGATTTCTTTTAATCGTGAGCAATCAATAATTCAAAACCTTAATTCTTTGTGTATCGGAATTAATAATTGATTACGTGTGTGTCGGTGATTCTAAATTCCTATATCATTCTCATTATTATAATCTCTCAATTATCCGACCATTAATTTGGTGTTTTTAACGCTTAGTTTATTTTAATTTTATGCGTTAGTGATTGTAATCCTATCAAATCAATGATGTATTTTAATTTACTTTACTTTTGTTCATTCGACTATTTGCCGAACATTATCGAACTTTAAACCGTTTCCAATTCCTCGAGAGATCGACCTCGGAGTTACTTGCCACTTCCTACAAAAGCGATTCGTACACTTACGAGTTTATAATTTTTTCATCAAGTTTTTTGCGCCGTTGCCGGGGAGTTGGCGTTTAATTTTTGATCTTGTTTTAATAGTAGTTGAATTGTTCTTCTTGATCGTTTTACCATTTTCATTATTTTCGATAAATAAAATTTTTTTTCTAACTTCTCTTGTTTATGCTTGGTAGGAGATCGTTGGGAAACCCGATTCTTCTACCCGTAGATGAGGTTCAAAGAATTAGAGCACCAAAAATGCTCGAGGAAGAAAACATTTGTCAACCGAGACTTCCAAGATATGAGAATGTTGGTCACAATCAAGAGATACCCGAAGCTCAACAAGGGAGGTACTTTTATCCGAGACAACCACCCGTTGGAGTACAATATGGAGCGAACTATTATCCAGGGCCTCAATATGGGATGGGAGCAAACTACAATATGCCGTAACAACCTCCGGTTGAGCATCTAATGCGAGACTATGCAAAGCCCATGGTTAACACCGCCATCTCGTGCATCCAATTAGCACCGGGAGCAAGGAACTACCAAATCAGCGGATTTCACATCGATCAATTGCCATCATTCCACGGATTGGCACGAGAGGATCCATTGTCATTCATAAGAGACTTCTATGTGGCGATTGATAATTTTCCATTAAATGTATTGAGCGAGGATCAACTAAGAATGAAGTGCTTCCCGTATACACTCAATGACGGGGCGAAACAATGGTTGATGACTTTAGCACCAGGCTCGTTAAGAATGTGGGATGATGTTTACGACAAATTCATCACCAAGTATTTTTCTCATTCGAAGACTACACAGTAAAGAACCCAAATCTCAACATTCGGGCAACAAAATGGAGAGGTATTTCACAAAGCATGAGACCGATTCAAGATGCTCCTCATTCAATGCCCACACCATCACTATCCGCTTCAACTACTTAATCAATTCTTCTATGATGGATTGACTCAATATTGCCAAGGTGCAGTGGATAACGCAGTCGGTGGTTCTTTTTGGGGATTGACGGTAAGACAAGCTCATGACGTATTTGAAACATTGGGAGCCAATTCTCAGCAAAAAAGTGTGCGTGTTAGTAGGGGAGTTTTGAACCAAGTAAGCGAGAAAGAAGAGATGCAATCTAAAATCGATGAGTTAACAAATGAGCTAAGACGATTCAAGACTCAAAATAAATTTTCAAGCTCGTGAGTTTGTGAAATTTGCGGGGGATCCGGACATGATGCTAATTCTTGCCCGCATACTTTCCCAGAAGAACAAACCGAGCAAGTGAATTGGGCTATAGGACAAAGCGTAGGAAGGCCCGGGTGGGAGGAGAGGAGAAATAATAATGGCGGAAATGCAAGAAATGCACCTCTCCCGAATACTTATCATCCTGGGCTAAGAAACCATCCAAATTTCTCATGGAGAAACAACAACCCGATGCCATACGACACGAGCGCCCAAGCTCAATACAACGGAGGAAATCAAGTCCAACAAACAACACAAAGTGAAACACCTCCACATCAAAGGAACTCTCTTGAGGAGAGTGTTATGGCATTTATTATGGCAAGCAATAAAAGGTTCGAATCTTTAGAAGCCTCGGTGAATAAAATAGAGACTCAAATTGGGAAAATCGCTACTGTTGCACGCATACAAGAACTACCAAGTCAGCCCAAGCAAGCTCAAGCTATCACTACTCTTCAGAGCGGTAAAGTGATAAATAAGGAGGATCTAGAAAGCTTTGACATGGAAGTACTTTTCGATGAGAAAGAAGTTCCCACCACGAAATTAGGAGCGAGTATTAATTTAACGCAAAAACCAATATACTCGCAACTAGGTTTGGGGGAGGTGATAGCCCCGATGGATTTCGTGATACCAAACATTGAAGAAACATCACCAACAAAAATCACATCACTTATTCTTCAAGAAAAACATTTCATGGTGACAATCATAATGAAAATTGAAATGGTGACAAAAGCTCTCACAATAGAAGTCCATGGAACCACTATCCATATCCTGACATAGGAAAACGAGCGAAAAATGATGAGCTATGTGGATGGACCTGGCACATTTCCATTTAATCCAGGATAGAAGAAGCCGAAGAAGTCGAGCTAAAGACTATAAAAAAAGCGCTGCTTGGGAGGCAACCCAAGGGAGTTTTTTTTTAATTTTATCGCTTTTATTATTATTATTATTGCATTAATTTTGTTTTTTTAGCGTGTGTAGGTAATCTAATAAGGAGGGTATTTATGGGAGGAAGAAGCCTAACCTATTGAAAGTTGAGACCCGAGCACAAAAGCATGGTGGCCCGCGATAAAAAACTACACTTCTTAATCCGGTAGTTTTATTTTCTCTCATTTTAATTTGCGTTTTCGCATTTTCCTGACTTAATCTTTTTGCTTGGGGACAAGCAAAGGTTTAGGTTTGGGGGGTGTAACTTATTCGATTTTTATTTGTTTTTAGTTTGCGTGATGTTTGTTTCCTTTCTTTATTTTTTTTCTTGCGTGATGTCGTAGTTGGATTATAATAACCTTGTTAACTGTTGGGTATATGGATGATTAATCGTGTTTGTACTTGGCTCGTAGATTTTTATAAATATAATTGATTGTTTGACCTTGCGTGTGAATGTATATTTTTCGTTACTTGATTTGACATGTAAGGAATGAGTATGGTAGTCCAAAAGCCGTGAGTTCTTGTGCCTCATTGAACCGTTCACTTTTAGCGGTAAAATTATTTCATGTGTAATTTCTCTTCTTATGGATTGTATTCTTTAGAACTTGCATGATTCTATCGGATGATGTGTTGATATTTACATACACGAGAAATGATTAGGGCTGCCCATATTTTTGTCTTGAACCTACATATCTTAAAATAACCACCATTTCATATCAATATCCTTTGCTAGCCTCGTTGAGCCTTTAGCCGTAATTTTGTTCGAAAAACCCGCATCTTATAGCTCCATATCCAAAAGCCATAACTTACCCCAAGTATTGATACTTGTAAGAGCATGAGAGGGTATATTTGAAAAACGAAGGTGTGCAAAGTTTGTGGTGTATAGAGACAAAAATCTTCTCTCCTGTTCCCCTAAAAATAATAAGCCCCACAAAAAAAAGTGATCCTAATAATAATAGTGGGATAGAAAAGATAGGGGAGGAGAGGAGTGAGCCTAAGAAAAACAAAAGGGAAGTCGATGGGTTGTGAGAAATAGGCCAATATCATAAGAATTGCACTTAACAAGGCCTAGAAAAAAAAGATATATATATATATATATATATATATATATATATATATACGGGAGAATTGAAGTAGAATGATCGATCTTGCTTTGAGTGTTTATTTCATATATGTGAGGATCGTATATGCTCTACTTGGACTGAACTTGTAACTATTAGCCAAATTTTCCCAACCTGAGCCAAAGCCCCATTACAACCCAAAGTAAGACCCTATGACTCGTGTTTTGTGAATATTGATGCGTTTGATGAAGAGAAGAAGTGCAAGCATATAGTAGAACTTTCCATTTGAATCGAGTTGAGCGTATTGACCTATCTAAACACTTGAGAGATGAGTGAATCGATATAATTCAGTAAGGGACTACTAAGACTTGTTTTCTTGCATGTTCAATCAAGTGCCATTGCTTTCCACTCATTTGTGAGTTTAGGCTTCCATGACGAATTACGAGACTTTACGATACTTTTACATTCTCGGTTGATTGTATGTATACCTGATGATTAACTTGATTATTCAATCCTTCTCGTTTATTTGTCGTGTGTTTTATTTCTTTTTTCTTGAGGGCAAGCAAAGTTTAGGTTTGGGGGGATTTGATGAGTCGATTTTTGATCGTCTCATTCTGTTCTATCGAGTCGCACTTTCGTTTGTTTTCGAGTGTTTTTGCTCTTTTTACACGTGGTATGTTATGTTTTTATTTTTTAGGTATCCGGACGAAGATTGTGGTGAAATATGCGCTTTTATGGCCAATATTAGAGTTTATGACGATTAAGAGCGAGAACGAGGCCTAAAACGATGAAGATTGAAGCACTACCTGTCGTATTTTCTAATTTTTAGATTCATCACTTCGAATCAGGATGCGTTCTATATATGTATGGATTCCTCATGAAATCAGATTCGCAACGGTACATCATACGCTAAATTCCGAGGTGTATTGAGGGAGATATGGGTTCTAGACCATGGGTTGTATCACAGGACATGACCGAGTCTGCTGTCCAGAGAGTTTTTGCATTTTCTGGGACACTTGGACACGGTCGAGTCTGCTGTCCAGAGAGTTTTTGCATTTTCTAGAGCACTTGGACATGGGCCGTATCCCAGGACATGGGCCGTGTCCCAGGACATGGTCGGGTCACTTTTCAGTGCAAAAACCATTTTTTATTTTATTTTACACGGTTTGAATGGACTTTTCTTGGTCTTTTGGCTTTATAAAAAGGTATGAGAGACCTTAGGAAAGGATATTCAGATCTTGTTGGAGATATTTTGGTGTGAAAAACATAAAATTTAGGGAGACAAACACCAAAAAGTGAGGAAAAAAAGGGAGATTGTTTCATCATCTTCATTGTATGTTCTTGGAGTGAAAAATACATTTGTGAGACATTACATTTCCTTGTATCAATTGTTATGAGTTTTTGAAGGAAGATCATCAAACCTTCATCGGGAATTCAATTTCAGCTTTTACAAGGGAAATTTCTACCATGTTTTGTTTTACAATTTTCATTATTATTGTTGAAATAATCATGAGTAGCTAAACATTTCATATGGGTTTTTAGATTTAGCCATACACATGTTATCGATTGTTAGTTCCTATTGATTTTCCGGGTAAAAGTCTGGGATTGTTCCTCCTTGTTTTTTCTTCGTATAAGAACTTTTGATTTAGATCATCAAACCTATTTCTTAGTTGTTATTATTATTCTAATCGAGGGTTTTTGTCGGTGTTCGCCATCAAACGACCCGATAGAAGCGATTGTGAATGTTCTAAACCTTTTTCCGCGATCTTTTAGCGAATTACCCCATCAAAGGTATTAGTTAGTCGATTGTTAGTAGAGATTCGTCCCCATCAAAGGAGTGTCTCTTATTTTCGTTAAGAACAATCATGATTTTAGAATTACCACCATCAAACGGATTTATTTTAATCGTGAGCAATCAATAATTCCAAACCTTAATTCTTTGTGTATCGGAACTAATAATTGATTACGTGTGTGTCAGTGATTTTAAATTCCCATATCATTCTCATTATTGTAATCTCTCAATTATCCGACCATTAATTTGGTGTTTTTAATGCTTAGTTTATTTTATTTTTATGCGTTAGTGATTGTAATCCTATCAAACCAGTGATGTATTTTAATTTAATTTACTTTTGTTCATTCGACTATTTGCCGAACATTATCGAACTTTAAACCGTTTCCAATACCTCTAGAGATCGACCTCGGAGTTACTTGCTGCTTCCTACAAAAGCAATTCGTACACTTGCGAGTTTATAATTTGTTCATCAGAAGAAATAAAAGAAACACCAAATAAGACACCTGTGCAAGATATTTAAACCGAACCTTCTGAAATACAAACACAACCTCACAAGTCTAGTAGAATTTCTCAATTACCTGGGAGGTATGGCTATCTGCATCAAGAGAAACTAGGTGTCTATGAGATGACAGATTGTAGTCATAAGAATGATTCTTCTACATACGACCACGCGATGGTAGATGTTGACTCCACCAAGTGGCAAGAAGCTATGGAACCTGAGATAGACTCGATGCATGCTAATCAGGTCTGGACTTTAGTAGATCGTCCTAAAAGCATGGTTCCTATTGGAAACAAATGGATCTATAAAAGAAAGACTGATGGAGATGGCAAGGTTGATACCTATAAGGCCAGACTTGTGGCAAAGGGTTATTCTCAAAGAGAAAGAATCGATTATTTTGAGACCTTCTTACCTGTAGCTTTGATTAAGTCTATTCGCATGATACTTGCCATAGCACCCCACTTAGATTATGAAATATGGCAAATGGATGTGAAAACGACCTTCCTAAATGGATTCCTCGAGGAGGAGATTTACATGGAACAATCTAAAGGGTTCATATCTGAAACCAATATTCATAAAATATGCAAATTTCAACATGCCATTTATAGACTGAAGCAAGCTTTGCGAAGTTGGAATCTTCGTTTTAACGAGACAGTCAAAGAGTTTAATTTTGTCCAAAACGAAGAGGAGCCAAGTATTTACAAGAAGGTTAGTAGGAGCAAAATTATGTTCTTAATACTATATGTAGATGGCATTCTACTTATAGGATACGACGTAGGAATGCTCAGTTCTGTGAAAGCTTGACTTTCTAAAGAGTTCTCAATGAAAGACTTGGGAGAAGCTACCTATATTCTGGGTATTCGCCTCTACCGGAATAGAGCGAAAAGAATGTTAGGTCCTTCCCAAGTCCTCTATATAGAAAAGATCCTGAAACGATTTAGGATGGAAAATTCTAAAAGAGGGTTCCTACCTATGCAACATGGTGCAAAACTTTCCTTAGAGATGTGTCCTTAAAGTGAGGAAGACAGAAAGGAAATGAGCAAGGTACCCTATGCTTCGGCAGTTGGTAGCCTCATGTATGCTATGATTTGCACTAGACCGGACATTGCCTATGCTGTGAGCGTAGTAAGTCGGTTTCAGTCAAATCCAAGGCAGGAACATTGGACTGTTGTGAAGAACATTCTTAAGTACCTGAAGAGGACTAAATACTTGATTCTTACATACGGCGGTGGAGAGTGATGGGTTATACAGACTTAGATTTTTTTGGGGGACATGGATGCTCAAATGTCCACATCAGGATATATCTTTACTCTGGATGGTGGGGCAGTCTCTTGGAGAAGTGCCAACCAAAGCTCGACTGCAATCTCTACATGCCAAGTCGAATATCAGGCAGCCATAGAGGTTGCTAAAGAAGCTTTTTGGGTTAAGAAGTTCACTGAGGAGCTTCAAGTGGTTCCTAACACAGAGAATTCCGTGACGCTATTTTGTGACAACGACGGAGCTGTTGCACAGGCTAAGGAGCCTAGGTCTCACCACAAAACCAAACATATTGCGAGAAAATATCATTTTGTTAGAGAAATGGTTCAGGAAGGGAATGTTATACTGCAGAGAGTAGACAAAGCAAATAATGTTGCTGATCTGCTTACCAAGCCACTATCTCAGAAGGTCTTAGAGAGACATCTGGAGAGTATGGGTATTAGATACCATAGTTTGTGGCATTGAGTGCAAGTAGGAGATTGTTAGGAATATGCCCTCGAATACCACTCAGAGGATAAGAGACTGAGAGCATTGTATTGTTATTATGAATACTATGTTAAGTAAGACATTTATTATTTCTATGTTATTGTATATCACAGGCATTGTGATTTGGTATATAAAATAATAGTCCTTGCATTTGAGAGCAAACATTCCACTTCTTATGGAGATAAGGAGATTGGCACTGGAAGTGTTTAGGACTCGAATGCTTAATTGGTTCGCAAGTCGATAAAACTTAACTGGGCAATAAGTTTAGACAAAACTTGTATAACATGTACTTTGACATGAAAAGTGCCTGTCTTCACTAGCACACGTTATAGATATGCTCATGAGATTAGTATACTCGAACACAACTCAACTCGATTCGATCATATGGATATCACTCAGGGATTGCCAATGACTAAATTGAAATATTGTGATAGGTATACGTGGACCTTTGATTTGAGGCTTCAGTAGGGGATGTGCTTGTGACATTAAGTTAGTCATTAGAGTAGTTCGATCCAATCGCCGGTTCCTGGGGTCAACCTCGAAATGCAACTTAGTGGGCAAGTAGCAGTCTCTACTGAATACCAAGATAGATTCTTTCTCCTGTTAGTGAACAGGTAAATGTCCTATGCGGTTAATAGCAAATGAGATCATAAGTCTTTGGCCAAAGCAGTTAGAGCTAGTTGTATTTGATACACGAGAGCTCGGTGATCTCGATTTATATTAATAAATGCATAGAGTCAAGATACAATAGGGTTGACTTTACCGTGACCCTAATACTTGACTGGGACATATGATTGAAGGGTTTATATGTATATGGTATTCACGACATAATATTTTTTGAATGATCTGATCATTCGTTCTTAGTTGGGTTACGGTACGAAACACTAGACTGGCTAAGTGTTACCCGTACTCCTTGGTTCCTCCCATTGCCGACTAAGACGGATCTATGGAGTCGCGAACAAGGATATTTGATGGATAAAATATGTATTCATTATCTCTTCATTAATATTGGATATTGGATATTCATTTTGATTTATTTGATAAATCATGCAGTCTTGTGGATTGAAATTAATTACCGAGTGATTGATCTAATTCATAAATAATTATTTCTTGAAAGTAAATTATTATAATTTTGCATTTGATAAAATTAATTAATTGGATAATTAATTAATTATAATACATTTGAGATAAAACGAAGTGTACTTAATGGATTAGACACACGAACGTCCGATACACGAACCGAGTGGCTCGACTCGTTTTTTTCACCAACCCATAGTGGGCTGCTCCCCCCCCCCCATCTCCTCCCAGCTTCCATGTGTTTTCTTTGGTTGTCATGGCATGATGTGGGGTGTGCTTTGTTTATTTTTCACATGGTTGATGGTTACAAAAGAGATCAAGAGTGTCATCTTGATATCTTATGAGATCATGTTATAAAATAGCATCAGACAACACACTTCAAGACCCACCTTAGAAATCATTTGAGCCGTGAAGTATTTTGAGGAGAGAGAGATAAATTGTTTTCTTCATCTTATTCATCTTTGAGAGAAAGAAACGGAAGAAGAGAAGAGAAGAAAAATATTATATCAATTCCTAGCCGTGTTCTTTGAGAATAAATTGATATATTATTTTTCCGATCAATATTCCACGGGTGATAACGTAGAGACCCTAGGCATCTTCGACATTTTGATCATTCATCAAGCTACAACGAATTGGATTCGTGTTCGTATTGGTGACCAAAAACGATCAAAGCTTGACTCGAGAATTTTTCTTCAAGAAGATATTATCAAAGGTCTACGAGGGTATGATCTCTTAATTTTATCTTCGTCATTTTATATTTGTTTATACGATACTTGATCGATCCATTTTTGGGGTTTGGTTTTATCCGATGGATCGGTTTATTTTCCACTGCGTATCTCGTTTTTATTTACCGAATCCCAACAATGGTATTGGAGCGAGGTCTATGCGATCGTATATTCGATATTAGCCTTTGGAATGCTTGGTTACTTTTTTATGATTTAGAATCATAATCGTTTTAATTGTTAATGTTTAATTATTCATCTAAAAATTATTTTTCATGATTTTATGTTACAATATAAATCTATTTTTCTTTTGAAAAATTGATTTCAATGTGTATATAAAAATTATAAAAATATTATTTTTGGATTCGAGATGAAAAGACGAGCCGGAAAAATGGCCGGACCCGGCTGCTCGACATGAACACTGTTGGGCATTGGTTAGCCCGAAAGGCATAACCACAAAGTCGTAATGATCGTATCTCGTGTGAAAGGCATCTTTCAGTATCGCTATCCCAAATCGTCAACTGATAATAGCCCAACCGTAGATAAATCTTCGAGACGACTGTTCTCCTATTCAGGGCTAATTAGGGAGAAGCGGACAACATGGAAACTATTGTAGATGTTTATGAAAAGGCATCAGGACATCAATTTCTAAAGTCTGAAGTCTTTTTCAGTCAAAACACGGGCCAAGTCAGTAGAGATTACTTGACATTTGTCTTGGGTGTGGATGCGTGCTTGGGGACTAGCAAGTACCTGGGCCTTCCACCGATGATTGGGAGGAGCAAAAAATTTCTTTTCAAGTCTATTAAAGATAGAATCCGGAAGAAGATCAATTCTTTGGGTGGCAGATATCTCTCTAAGGCAGACCCAGGAGGTCATGATAAAGTCTATCTTGCAATCTATTCCGACTTATTTTATGAGCCTATTTATACTCCCTTCTTCTCTTCAAGACGAGATTGAAATTCTTATCAATGGTTTTTGGTGGGTGGAGGAGGAGCAAATAATAAGGGTATTCGATGGTTGCCTTGGGACAAACTTTGTATGGACAAGAGTTATGGCATAATGGGGTTTTGAAGTCTATATATTTTCAGTGTGGCTCTTTTGTGCAAGAACTGATGCCGTCTAATGTATTGACCTAATTCTCTGGTTGCGAGACTTTATAAGGCCAAATATTGTCCCAACTATGATTTTATGAGTGCTCCGAAAGGTAGTAACTCTAGCTTTGTTTGACGTAGTATTCATGAGTCTTGGTTGGTGCTTAATGAGGGATGTCGGCGGCGAATTGGTGAGGGTTCTCACATCCACGTTCTTGGCACGAGATGGACGACGGACCTTAGACCAATTACTGCAATTGGCTCGGCCCGTTCCAATCCTTTCCTTCGTGTATCCGGTTTGGTTGGTGTTACCTCTAATTCATGGAAGGTCAATATGATACAAACCTTGTTTTCTGCCCTATTGCCGACTCTATATTGAGGATGCGTCTTTATCATTTTGTTGTGGATGATATGCGTGTTTGGGAACCTCATAACTCAGGTTTATACTCTGTGAGGAGTGCTTACAAGTTGTTGATGAATAAAGTTCTTCACACAGAGCCTTTGCATGTTAGGGGAAACTGGCCGACCCTTTGGAAATTAAAGATCCCTCATAAGGTGAAACATTTTCTATGGCGTTTACATATGAGTGTGCTTTCTGTGCGGTCTAATCTTATCCATCATCACGTCAATGTTGCTATCGATTATCCTTGGTGCGTCGGGGTTGCGAAAACAAAAAACATCTTTTATTTATTGTCCTAAAGCTGGAGCTTGTTAGAATATTTTAGGAATTGCTCATGTGGTCAACAATTTTATTGTGGACTTTACTAATTTCGCTGATTACTTTTTCTCAGTCCCTGTAGTGTTGATTAATGAGTCCAAAGTGGGTTGGTGCAAGACCCTCTGGAGCTTGTGGCAAGTTAGAAATGATTGCGTTTGGAATAACAAGAAGGTTGACGATAATACTATTATCTGGACATGCGCTTCTCTTTATAGCAATTGGTCTCAAGCTCGTGGTCTCACGAGCCTTGATGGTGCAGTAGTAGTTCTTGTCCCGGACCTACTGAGGTATCTTGGAACGAGTTATGTATTGGTAGTGTGAAATGTAACATTGATGCCTCCTTCTCTTTGACTAAAAATATGGTTGAATTGGTTTATGTATCCGTGACCACTTACGGAACTTCATTCGTGCCAAAACTCTTCGATTTACTCCAATAACTAATGTTCTTTTGGGTGAAACAATGGGATTGCATCTGGCTATTAATTGGATTCGTGAACTAGGCTTTAAAGATGTTATTTTGAGATGGACGCGAAGTTGGTGGTGGATGCTTTTAATTCTAGCGAAGCTGTAATTTCTGAATTTGGTTGTTTGATTTCGTTCTATAAGACTTTGTTTTCTTTTTTTAGTAACAACTCTGAGGTGGAGTTCACTAGGAAGAATTGTAATAAGGTTGTTCATTCACTTGCAAGGATGGCCTTAAATACAACTTGTCCTCGAGAATAATATGAGACACCCTCACGTATTACCAACCTTATTTTGAATGAAATGCATGAGTGTTTATCGTCAAAAAAGCACACCTTATTGATATCATTTCATTTGACGATAACAAATGAGACATTGGCAAAAATATCAGGAAAAACGTAAGGACGTTTTAGCCAAACCGTTGTTAACCTCCGTTGCCTGACCCGACCCCCCCTCTCCCTCATGTTTATGATCTAGCTCATAATTTCTCGACGCAGCAAAAAAAAAAAAAATCAATTTTCGGTGTCATAGATTTATAACACCATTTCTCTGAGTTTTTCTCTCTAGACTAGAAGAACCCCTCCTCTCCTTTCTCTCTCTATTTTTTTTTTTCTCGTCTCTCTTTGGTTGTCGGAGCGGTCGAGGGTTTCTCTTCGCTGATTGAGATCTCGGAATATTTGCCGATACGCCGTTGTTTTTAGCTCTCGATTATTCGTTTTCAGATCCGGAGCTCCGATCTAGAAGCTTTGGTTTGTCTCCGATCATGGCGGCAGCCAACGCCCCGATCACCATGAAAGAAGCCCTCACGGTAAAAAGCTTCTCGCTTTTCGCGATTTTTCTTTGATTTCAACTCAATTTCTCTCATTTTCAACTGTGCGACTGCTCATTTTCTCGTTTTTTCTGAAATTGACCGAGTTATTGCTTGTTTTGATGTTTAACCGATTTGCCAACTGCAGCAAATTGTTCATTTCATGTAATTGTTTTATATTCAGTTTAGTTCCAGATCTGTTTGCTTTCCTTCGACGATTTTGTAATTCTGATTTTGTGGTTAGCAGAATTGAACTTTGAGTATGTTTGATGTGGTGATTGCAGTTGACTAGCATAGGGATCAATCCTCAGTTCATTACTTTCACAAATGTGACAATGGAATCCGAGAAGTACATTTGTGTCCGAGAGACAACACCTCAAAACAGTGTGGTGATTATCGATATGAACATGCCAATGCAGCCACTAAGACGGCCTATTACTGCAGATTCTGCGCTTATGAATCCAAATACTAAAATTTTGGCACTGAAAGGTGAATGAATTCTGTTGAGCATTTCTAATTGATTAAGTTTTTACATTGATGTTGGGGTGCTCATTAATTGTTATTGGCACAATAACCATTTGTATTATATTTCTTGCAAATTTGCGTAACTTTTTAGTTGGGTATGCAGTAATTCCGATCAGCCAAAGCAAGTGCATATTATAGTTTGTCCCAGTAATTTGGCTGTGAGTTATTGGAAAGTCTTTTGTTCCAGTATCTATGAAATTGGCCTTGAGAAATTACAATGTATGGGCGCTGGGGTGTGTAGTATGTTGTATAGCTAGCGAAAAGTAGCAAAAGGCATGAGCTGTGAGAAAGCAGAGCAGCGAATATAAGCTAGAACAATCTCGGAGAGAATTTGAAAAATAATGCCTCCATCCTAGTCATATTATGAGCATGCTGCAAGTTATATTTCTGTTGAGAAAGTATAAGCTTGGTAAATCTGCTCATAAGCTCCAATGGAGATGTTGATTTTTGTATGTTCTTCAACGAAGTTCCTAATTTGTTTTGAAATTTAGTCACTTCTCTAGTTTTGATCATGTTCAGGATGCCTCATTCAAGTAGTAATCACCTTTTTGTTTCACAAGAAAAGATCTGGCATCTCTAGAAGTATTTTATAACTTATGATTTTATGGGATCTTTTATATTACATTAGCTAATTACCCTCTTAAGTTAGAATTTTGGTCTGAGAACAGAAATGAAATGACTGCTTCCTAGCTGTGTCAAATTTCGCTTCATTACTATTTTGAAATCAGCTCTTCCTTTTGTTTACTAGGGTTATTGGTGTGAGAAATATCAAAATCGTTTGCGACCAGTACTGTATAAAGTCAAACCAGTTTGTATTTAATAGTTATGCTTCTTGAATCTTGATCCTGTCATCCTAATACTGAAAATATAAGTTTCCTTGGTGAAGCTCAACTTCCTGGTACTACACAAGATCATTTGCAAATATTTAATATCGAGGCAAAAGCAAAGATAAAATCACATCAGATGCCTGAGCAGGCAAGCTGACACTTTTTTCCTTATATCTCTTTAGTATTGACTTGGGTGTTCTAAAGCTGGCTTATCTGGTTATATCTTTTTGACAGGTTGTATTTTGGAAGTGGATTACTCCTAAGATTTTGGGTTTAGTTACTCAAACCTCGGTTTATCACTGGCCAATTGAAGGTATGATGTGTACGCGTTCTTTTTCTTCTTTTTATATTTTTGTTATCTTATTACGTGTTTTCCTTTTGTACTCTCCTTTTCCCCTGCATTTATTCTTGAACTTTTCTCCATCTTACTCTGAGCAGGTGATTCTGAACCTGTAAAAATGTTTGATAGAACTGCCAACTTAGCCAACAACCAAATAATCAATTACAGATGCGATCCTTCTGAAAAGTGGTTGGTTTTGATTGGAATTGCTCCTGGTTCACCTGAGGTGCATGCAGATTTTCTTTGAGCAACTGAACTTGTTAGATATTGGTCATAATTTATATGAGATTGGCATTGTTTAGTATGAAATGGCTGCATTCTAAATGATTTTGGTTGAACATTTAATTTGAGTGGCATTATTATGTAATAATTATTGAGCAGAAATTTCATATGGGGATATACTTTTTTGAACTAGGAAACAACCTTTTTCATACGGATTGATATTTGTTTTAATGCTTCAATTAGATAATTTGCTGACTATATTAATTATTTATGTAGGTTTTAGTTCATTTATTTTCCACTAGCAATTATCTCGATTCTCGAGTCATCACCGTCTCATAATATTTTCCTCGTAACTGGAAAAACCTACGACGTTGATGGTGATTTCATCTAATTTCTTCTTCGTATGAAGGTTGGGCAGGAAGGGCATTCGGCGTAAAACTTTGCCACTTTGTTTTTTTTGCATGAATTATGGTGTTAACCAATTTAGACAATTAATTGGCACTATAGTCTTCATGCCACCGACCCCAACATTGTGGGATTAAGGTGCAGTTGATGATGATTTTCCACTTGCTGTTTTATTATTTTCCGACACTATTTTAATCTTTTTGGACTCTTTTATGTGCATGACATATTTGTTATGAATATATATACACACGGGGGTATTGTGTATAACGCACATATGGATGTAGATCTTTTTTCAATGTAGTGTAACTAGTGTTTGTCTTTTGTTCCTTGGCAATGATCTTACTGAGTTGGAAACTTGGAATCCCATCTTTAGCGTCCTCAACTGGTCAAAGGAAATATGCAGCTGTTTTCTGTGGATCAGCAACGTAGTCAAGCACTTGAAGCTCATGCTGCAGCATTTGCTTCTTTAAGAGTACGTTATTTTCTCTGATTTGTTTGCTCTGTTTGTTGTTTTTGACCACAAATATGATACTATATCTGCTTTTTTGAGCAGGTTCCTGGGAATGATAAGGACTCCATTCTCATTTCATTTGCAACTAAAAGTTCTAATGCTGGTCAGATTACATCCAAGTTGCATGTTATTGAGCTCGGTGCTCAGCCAGGTGGATGTTATTCGATTTTTTTTATAAGTATCGATATAATATGCTTTCATAGTGTTCTGTAGGTCTTAGTTTTGTACATTATATATGTGTTCTTCTTATATTTGGTTAATGTTGTATTTTTGCAGGGAAACCATCATTTGTGAAAAAGCAAGCAGATCTGTTCTTTCCTCCAGATTTTGCTGATGATTTTCCAGTGGCCATGCAGGTATTTTCTCTCCCCCCATCTTTTTTCGTTTGAGTTTATATTGAATCTCCTACATCTCACGATTCTTCTTTCTGGTTATGCAGGTATCACATAAGTATAGTCTTATTTATGTGATTACGAAGCTTGGACTGCTCTTTGTATATGATCTGGAAAGTGCCACCGCTGTATACAGAAATAGAATCAGTCCTGATCCTATTTTTTTGGCATCAGAAGCTTCATCTGTTGGAGGTTTTTATGCAATTAATAGACGAGGCCAGGTTTTACTTGCTACAGTAAATGAGTCAACTATTGTGCCGTTCGTCAGTGGCCAAGTGTGTTCATCAGCCTTTTATTGTATGAAATTTTCATATAATTTCTTTTAGGCGATATTTGAATTTTAATTGGTTATTGCCAGTTAAACAATCTGGAGCTTGCTGTGAATCTTGCCAAAAGAGGAAACCTTCCTGGCGCGGAGAATTTGGTAGGTTGATATTGGCATTTGGTGTTCTTCTTTTCCCTAGATATTCTGTTGTGTAAAAAGCTTACGGGTATTGTTGCAAGCATCGTGGTAGGATGCTTGTTGGTTATGATTTCTATGCTGGAGATGTTTATTGCAGTAGAGTTGAATTAGGCAATAATGGTCATTTCTTAACTACAGGACAGACTTGTGTAGTATTTTACTTCATTCTTATTTTTCATATTGTTTCTTTTTGTCCCTGTTTGATTTGCATTGCATTTCATTGACGGACTGTTCATCTTACTCTTTGATGACAGTAGTTCCATCTCTCTCTCTCTCTCTCTCTCTCTCTCTCTCTCTCTCCCCCTCTCTCTCTCCCTCTCCCTCTCCCTCTCTCTCTCCCCCTCTCTCTCTCCCTCTCCCTCTCTCTCTCTCTCTCTCTCTCTCTCTCTCTCTCTCTCTCTCTCTCTCTCTCTCTCTCTCCCCCCTCTCTCTCCCTCTCTCTCTCTCTCCCTCTCTCCCTCCCTCTCTCCCCCCCCTCTCTCCCTCTCCCCCTCTCCGTCTCCCTCTCCCTCTCCCTCCCTCAGTTTTGGTTTCCTAAATAAGCTTTTTTGTTTAGATACATTTTCGTAATCAATAAAGGTAGTCCATTTTTTTTCTATCTTAAAATGCTGTAGGTTGTCCAGCGCTTCCAAGAACTGTTTGCTCAAACAAAGTATAAGGAGGCTGCAGAGCTTGCTGCAGAATCTCCTCAAGGCATCCTCCGAACACCTGATACTGTCGCCAAATTTCAGGTACATATTCTTTTTCCAATATCAATTATTTCCCTCAGTGCCGAACACATGGTGGATGTGAGTATAAATTCTTCAGGATTCATGAGCTGCAACGTGATTGGCCGCTTGCTAATATCTTATTGTAAGGTACTAAAATGCATTAACATATTCTTGTGTGGTATTTTCAGAGTGTTCCTGTGCAAACTGGGCAGACACCACCATTGCTGCAGTATTTTGGAACACTGTTGACCAAAGGAAAGCTTAATGCATTTGAGTCTTTGGAGTTATCTCGTCTTGTTGTCAACCAGAACAGAAAGAATTTACTGGAGAACTGGTTGGCTGAAGATAAACTGGAGTGTAGTGAGGAACTTGGAGATCTTGTGAAGGTTATATTTCCTATATAAGTTTGAAACTTCCACCAGTTTCAGATTTTTTATTTAACCCACACATTATTGTTTAAGATTCCACCTTTAAGTGTCATAGAAACTCATGTCTTGTTGATTTCGTAGACTGTTGACAATGACCTTGCCCTGAAAATATATATTAAAGCAAGAGCTACACCGAAAGTTGTTGCAGCTTTTGCTGAGCGTCAGGAGTTCGACAAAATTCTGATATACTCAAAGCAGGTCATTAGCATAATTCTTGAGATATAATCCTCCATTATATCTGATGCAGAGTAGTCGCTGTGCTGTTTCTTTTGTTTGTCATTGCTATCTTCCTGATCTTCTGTAATGGATAAAAAAATCGTGTTTATCTTGAAACAGGTTGGGTATACACCTGACTACCTTTTCCTTCTGCAAACCATTCTCCGCTCAGATCCTCAGGTATGCTTGGATCTGCATAGAACATATTCAGTACTTATTGATATCCGGTGTAATACTCGTTTGAGTTTTTTTTTACAATATGAGTCGAGGGTTTAATATTTGTACTTGCGGTTCTGAATGTTATTTCTGGTGTGTCAAGGGAGCTGTTAATTTTGCTCTTATGATGTCTCAAATGGAGGGAGGTTGTCCTGTTGATTACAATACCATTACGGATCTCTTTCTTCAGGTTTGTATAATTGTCTTCTTGTGTGAAAGACTTGTATACATTTAATATTTGAGGCAGGTCATTTAGGATTATCATCATCAATATATTTTTTCACCAGAGGAACATGATACGTGAAGCAACCGCCTTTTTGTTGGATGTTCTGAAATCAAATCTGCCAGAGCATGCATTCCTTCAAACTAAGGTCAATCATTCACCATCTTTGTTTTTTGTCTTTTAGTTCAGAATGGGTTGTGTCATCTTCTGAATGCCTGACATCATAATATTCCTCTTTATTTCAGGTCCTGGAGATCAATCTCGTTACCTTTCCTAATGTGGCAGATGCTATTTTGGCAAATGGCATGTTCAGTCACTATGACCGGCCACGCATTGCACAACTTTGTGAGAAAGCAGGTCTTTATGTGCGAGCTCTTCAGGTAAAATATCTTCACATTTTAGTACTTCTGTTACTGTGCATATTTGTATTTATTTATCATTTAGTATATCTTTATATTTGTTTATGCAGCATTATTCTGAACTGCCTGACATCAAGCGTGTCATTGTGAATACCCATGCAATTGAGCCACAGGTTAATGAATTCCAATTATTGTATCTATTATTTTTCTTACTTGTCATTCAGTGCTTAACGATGTTTTCATTTCAGTCGCTTGTGGAATTCTTTGGGACACTTTCCAAGGAATGGGCATTAGAGTGTATGAAGGATCTTTTACTGGTCAATTTAAGAGGAAATCTTCAGATAATTGTCCAGGTAGGACTGGGAGCTACTGTGCATGTATTCGTGATATTTGTCCCTAAAAGGATTGATTGTCTATTCTCTTCTTCCATTGTATAAGTGTGTTCAAAATACTCATGAAACTCGTGTTTCCTTGGTATGAAGTTAAGTTGTGTTGTTCAGCTGGCTTGGCTATGGCTTTCTTATATTGGCTACACTGGCTATTATCTTTTGTAGGTTGCAAAAGAGTACTGTGAACAATTGGGAGTTGAAGGATGTATTAAGCTCTTTGAGCAGTTCAAGTCATATGAGGGATTATATTTCTTCTTGGGATCATATTTGAGCTCCAGGTAGTCTATTTCAGGAAGAGTAGACTCTTAACATGTGACGACAATTCCAGCGCCAACCTATTTTGTAGTTCCTGTACTAATTATTGATATCTGGCAGCGAGGATCCTGACATTCACTTCAAGTACATTGAGGCAGCTGCCAAGACTGGACAAATTAAAGAGGTTGAGCGGGTAACAAGAGAATCAAACTTCTATAATCCTGAAAAGACTAAGAACTTTCTAATGGAAGCAAAACTCCCTGATGCTCGGCCCCTGATCAATGTCTGTGACCGCTTTGGTTTTGTTCCTGACCTTACACATTACTTGTACTCTAACAACATGCTTCGCTACATTGAAGGTTATGTGCAGAAGGTATGTTCCCTTGAAATAGTATCTGTAACATATAACATACATTTGTTGTTTCATGCAAGTATCTCAGCTGTCCTTTTTGGATAGGTTAATCCAGGAAATGCTCCCTTAGTTGTTGGTCAACTTCTAGATGATGAGTGTCCTGAAGATTTTATTAAAGGCCTAATTCTTTCTGTCCGTTCTCTGCTTCCTGTGGAGCCCCTGGTGGAGGAGTGTGAAAAAAGGTACTTTTTCTCCTCTCTCTCTCTCATAAGTTCTACTATTTGAGGGTGCTTTCTCTTTGATATCATTATTTACGGCATGTCGTACGCAGGAATCGACTTCGCCTGCTTACTCAATTTTTGGAGCATCTTGTGAGTGAAGGAAGCCAAGATGTTCATGTCCACAATGCTTTGGGTAAAATCATTATAGATAGCAACAACAATTCAGAGCACTTCCTCACCACCAATCCGTTCTATGATTCACGTGTTGTGGGTAAATACTGTGAGAAGCGCGATCCTACCCTTGCTGTTGTTGCATACCGAAGGGGGCAATGTGATGATGAACTTATTAACGTGACAAATAAGAATTCTTTGTTCAAGCTGCAGGCCAGGTTTGGGATTTATGTAGCTGTGGTGCCTGGTCCGTTTCATACCTTCGGCTGAATTTTAGTTCTGTCATTGCAGGTATGTGGTTGAAAGGATGGATGGTGATCTCTGGGCCAAGGTTCTTGATCCTGAAAATGAGTTCAGAAGGTTGCTCATTGATCAAGTTGTTTCCACTGCTTTGCCTGAAAGCAAAAGCCCAGAGCAAGTTTCTGCAGCTGTTAAAGCTTTTATGACTGCTGATCTTCCCCATGAACTAATTGAGTTGCTTGAGAAGATTGTGCTTCAAAACTCAGCTTTTAGTGGGAACTTTAACCTGCAAAACTTGCTTATCTTAACTGCAATCAAGGCTGATTCAAGTAGGGTTATGGACTATGTTAATAGACTTGATAACTTTGATGGTCCGGCTGTTGGAGAAGTGGCTGTGGAAGCCCAATTGTATGAAGAAGCTTATGCTATTTTCAAGAAGTTCAATCTGAATGTCCAGGCTGTTAATGTGTTGCTGGACAATATTCGAGACATTAATCGTGCCGTAGAATTTGCATTCCGTGTTGAAGAAGATGCTGTTTGGAGTCAAGTGGCTAAAGCTCAACTTAGGGAAGGACTAGTGAGCGATGCAATTGAATCATTCATTCGTGCTGATGATGCAACCCAATTTCTTGAAGTCATCAAAGCTGCAGAGGATGGGGATGTTTATCATGACCTTGTGAAGTATCTTCTAATGGTTAGGCAGAAAACAAAGGAGCCCAAGGTGGACAGCGAGCTTATCTATGCATACGCCAAGATTGATAGGCTGGGTGAAATTGAAGAATTTATTCTCATGCCAAATGTTGCCAATCTGCCTAATGTTGGTGATCGCTTGTATGATGAAGCTTTATATGAGGCTGCAAAATTAATTTTTGCTTTTATCTCTAATTGGGGCAAATTGGCAAGTACACTGGTGAAGTTGAGACAATTCCAAGGCGCTGTTGATGCTGCACGGAAAGCTAATAGTGCAAAGACTTGGAAGGAAATATGCTTTGCCTGTGTTGATGCTGAGGAGTTCCGCTTGGCTCAGATATGTGGTCTCAATATCATTGTACAGGTACTAGTTTGATTCGATACCTTATTCATTCAAGACCATAGCAAAATCACCCTCTTCCATTTAGTGAACTGTGAATGTAAACCGTTATTTATTGTCTGTTATATCTTTTATGATTCTTATAGGTTGATGACCTCGAAGAAGTTAGTGAATACTATCAGAACAGAGGATGCTTTAATGAGCTTATATCACTTATGGAGAGTGGTTTAGGATTGGAACGTGCACATATGGGCATCTTTACAGAGCTGGGTGTCCTTTATGCTAGATACCGCCATGAGAAGCTCATGGAGCATATCAAATTGTTTTCTACTCGTCTCAATATTCCGAAGCTGATCCGTGCATGTGACGAACAGCAGCACTGGCAAGAACTAACCTACTTGTACATTCAGTATGATGAGTTCGATAATGCTGCCACAACTGTCATGAATCATTCTCCAGAAGCGTGGGATCATATGCAATTCAAAGATATTATTGTCAAAGTTGCCAATGTGGAGCTTTATTACAGAGCTGTGCATTTCTATCTGCAAGAGCACCCAGATCTCATCAATGACGTCCTTAACGTCATTGCTCTCCGCGTGGATCACACCCGTGTTGTGGATTTAATGAGAAAGGTTTAGTATTCTTCTTAGTGTGTTGATTCTTTACGCACTCGGTAACTGTTTATTTTATTTCAAAGCTTCAAGTGTGATGTTATTCTTATAACATTTTACATATCTCTTAGGCGGGCCACCTACGTCTTGTTAAGCCATATATGGTAGCTGTTCAGAGCAATAATGTGTCTGCTGTGAATGAAGCTCTCAATGAGATTTATGTTGAAGAGGAGGATTATGACAGGCTACGTGAATCAATTGACTTGCACGATAACTTTGATCAAATTGGCCTTGCTCAAAAGGTGGATATAAGTTTGGTCACATATTCCATGGTGTTCCATCAACTGAATGCTTATGTAATATGCGTTTTTTTTGGTGCCTCTGCAGATTGAGAAACATGAGCTACTTGAGATGAGACGTGTTGCAGCTTACATATACAAGAAGGCGGGCAGGTGGAAGCAATCAATTGCCTTGTCAAAGAAAGACAATCTTTACAAAGATGCAATGGAAACAGCTTCACAATCAGGCGATCGTGAGCTTGCTGAGGAGTTGCTTGTTTACTTCATTGAACAGGTATGACTGATGATGTTATCTTGATTTTTGTTTTCGACTTGAAAAACTATACCTCTTTATTCTGCCCTTATCGGATTTGGTTCTCGTGCCATGTAGGATTCTATTTTTGACTTTGTGAAAAGATGGATATGTTGGAACACGTTACTTATCCGCTGTACCTTTGATCTCAGACTCCTAAATTTCAAAGAAATGCATGTTGAATGGGTTGATCTATCTGTCTCGTTACTCGTGCAATGTGCAATTATTTCAGTAACTTGGTGGTCCATGATTTTGTGATGTTTTCTTATTGTATTGTACCTGACTTGGGTGCTTTAATGCTTGCAAAGAACTAATTACCTCTTCCAAATTGTAAGTGATTGAAAGCTGGATGCTTTGTTGTTTTCATGTTGTTGCAGGGCAAGAAGGAGTGCTTCGCGTCGTGCCTCTTTGTTTGTTACGATTTAATTCGCCCGGATGTTGCACTTGAACTTGCCTGGATAAATAACATGATTGACTTTGCCTTCCCATACCTGTTGCAGGTAATTTTCCATCCTTATTCCCTGCTCCACTGGCGGTTTATTCATTTCTTTATGGTGCAGTTGTATTGGCAAAGTTTTAGAATCTTATTACAGGATAATTTGAAAGAATCAAATCTAGGTAGCTTTAGTTCGGAGTTGGACACAGACACGGGCATTGAGATACAAAAATGTCCCAAAAAGGACTTGGACAGGGCATAGGGCTCGACTTATATTGCCGACTTAATTAATATTTATATATAGATAATCGTCATTAACTGTACCTTAATGGCAACTATGTTGGGATCGATGACATGAAGATTATAGTGCCAATTAATTGTCTAAAATTAGTTAACACTATAATCCATGCAAAAAATTAAGTGGCAAAGTCTTGTGCCGGATGCCCTTCCTGTCGCAACCTTCATATGAAGGAGAAATGAGATGAAATTCCAAAACCATCATGAAAAATATTATGAGATGGTGATGAGTCGAGATAATTGTTGTGGTCATGTTCTTATTGACCAAGGAGACATGCTATATGTTTCAACTTTTATAAAACCCTAAAATAGCCGTCTCCTTCCTCCTTTTGTTTCTCTCTACCGGATTTGAGTTGAGACTACCTTCCTCAATCCTTATCCTTCATTCTTCCTCCTTTGTTCTTCATTATATTGTATCTTCTATTATATTAAACAGTACGATCCCTCCTCTGGTCTAGCTCTGAATCAGATACAAAGAAGTGAAGAAGAAATTTGAGATATTTTATACCAAAGAATGAGCTACGGCCTCTCAGATTTTGGAACGTGTTCACGGGCGCTTTTTAAACATTCGTTTTGCTTAAGATAAGACTTGAGTTTTAAGGAAAAAACATAACCGTGTCCAGATCCGTGTCCGGATCTATGTCCAGGCCCGCGTCCTTGACACTTGATGGACTGCACTTGACACGTGTGTGTCTGACACGCGTCCGATCCATTGTGTGTCACTTTGATAGTTTATACACTGCCAGTTTAGAAGAGTTCGTGCTTCCTAGCTAAAACTAATACCGTGGGGTTAAATAGTTGATTATTAAAGCCCAATTATCTTACAATCCCAAAATAATTTGGGGTCAGCTAACATGAATCATTCATTGAAACCATCAATGACCAGTAACATAAATGAAATAAAAGAAAAAAGAAAAGGGAAACATGATAAATAGAAAATCTACAAATAAAGTCAAGTCATTAAAAGTGAAAAATGTCTCTTTCTGTAAAGAGATCTAGAAAAAATAAAACAAAATAATAGCAATAATTAAAAAAAATTATTAAGGAAATAAAGAAAATACGAAAACATGCGGAGGGTTTACTGAGTTTTTAGAATTCCTGAAATGTCTTCATGAATTCTAGATAATGGCAAGCAATGAATAGACGAACATAATCGCAATTCTTTTTATTTTCTTGTGCAAAAACATAATCGTAATCGCATTTTTTAACTAAGACGCATAACTAAACTTTAGATTTTTTTTCTAGATTTACGTGTTCCTTTTATAAAGTTTTAGAATATTTTAATGTTATACTTCCTCCATTCTCTTATTCTTGCAACATGTTGACTATTAAACTGTTCATACACTTTCTTTTGACCATCTTTTGTGATTTATATGTATGAAAATAAGTCAGGTGAGATCTTTCTTAGATTTCTTGCGAAATATACTTTCAAAATATCAACTTTTTATAATTTATATAAATACTTAATTACTTGTATTACTAGCCAAAGTTGTGCATTGACAAGCGTAAAGTCCAAATGTTGCAATTATGAGAGAACGGAGGTAGTATATATTATTTGGGTAAGTTCCAGAATTTATTTGGTTATTTGAAAATTATTTTCAAATTTTAGAAGTCGTTTCTTTATTGTTAGATTTTAATAATGTTAAAATAGTTTATTTTTAATGTTTTATTTTAGACTCTCAGATTTTTCCAGATTTTTGATTTTATTTTTATATTATTATTATTTTTAATATGATCTAATTTGGTCAATATAAATATCTACAACAGTTTTATTTGGACTTTACCAAACACATTATACACTGACAGTATTTTAACAGTATTGTTTACCAAACACGATAACTTGCATCTAATTATTTTCAAAATGCACCAGCAACGGTTTATTTCAAGTCACAATATCAATACCAAACTAGCCCGTAGTGCTTTGGTTTTATTTTTCTAAGTCGCATGTTTAATATACTAGTTTACCATCTTCTGCAGTTTATCCGGGAATACATAGGCAAAGTTGATGAGCTAGTTAAGGACAAGATTGAGTCTATGAAAGAAGTCAAGGCTAAAGAGAACGAGGAGAAAGATGTCATCATGCAACAGGTACACTTGTCGAAACAACTTATGGGTCATGCATTTTGTTTTGAAGAGCTCAACATCCTCATTTTCTAAAGGATTAAATACAATGGTACCCGTAAGGTCTCACCTAAATACAAAAGAGACCAGTTATCTTCAAAATTACATATACTCCCGACCCTTGTTTTTTTTCTTACAATGCCGCACCCTTGAGACGATGTCTGGGATACCTGTAAGTAATAAAGATAAGTGGGTGTCTTCGCATTCAGTCTGAACTTCATGGGTAGTTTTTGTAATCATCCCTCGTCTAAATTACACACAGAGCTGCATGTCACATGCTTGTAGAAATGTGGCAAGAGTGTCGAAGGTGTGACTAATTTGGCTGGTTATTTGGTGCAGAATATGTATGCCCAGTTACTGCCTCTTGCTTTGCCGGCACCGCCCATGCCTGGGATGGGAGGGGGTTTCGCCCCTCCTCCACCCATGGGCAGCGGTATGGGAATGCCTCCATTTGGGATGCCACCAATGGGGTCCTATTGATGTGTGGATGAGATTCTTTCTTAATGGGAAGAGGCAATGGACATTGTTGAACTCCTGTGTGCTGCTAATAGCGCGGCAAATTGAAGGGCAAGAAGGCAGGGGACTACCATACTAGTTTTGCTCGAGTCGGAAAGTGATGTGATATTGGTGTTGTGCGTCATAGCAGGGTGTGGATATATTTGTTTGTAAAATTCTTTTGATAGCCAGAGGCATATTGTTCTTTTTATTTTCTTTTGGGGGCAAGAGCTTTAGGCCCTGACCGAGGATAATTTGTTATTTCGATCTATAAGCAAGTGGCCTATAGATTGTGAGACGTTTATGAGTCTGAATTTTTGAATGTCATATTTTGATTTAGTTCGGAAGTTTTGTAATTCGTTGATTTTCTGTCAGGCCGACTTATTTGTTGTGTTTTAGTATCCTTTTCTGGAAGTGAGTTTACCTTGGTCTTGTTGCTGTTAAAACTTAATCTATAGGCTGACATTTCCTATATGCATTTGTATCGTGATTCTTGATGTTTGCTTTTTTTTTTGTAAAGGTCTGCAGTAGAATTTCGTACTTGTGTATTCTACTTTATATAAATCACGTTCTGCTCTCATCCATGACTCTCGTCCATTTGTTTACCTTCTTTTTACGTTCACCGACATTAAAATTGAGAAATCACATTGTCCATTTATACGAAATATGTATAATTGAGAAATCACATTGTTCATATACCAATATATATATATAAATGAACGAAAATAAAAAGCATCAAGTGTAACTTGGAAGGGGGTATGAGATTGCAGCAACAAATTTTATGGGGCCTGAATGTTCCGATACTACATATGTACACACTTATATTAGGCAAAAACTAGTATGAGATCGGAATAAATTTCGTCCAAAAAGTCTTTCTTGACGTTTTCTTTTTTTAATACTCCATCTCTCCCTCAAAAATATCCCTTTTTCAAAGAGAAAGTATTAAGGCTTTGTTCATTTAAGCTGAAATTTTGCTGAATTTAATTGAATTGAATCTTATTGAATTGAACTAAATTGTGGTTTCTTTTTTTCTACGATTTCCTCTAATTATCCATTTTTAAATCGAAGACAGAAAGGAACTAAACTGAATTGATATCAATAATAATAATAACAATAATAAAATTATATATAATGCTATTGATAATATTGACAGGGGTAAGACTGCGTACATCCGATCCCCCATTACCCCGCTTTTTGCGGGAGCCGTTGATGCATTGGGGTAATGTTGTTGTTTGTTGTCTATTGATAATATTGACATTTATACTAATAGTTAATAATAGTAATAATTTAATATCACATAACAATAATTACATCACAATGAAATTCATTTATATTACAACACCAATAATAATAATAATTTAATGATAATTTTAGTAACAATAATAATAATATATTCATAATACTACATATTACATATATAATACTATTGACAATATTGGTATCAATAGTAATAATAACAATAATAATATTATTATTATAACATATATAATACTATTGATAATGGTTGTATCAATAATAATAATAAGAATAATTATTATTATTATTATTTGTAACATATATTATTGTTGTTATATTGTTATATAATATTACTAATTATTATTATTATTCAGTAACTTCAGTTCAGTTCAATTCAATAAAATTCAGTTATATTATTTCACTCCGCGTTTGAATAGTTCATATCCTAAAGAGGGACCACATTAATCAACACAAACAAAGACGTAAGAGAATATTAAAGAAAAACAGTAAGGTTGAAAAAAGAAGAGTCACGGGTCGGCAACTAAAATAGAAGAAGAGGGCAGAACCAGAAGTCTTGCATCTAGGGATGTCAACTTTATCCGTACCCGATCCTACCCGTCGGATAAACCCAAAATCGGGTCGGGTTTTGGCCGAACCCGAAATTTTATGGTCGGGTATGGGTAGGGTATGAGTATAATATGTTACCTGAATACCGACCCGATTACCCGACTCGCGTACCCATTTGAATTATATAAATATATTATTATTATATATTATACATAAATATTATTTTGTATTATAAATTATATATATTATTATATAAAATATTATATTTTAAATATTTATTATACTAAATTGAATTTATTAATTGCATTATATGTATATATGATATATATTAAAAATATTTATATTCTTAAATATAGGGTATACCGGTACCCGAATACCTATTGGGTACCCGATTACCCGATGGGTAATATCCGAACCCGATCCGAATCAAATAGTATAGGGTATGGAGGAGGTATACCCGTACCCTACCTGCCCATTAAGATATTCTTATATGAGAGTGAGCAGCTTCCCCTAAACAAATGTGACTTATGCCCACGGAGAAGCGTATGCCACATTTATTGGATAAATATATATGCAGAAAGCAAAAATTATCTTACTATTGCTCTAAAAGAAACATAAAACAGTTGAAGTGGAAAAGATCGAAACTAACCGAAAGGATGTAACCACTCGATAATATAAAATGCAAAATAAAAATACATATAAAATCCATAAAGAAGGGGTTCTCGAGAATATAAAACTCTGTAACTCTGCCACTCCTGACATCAAAGTTTATAATGAAAGATCTAAGGGATCTAAACTTCCAATTTTTTCGCTTGGCGCCAATAGTCTGTGACTGATGAGCTTTGACTTCCAAATTCTCAATTAAAATATATGCTTGAAACTTTATAAGTAGATCAGCAACTGTGTTGGCACATATAAGTATTTCTCTCGATGCCTGAGAGATAAACTTGTGACCTACTTCTTGATCCAGAAAAGCAAGCAAACCACTACAGAAATTATTAATATTTAACAAACCTATAGGTTTTGTGTGGAAGTCTCGCTTAGCCCATGACGTGATATTAAATATATCACTGAGTGTGCCATAGTCACCTGGAAGAAAAATAAAGGCATCACTATATAGTTTGTGCTTGAAGAATCAATCTAGTGAACTTGTTATAATACTGGTTGTAACCGTGGGGATGTGTATGACACTTGTTATTCTTATTCCCCCATTTTATGGAGTCTTTAAAAGATAACCTAAAAATATATGGTTATTCTCTCCATACAGTATATCAATTTTATTTTTTTCCCAACACTTTTACTAGCTGATATGCCAGATCCGTACACTGGACATGACCTATCAGTTCGGATTCAGCAAAAATACATACATTTTTAATTGGATGAGATATATCTGAGAATTCTAAAAACTCCATCTCTATTTTCACTAAACATTCAAAATATTTTATGGGAGATACATTTTCTGATTTGTGGATTCCGAATTTAAAAAACAAAGTTTTTGCTAGAGGACTAACGACTTCATTATTTTCATTGGAAAAAGGGCTGCAGATAAGTCATTTCTTCTACTATTTTCTTTTTAACAAAACTTCAAAAGAAAATAACATATATGATATTATATTTTTCAATAAAAATGGCGTTATCGACCACCAGCTGAGAAATTTAAATATTGGAAAACAACTTTTATTAAAATGAAAGGAAACATTAACTTGCATCATTTTACTATTTATCTCGACAAAATTGATTTACAAACTAGATCCATTTAGATCAATTTTTCATGACTATAGCGTTCTCATCCATCCTTAAATTGTGTCCACATAGCCATAAGTTCACGATCAACGTATCCACTGGTATTTGTCTCAAGAATTTGTTGGATATCATGATCCATATATTTTTATTCAATTCATCCTTGATGAATGCTATTTTATCTTCTCGATTATTAGACATGAACCCCCACAGATTTGCATAGTGTGTCACAGGTCCAGCGAGCACATTTATAGCATCCACTAATCTTTTTACTCTTTGTTTCTTTGCAAAACCACTCCTACCTGTACCCGACATGTACTTTAATGAGTTTGAAAATTCGTCAGATAATCGAACTTGTGCTTTGATCAACCATCGAATATCCCCTGGGATGCCATTTCCCATTAGCACCCTTAATCTTTCGAGCCAAACTCGATAAATTCTTTTTATGATATTCACTGGAAGAGATGGGTAATATTTACGAAGATTCGAGAGCATTGAATCCATTATAATATTCAAACCCTCCATATGGATGATTTTTTTTGAATGCATTGATAATATATTTATAGATTGGAATTACGCATATGATATTTCACTCCGCGTTTGAATAGTTCATATCTTGAAGCGTCTGAACTACGACTTTATATTTGAATAATGAACATAATACGACATGTGGGAGCATCGACTCCATATTGATAATGATATGCAATAATAGCACCGAAATAAGATGTGATATGTCAATATAATATCTATGTGATATAAACACATCATGTCTTCAGATGTTTGTTCTCGATTAATAATATCACTACTAGCCAATATTAGGAATAAATACCCAATAAATTTAGAATATATTAAAGGGAGTATGGGGTCCACTCCCTCTACATGTGAATTAGTAGATATTATGAATTCACTAGATAATCACATGTGTATATGACTCGTAACAAAAAATTTATGAGATGATCTGCTCATGATTTGAGCATGTATTCTAGATGAGATAAAACTAGTAAATATATCCCAAATAAACTTGACTAGATCCACAAAGGATCAGATATGCGCATACATGTGGGATATGATTTGGAAAATATTTAAAACCCTCAATCCATTATCGAGAACATAATATATAAACTCCCATGACTGAAGATGAATACTGAGATACTGACCTATGGGTTTGGTGCTCTGATGTATCTTACTATGAGGAGGAGTATTAATAGTTGGAAATATATGAAATGCATCATATTTTATCCTCAAAAATTGAAATATGAATTTGAAGTTCAAAGATACGTGAAAGATTATTAATCTTTGATACCAACTACAACTGCTTTGATAAACAAATAATAATTCCCAGAATATAAAACAAAGAAAATGATAACGGAGGCATATACTTTTGAGAAGTATATAGACATAACTATAATGTGTAATCCTAATGGATGATTGATTATGAGATATATCTATAAGTTATGTTGTTCGCTATTATTTTGCTACCCGCAAGTGTACGGAGTAGATGTAAAAAGTGGCGAGCAAAGTCGTATCCTCACAGACTAATTATTCTTTTTGTATCAAGTACTAAATTCTAGTGTTTCCAATTTTATCTTGACAACTGAAGTTTTGAGAAAATTAGTAATTAATGACTAAAATAATAAAATAAAATTGAACAAGTCGCATTATTTAGAACGAAGGAAATTTACGGGTATAAAAGATAGATCCAAGGCTAGGTTTCCAATGATTGTTAGGGTTAATCAGATTGTATTTTAGTTAAAGTTCTACTAGTCTTCCCAATATGATGACCACACAAGTATTTTAAAGGCCCTATCGAGATGCAATAAAACATAGATTAAATGACCTATAATGATGTCTCCATCTACCACCGATTATCTAACTCAAAAAAGTTCACAAGACCATTGATTCATCATAATCAATTACCGGTATCTCCACCCCATACTCAATTATGTCAACTACTTGAGACCTGTTAATGCCCTTATCTCTCGGATTAAACATGTAAAAATATTGATCAGATGCTAAACATGAATTAAAACCAAGTAACTGAAGAGGAAATCAAAGTAATAAATAATTATAACAATCAATCCTCAAAACCCATCACAAATCAATGTACTCCCATGTCAAGAATCTAACAAGTTTAGCCGGACATAGTGAAAAGAGAAGAATACATCATACTCAAGTTCAACATGTTGCAACTAACGACAATAAAAAACAGAAGTAATAAAAAAAGAAGATAAAACTCGGATGATGATCTCTCAGTCTTGATTCAATCCTCGCACTTGATCTCCATTAATGCCTTCGTGCTCCTCTTGATGGTTTTTATATCCTCCTAAACCCATTGTAGACTTGATAATCCCGAAAATTGGCCTTTGGGGGTCCTTTTTTAGCCGTCAAATAGGCTTTAGGGCTGTTAAAACACATCAAACTCGTCATACAAGAAAATCCGCATCGCCAGTGACTCGGTCGTGTCAAATGACATGAATCATGTCGAACTGCTCCGGAGAAAACCAAAACATCTTGAACATAACACGACAGGGACCACGACCGTGTCATTTGACACGGCCGTATCGCCGACTGTGTCGCATTGTTTAGCTCCATTTTTTGGTCCTCTTTACCTCATTCTCTCGTCCGTGCGTCGCCTGATCTATGTCGGAGGGTCAGGATTTTGTTCATGCTTGATAATATCCTTAAAAATTCCTGAAAACACTATGTAAAATATTAAAATGTAATTGAGTCCAACAAACGAAGAAATAAGCATACACACTACAATTACACACATTCAAGATCAATAAGTACCGAAAAAGCACTATAAAAAGATGTGTAAAACCATGTGCAAACAAAATTCCCCAAACTTAAATATTGATCGTCCCGAGCAATCCACTTTAAAATAAACATTCCTAAGGGAATTCAACCCTCAACACACCGCAAGGGACGATTATGAAAATTTCTCAATATGCCTTAAGTAATGGTAAGTCGAGTTTTTAAAGTTTTCAAATCTCTAAGGTGCTTCCTTAACATCAGAGCCAATATTTAGAACATACAAACTTCACCGGTCAAGTGTATTCACTCACTCTCAAAGTGTATAAAGGAACGTGTATATGCTCAAAACTCGTTCAATGAAATAAGAATCCCCATAAACTTGCTGATCGTCTACATCTCTACTACTATTTTGTGCATGCAACCTTTTGAATCAGAAAGGACTTTCAATGGTTGTAATCTAGGCTTTTTTGGTCGGGATAAGATAAATATGGCTTAAGTGACTTTGACTTGAGAAAATTAAAACTAAATCACACTAATCACTTCGCACCCATGAAACACTTAGAAGCTCAACATATTAAAATTTCTTCTTTGAACCCCTTAAATCATATTACTCGCAAAAGCGCTTTTAGAAGTAAAGAACGCAATGCTTTTTTAGTTTTGTCCGATTATTCGGGCAAACCCGGCATGACCCTTCATGTAATAGACAACACTGTTTTTTTCTCGCATTCTTTTCCTCCTTTCAAACTTATTTTGATATATCGTTATGAACCAATTCAAGCTTGAAATTGAAACCATCTTCCCCAATGTCACCCCACACTCTAAATTTATTCTTCTACCAATTAATTTTAAGAAGCTCAAATATGGGAAAAAAGGATAAAAGGAATGGAAAGCTTATTAGCTAACAATAAAATAGGCTTAAGGCTTAAGTGGGCTAAATAGGGATTCACAATTATCGTGTAGGCCAAAAATATTGAAGGGCTAAATCAAAAACGACCTAAAATCACTTTCACTAGTTTGCATACACTTGTGGTTTCGAATAAGATACCAAGACAAGTTACAGAGTTTTTTAAAAACATGAATGATACACTCAACAATAAATTTGCATATTCAATGATGCATAAAGGCTCAAAAGCTCACAAGTTAACAATTTGTTCATACCTCAAATTTATAAAACTACTTAATCAATTCCACACCCTTTTGATTATCTATAATTTTTCCTCTTCAAATCATCTTCAACTTGTATATCAAAATAACAAAATAAATCCCGATGCATCAAAGACAAGAGCTCATTCTTACGAGTCTTATCAAAATCCAAAATACTCGAACAAAACAAAAACAAAAATGCAAAAATGTCGACCAAAACAACAAAAAGAACTGAAAAATAGATATGCTAAAGCAATAAACCTAAAATGTATACTACATACAATGCAAGACTTTAAAAAAACATACAAGTATTTTCTTGACCTAAAAGCTCTACCCCAAACTTGTATTAAATGATATGATTACCTAGGAAAGAATATAATTTAATAGTCAACATCAAGAACTACTTACAATAGGACTATGGAGGAGGATCTCCTGATCGGCACGGTCCGTGTCATATGACACACATCCTATGCCTGATGTAATATCCGAAATTTCTACTACTATTGTTTAATATTATTTTATCCGAGTTATGTTGTACAGTGTGGAATCTGTACAGTATGGATAAAATAAACGAAGAACTGAGATCTCAGTATTGGTATAATTGTCGTATTTGGTCGACAATTGTATTTGAGGATATAATGTGTTGAGTATATGTATTCAATATGCCGTATGTTCGTATTCTGTATGTTGAGACGTTGGACAAGAGTAGCTGAAAATGGCTAAGTGTAACATTATTAGCGCACGCTAATATACATGCCTAGTGCACGCTATCGTTCCGGTTTAGCGCACACTAGAGGCAAAAGATAACGCATGCTAGTACAAACCAGATCAGAAGGAATCTATGTGTGGACCCGGTCACTTTCGGTGCATGTGCCGACAAGGTCAATGGATGTTTGTTGTGAACGATTAGCGCACACTAATGTATATTTATAGCACATGCTAATCAGATCGGACCAAAGGAATCTTGGCTTTGTCAGGTTACTTTCGGCATGTCGGGACACGGGGGTAGGTGCAGACTGTAGCAAGTCAACTATAAGTAGCGCACGCTACGGTGGAAGGTTTGCGTATGCTAAATACATGCCTTTACGTACGCTATTGCATGGGCATTACGTACGTAAATCATTTCATGCAGTAAGGCAGTCGCCTCTGGACTGCGATAGCGCGCGCTAACAAAGACAGTTAGCGCATGCTAATAATAGTGAGTATATATATGTGCAGTTGACCATTATTCTTCATTTCGTCCATTCTCTCCTTGCAAACGATAGAGACGGTTCTTAGAGAGATTTTTGAAGTTCCAAACACTGGATTATGGTGGAGTTAATCATCCATAACAATATTAAGCTTGGAATCGATTGGAAACGAATTCAAACTTGGGATTCAATCCATTCCTTCAAAAAGGTCATCACTCTTCATCTTTAGATTTCGTTTTGGATTAAATGTTGATATTCTTGAGTTGATGATTATTATATAAACAAGTTGACAAGCATGATTATGATATGGATTACCGGAGTATGATGATATTAATATGATTTGGGTGATTTGAATTGTGTAGTTCGTGTTCTTGAGATAAGTTGGTTAATCCTCCTTCTCCTTTGCGGATGTTGATGTCATTGATGATGATTAATCTCTGTAATGTGAGGTTAGGGAAGTGTTGTTAGGATTCTTGGTGTTCATGATGTTTATATTTGAGGAAGAAGATGATATGTGAATATATGAATTGGATTAAGAGTTGGATGATTACCTATATGTTAAAGGATGTCGGATTTCGTTGTTTTGATAGCTATGAACATGGTTTCGAATCACTTAGTGTTCTTGATAATCACCCTATGTTGATCGGAATCTGAAAAACATGCATACAGTATTAGCACACGCTAAGCTTACGGGCTAGCGCACGCTAATGGGAGCTACTTAGCGCACGCTACGTTATGCGTTTAACGTGCGCTAAGTAGGCAGACAGTGCAATATTTTCGTGTTGTGGTTGTGAATTTGTATTGGTTTGAGTTGGATTGTTTAGACTTATGTTTAACCGAGATGTCGTAGAACCGATTGGTTATGTCGGTTATTGATTGTTATCAGATTGTTGTTTATTGATTATTGCCAAAGGTTGTGGTAAGTGATCTGTGATTAGAACCATGTTTTGCGGTCGTATTCGAGAATGTTCGCAGATTTAATTGATCAGGGCCGAGGGACTTGTAGATGATGGCAATGGATTTGGTAACGACTTCATCGATATCGAGGCAAGTTATTACTTGCTCAGTTATAATGTTTAATGAATGGTTTCAGTTTCATTTCGTTTATAATGCATATAGCAATGATTATATATTGTCTTTCCGATTCTGGAAGTTAAATCGCATTGTAGATTTATTTCGATTATTGGCATATTCGGGTATCGAGGTTACGTTATGGTAAAGACGAGGATATGAGTATCTATAGTTCATTGTATGTTTGGATCTCCGAGCATTGAGGATAATTGCCGGTAATGATTTGACATCGAGATTGCTCCTCAAGGACTCGGGACAAGCATCTTAGTTTGATTCGGTTTAGTGTTAATGATGTTGATCATGCAGGTTGTCATTCATGTTGCTGAATATGAGGTCGTCCTAATTGTTTTGTCAGAATGTCGTTCAAGTTATTGAGTCATGTGTTGTTCATGTCGATGAACACATATTGATTTGCATATGTGTATGCATAATTGTATTGTTTATGTTGTGTTGATCCGTTGGGATCGTGTGATCTATGCTGAGGGCGCTAGATCAGATGTCCACCTCGTTATGGTCCGACGGGATCATCTTGGGATCTATGCTGAGGGCTCTGGATCATTGGACGGGTTCTTCCACCTCGTTATGGTCCGACGGGATCATCTTGGGATCTATGCTGAGGGCATTGGATCGTTAGATTACCCAGTATTGTGTTGATGGAATCATGTGGATTCGCATCGTTGGTTTTATATATGTTTTTGTGCATATGTATATTGTTGGTTATCCATCTCATGTTTATCTAGTAGAATCATCAGGGGATCTATGCTGAGGGCGCTGGATCATGGGATTTCCATTGAGTATACACTGTTGTTATTGTTTTGAGCATATTGACGTGGTCATATGTGTATGCATCTGTAGGTCTTGTGTTAGGATCGTGTCTGTATTGCATTGATCTGATCTCGGATTAGACTGATATGATTGTCGTGGAACTTCATATCTCGAGGAATGTTCCGTATTTCCTTTGGTATTTGTCTCCTGATGGACAACCGGTTATCGTCTTGGGATTTGATGATGCTATCCGATGGATCGTATTGGTCAGAACTGGTATATTCCGTATCGTGAGTTGGCGATGATAGTTTGAGAATCTTGAGTATTGTCTGAGGTACAATACATATATTATGTTCAAATTTTTTGGTTAATCGAGTACGTGTGTTAATGGTTATTCTGTTGAGGATTATCTGAGTAAGTAAAGTTATGACGATAAGATTACATTGGTTGTATTCTTATTTTGTATTCTCATTGGTATGTAATTATTACTGTGATGTGACGGTTTCATTGTTGGATATTATGGCTGACCCCGTCGTGGGATTTCTTTTTAGGTTCTTGAGATATCGAGCTTGTAGCGGTCGTGGAGAGATGAGCTTCCCGGAGGATACTGGCTAGGGCATGTATTTGTGTATTGAGTTTTCTTTTCAGTTGTTGTATTCCACTGCTAGAGTATTTTAAATTGTTTGTCTTCCCCGCTGCGTGAGTATTTTTAAATGGCCTTTTGGTATCTGGTAACTTAGGTTACTTGGGCAATTGTTTTCTAAACTATTCTGTCGGTGCGTGTAGCGATAGCTCAACGTATGTTTTTGAACTGCTGAGTTCTGGCATGTCAGGCCTTGTCCTTTCAAACGAGATTTGTACGACGGTTTTGATAAACATATTTTATATAGTCTTCAAATGTTTTTTTAAAATAGTACCGTCGTTAGCCTTTTGGGCGATTGTAAATGTTTGCGAAATTTTTTTTAGCCTTTTGGGTTCCATATCGGGGCCCACGGCGCTGTAATATTTTCGGTTAAATCTGGGGGTGTTACAAAATATGGTATCAGAGCTTAGGTTGAGAAAACCTAGGGAGTCGGGTCGAGTTGGGTCATGTTTTTGTCACATCATTCGAGTTGTCGATTGACGAATATTAGAGCCGTGAGTTTTGTTGTTCACTCGGGCTTGTGCGTTATGTGATTTACCAGTGTAGTACTGGGGTTGTTGTTAACTTTTCCAAATGGTGTTAACGTGTTTCTTCGGATAGAGCCTGTAATACCCGGTTGTAATTCATTCATTATCATTTAGTAATTATCAGTCAGTAATTGTCACTCAGTAATTTTCACTCATTAATAATCAGTCATCATTCATGATTCATTCATTTGTGTTCATCGTTGGTATTTTGTAACCGCGTATCATTTACCGATCGTCATTCATCTCCGTTTGTGGATCGAGATGAGAGTATCATCATTATCATCGTGAATGGTAGTCTTGATGGAAGTATCATCTATCGCGTGTTATTGGACTTAATTACATTCATACGAGTATTGTATGTCAGATCATTCACCGTTTGTAGCGAGTAAACGGAGTTATCGCATTTTCGTCATTTCCAGCAACGAGTTACGACCGTAACAAATCATACATTACGGACGTAACATGCATTCGTTGGCTTAAGGTTGTTTTGGCCGAGACGAGATACGGCCGTAAGGTAGGCAGGCTACGGCCGTAAGATGTGTTCGTGGTTTGCAGGAAATGTCGGACGAGGTGGGGTTACGGCCGTAAGGGTTGCGGCATACGGCCGTAAGTTGAGGTAGGTACGGTCGTAAGGCTTGGCCGGTTACGTCCGTACGTGTCGAGCAGGGTGCCCAGGTAGTTTCGACGAAGGCTTTATACGCCCGTAAGTTTGTCCGGTTACGACCGTATCGGTCGAGTTACGCCCGTAAGGTGTGCGGGTACGGCCGTATGGCTGCCGGCAGGTGTTTGGACGAGGGCGAGTTACGCCCGTAATACAGGTGCGGGTACGGCCGTATGGCTGTCGACAGATTCTGGATGAAGCCGAGTTACGGCCGTACGAGATGGCTGGTTACGGCCGTAAGGCCGTTGACCTGGGATGTAACGGCCGTAAGTAGGCCGAGTTACGGCCGTAACATTCAGCAGTTTATAAGGACCTGGACGGGTTTTTGAGGTCATTTTTCTCATTTTCTTCACCTTGTCCGGGAGAGAGAGCTTGGGGAAGAGATTTTTCTTCATCAATCACTTGAGTACTCGATTTTCATCATCTTCATTCGGTTGTGAAGCTCGGATAGTCGATCTAATGCTTGTTCATCGGATCAAAGTGTTTGGATCTTCAAAGGTAATATTCTTCAAACATCTTGGATTTTGATTTTGTGTTGAGATATGATGTTTTGGACGTTATAATCATGTTGTATGAAGAGATGTACACATGATTATGAGTGTGTATGAATATTCATTGGATTATTGAAGGGTTATTCAAGTACACTTTGAATATTTGAGTTGGATTTGGGGGTTTCGATTAGTTGTTGTTGTAATCATGAATTTGGATATTCATATTGGAGTATTGATTGTTTTGTAGATGTTTTGTTTGTTTGAAACACTCCTTGGGGATTTGATATTGGTATAGTTAAGGATTGGTTGTAAACAATCGAAGATTGGTCACAACGTGTTTGATATAATGCCCCAATAAGCTTGGTTTAGTCGTATCGACGTTTTGTGTTAGTTATAACCGTGTTTGATTCGTATGTTGAACGGATTGTTGGTAATTGTATTATTCAAGGTTGTTCGAGCGGCCGACATCTCATTTAGGATGTTTGTTCGTGGAAGGACATTTTCACCGGTGTTGTGTAAGTTAATTCTTACTCAATTAAAAAGATATTCATTCCTTTCGTTGTTGTTCATTTATAATCATTATTCATTCATAATGTATTAACCGTATTGAAACTTGTAATTGTCAATTAATCACTTCATTCACGAGGAACGACGGTTCCAATCATTTCATTGAGCTATCATTCATTTCACTATCATTTCATCTCGGTGAGTCATTCTTGACTTTGTCGGATCGTTATTCATTATTATTCTTCATGGTCATTTCTTGTCCATGTGACCTTCTGGGTTCATATTGCGAGGCCGGGTGCGGATGTGTGGAATTTTTAGTCGAGCACACGATAGTCATGTGTTGGGTTCACCGATACATTGGATTATGCAAACGGTAATGCTTACCTCCATGAGACTAATTAGGTACAAGGACGGGTGTGTACGGGCACTCGTCTTGTGCACTCGCACAGAACACTACGGGCGTACTATGATGCTCCTCTTCAGCTTAAATTCATAACTAAGGATATTTCATAATTGAGATATATCATGATTGTGTATATTCAACCCTTGAGGATTGTTGTTCTGTGTAACTGACCCCGTTAGGGGATATTGTTTTCAGGTCACGGCAAGGCAAAGGCACGAGAAGAGCATGTTGACGGCGAGGAGTCCCAGTGATACTAGTAGGGGGCCCTAATCCTTTCAGTTATTCATGTTGTTGTCATTTTATTTTTCCGCTGCAGTTTTCCATTTGGATACTCCGTTTCATTCAGTGTAGACCCGGCAATTTACCACACGACATGAAAACATGACACGAAAACGACACGAAAATTTAGTGTTTGGGTTTGCATTTTGAGTACACGATACGAAAATACACGAACACGAAAGTACACGACCGAGATTTAGTGTCGGTTTTATGTTTACCCTTTGGGTAAACGACACGACACGAGTTACACGAAATAAATAAATAAATAAATAAATATAATATTTTATATTTAATTTAATAAAAATATATATTTTATGAACTCTGTTTATACTAAACTTTAAAATTTAAAAATATAATGTGAATTTTCATAAATTTCGTGTAAACATTCGTGTTTTCGTTGCCATTCCTTTCATTTCGTCTACTAAAACCTATAAAATAATATTATAATATTATAATTATTATTTTTTATAATATTTTGATATTTATTTTATATTATGTGCCTGACACGAAAACACGACACGACACGAATTTGTGCGGTACACGACACGACATGACACGAATTCATTTAGTGTCGTGTATGGGTTTGGACTTTTGGTACACGAAACACGACAATACACGACACGAAAATACACGACACGAACGAATTGCCAGGTCTAATTCAGTGTTGTGTATTTTATCTTCATATAAAATATACATGTACTCGGCATTATATTGGGTGTGTTGTAATAAAACTCCTTATCGGAGTGATGGATGATATAATGTGGTTCGGTACTACAATTATATTATTTAATTCATTAATTTTCATTCGCCTGGTGGGTCCCAGTCGGGGGTCCACGACACTGTAATATCCGCCTAGTTTGGGGTGTTACAGAGATGGTATCGGAGCGTGGTTTTGAATACTACCTTCCGAGTCACATCTCATTTGAAATCATCGTCATCAGACTAGTATCATTGGACTTTCACGTCACGTGTGACCTGTGCAAATGCCGAGCCCATCAGACCGAAAGAACTGTAAGACTTCTAATGCCATGGTATAATTTCTGGCAATGAGAATCATTCATTCATAATTCTTCAATTGACAATCCTCAAACATCATTTTCATTTTAATCATGTTGATCATGTTAACTCATTAATCACTCAATTCATTTCATTACTCAGTTGTTGATCTTGAGGATCATATCATTAATCTTGTTAACTTGTTCAAGATAATCATTTCAAGAATATCATCAGATAATCATGTCACCTCAGTTAATCATTCACGTAATCACTGTGTTAGAGCGCGTATGCTCATTTTCATTATTTCATGATGTAAATCATAATGCGGTACTCATACGAGATCTATGATTATCATGCAATCTTCCTACTTCAGTATGGAGAGAGCTATCAGGGGACGCACGGGGAGAGGCCGCGGTGCGGGCCGAAACCCGGGAAATAATCACTCACTGTCAAGAAGTCGTACCCCGGACTCATCTCGATCGGAAGATGTTCGGGTTGATCCACTCACTTTTATGAAGGTCATGATGACTCATATGAAATTGCTTAATCATCATTGCGCCACTCTGGCCGAATTAATCGAGAGAACTCTCCCGTATGAGCCTGCTGCTAAGGAAATTGCTGAGCAACAACCTTCATTTGTCAGCAAGAAATCAACGAAGCATAATCAGTCCAAAGGCGGTCAGTCAACCTCCAAGAAGCCTCGTGCGAGTCCTAACTTTTCTGAGCGACCTCCTACGTCGCCTAAACCTGCGGGATCTCAGTCCCGAGTGGCCAGATCAGCCATCATCTGTTTCAACTATGGAGCATCGGGTCATTACAGCACTAAGTGTCTGAAACCGTCTATCACGTGCCATAATTGTGGGATTTTTGGGCATAAGGCCCGTTTTTGCCAAAGGGACTCCAAGCCGACTCTGGTGGCATCTCAGGCCCCGAAGTAATCAGCGATTCAGAATCAGACTGCTCTGTCAGTGTCGTTTAAGACGACGGAAGCGAATAAAGGCAGAGCTCATATTTATCAGATGGGAGCATCCGGTTCAGGTGCCAGCAAGTCCCGGATTCACGCGATGAAGAGGAACGACGATCTGGAGGCCCGAATGATCTCAGGTATACTCGTAATTCTATCTCAACCTGTGTGTACCCTTTTTGATACTGGTACATCACATTCATTCATTTCCGAATCATATTTGAATAGACTTCACTTAGATAGTCCTATTAATTGTGGACCTTATATCATTAGTCTACCTGATGGTAGAAGAATTTTCGGAAATCATGAGGTTAAGAACTGACCGAATTAAGCTTAATGACCGCGATTGGTTGGCGGACCTAATCGTGGTGGATTTACCTAAGGACGATGTAATATTGGGTATTAGTTGGATGGATCGTCATGATACCATCCTCAGTGTTCGTAAGCGTATGGTCACTATCATTTCAGTCGTTGGAGCCGAGTGTGTTTTTCAGGGAGGTAATCCCCGTTGTTCCAGAAGAATCATTAATATGATGAAAGTAGTGAAATAACTTAATCAGAGTTGTTCAATCATTCATTGTATCATTGTCATCGATTGGCCGTTCTAAGGCAATCGAGGTGTTCAATCATTCAATGTATCATTGTCATCGATTGGCCGTTCTAAGGCAATCGAGGTGTTCAATCATTCATTGTATCATTGTCATCGATTGGCCGTTCTAAGGCAATCGAGGTGTTCAATCATTCATTGTATCATTGTCATCGATTGGCCGTTCTAAGGCAATCGAGGTGTTCAATCATTTATTGTATCATTGTCATCGATTGGCCATTTTAAGGCAATCGAGGTGTTCAACCATTCACTGTATCATTGTCATCGATTGACCGTTCTAAGGCAATCGAGGTGTTCAACCATTCATGGTATCATTGTTATCGATTGACGATGTACTCCCAGACGAGCTACCTGGTTTACCTCCACCGAGGGATGTGGAATTCACGATAGAGTTGGATCCTGGTACGTCCCCATTATCGAAGGCACCATATCGTATGGCCCCGACCGAAATGTAGGAGTTGAAGAATCAACTTGAAGAATTGTTCGATAAAGTTTATATCCGACCGAGTGCGTCCCCGTGGGGAGCACCAGTGTTATTTGTCAAGAAGAAGGATGGTTCGTTTCGTGTGTGTATTAATTATCGGGAGTTGATCAGGGTGACGATCAAGAATAAGTATCCTCTACCCCGTATTGATGATCTCTTAGATCAACTTCAGGGAGCTTCAGTATTTTCCAAGATCGACTTGAAATCTAGATATCATCAGTTGCGAATTCGAGAGTCGGATATCGCGAGGACGGAGTTTCGAACATGCTATGGTCATTATGAGTTCGTGGTAATGCCGTTTGGGTTAACTAATACACATGCAGTATTCATGGAGTTAATGAATCGAGTTTTCATCGACTTTTTGGATCAGTTTGTGGTCGTCTTCATCGATGACTTTTCAATTTATTCTCGTGACCGGGAGGAGCACGAGCTTCACCTTCATCAGATGCTCAACGTGTTGAGACGAGAGCGACTTTATGGAAAGTTTTCCAAGTGTGAGTTCTGGATGTCCGAAGTGACGTTTCTCGGGCACGTAATTTCATCAGACGGTGTGCGTGTTGATCCTCAGAATACGGAGGCTATCCGAGATTGGTTACCTCCGGAGAATGTTAAGGAAATCCGAAGCTTTCTCGGATTAGCCGATTATTATCGACGATTTGTGGAAGATTTTTCTAAAATCGCTCAATCAATGACGAACCTTTTGCGAAAGGATAATAAATACACGCGGTCCGACGCGTGTCAGTGGAGTTTTGAGGAACTCAAGAGCTAGTTAATTTCAGCACCTGTCCTTTACTTGCCACAAGGGACGGAAGGATTCGTGGTTTATAGTGACGCGTCCGGACACGGTCTAGGATGTGTATTAATGCAGAATGAGAAGGTTATTGCCTATGCTTCACGGCAACTGAGACCTTACGAGGTTAATTATCCGACCCACGACCTGGAGCTAGCAGCCGTGGTTTTCGCGTTGAAGATTTGGTATCATTACCTTTATGGCGTTACTTGTCAGATATTCACCGATCATAAGAGTTTGAAGTATATATTTACTCAGAAGGAGTTAAATATGTGGCAGAGGTGGTGGTTGAAACTAATCAAAGATTATGATATTGAGATCCTGTACCACCCGGGCAAGGCGAACGTTGTCGCCGATGCCTTGAGTCGTAAGTCCGTTCAGGAGCAAATGCTTGCTCGTTTGATAGTTCAGAAGGAGCTTCAGTAGGAATTTCTTAGACCCGAGATCGAGGTCTGGCCTCAGCGAGTGCAAGGGCGACTTTGCATGTTAGAGATTTCATCGCCACTTGAGGAGGCAATCAGAGTGAATCAGAGTTCAGACCGATCATTGTTGCACATCCGTGAGGATGTGGCTCGGGGGAAAGCCCCTGGAATTGTGGTCCACGAGGATGGACTTTTCCGATTTAAGAATCGGTTATGCGTACCGGCGGATGACGAGTTGAAAAACTCGATTTTGAGAGAAGCTCATGCTATCCCTTATTCCATTCATCCAGGGTCCAGCAAGATGTACAAGGACTTGAAACAAAATTACTAGTGGAGTAATATGAAGCGAGAAGTCGCAGAATTTGTTTCGAAATGTTTAACCTGTCAGCAAATCAAGATAGAACATCAGCGACCGACAGGTATGCTGAAACCGCTCCCTATTCCAGAGTGGAAGTGGGAAGATATTTCTATGGGTTTCATCACGAGTTTGTCGATGAGTCATCGTGGCATGTATATAATTTGGGTAGTTTTGGATCGTTTAACTAAGTCAGTTCATTTCCTTAAGATTAAGGATACGTGGGGTCCCGAGAGACTTGCCCAGTTGTTCATCAAAAAGATAGTGAGATTGCATGGTACTCCTAAGAGTATCGTTTCCGATCGTGACGGACGATTCGTGTCACATTTTTGGAAATAAGTTCATCATGCTATGGGAACTCGGCTTAATCTCAGTACCGTTTTTCATCCTCAGTCCGACGGACAATCAGAGAGGACTAATCAGACATTGGAGGACATGTTGAGGGCATGCGTCCTCGATTGGAGACACGATTGAGAAGCCCAACTACCATTGATTGAGTTCACGTACGATAATAGTTGGCATGCTTCGATTAAGATGGCACCTTACGAGGCTTTGTATGGTCGTCATTGTCAATCTCCTTTGTGTTGGGACGACTTATCAGAACCAATCGGCACCGAGCCCGATATGCTTATAGCCGCCCGTGAGAAGGTAGCTTTGATCAGGAGTAGTTTGTTGTCAGCTCAGAGTCGACAGAAATCATATGCAGATAATCGTCGTCGACCATTAGAGTTCGAGACAGGTGACCATGTTTTGGTCAAGGTACCCCCAAGTCGTGGTGTCTTCCGTTTTGAGAAGAAGGGAAAGTTGAGTCCGAGGTTCATTGGACCGTTTGAGATTTTGGATCAAGTAGACGAGTTAGCTTATCGATTGGCCCTACCTACGGCGTTGAGCCGTATTCATAATGTGTTTCACGTCTCTCAGTTGCGGAAGTATGTTGCCGAACAGAGTCACATACTTCAGTTCGACGAAATCGAGACCGCGGATGATCATTCGTATGAGGGGCGTCCTATACGAGTTTTAGAGCGACGAATCAAACAGTTGAGGAATAAGACGATTCCTTTGGTCAAGATTCAGTGGTCTAGACACGGAGTCGAAGTGGCTACTTGGGAAACCGAGGATAGTATGCAGGAGGGTTATCCCGAGTTGTTTGACCCTTGTTTCGAGGACGAAACTCTTTTTAAAGGGGGGAGTATGTAATACCCGGTTGTAATTCATTCATTATCATTCAGTAATTATCAGTCAGTAATTGTCACTCAGTAATTTTCACTCATTAATAATCACTCATCATTCATGATTCATTCATTTGTGTTCATCGTTGTATTTTATAATCGTGTATCAGTTATCGATCGTCATTCATCTCCGTTTGTGGATCGAGACGAGAGTATCATCATTATCATCGTGAATGGTAGTCTTGATGGAAGTATAATCTATCGCGTGTTATTGGACTTAATTACATTCATACGAGTATTGTATGTCAGATCATTCACCGTTTGTAGCGAGTAAATGGAGTTGTCGCATTTTCGTCATTTCCAGCAACGAGTTACGACCGTAACAAATCATACATTACGACCGTAACATGCATTCATTGGCTTAAGGTTGTTTTGGCCGAAGGCGAGATACGTCCGTAAGGTAGGCAGGCTACGGCCGTAAGATGTGTTCGTGGTTTGCAGGAAATGTCGGACGAGGTGGGGTTACGGCCGTAAGGGTTGCGGCATACGGCCGTAAGTTGAGGTAGGTACGGCCGTAAGGCTTGGCTGGTTACGGCCGTACGTGTCGAGTAGGGTGCCCAGGCAGTTTCGACGAAGGCTTTATACGCCCGTAAGTTTGGCCGGTTACGGCCATTTCGGTCGAGTTACGCCCGTAAGGTGTGCGGGTACGGCCGTATGGCTGTCGGCAGGTGTTTGGACGAAGGCGAGTTACGCCCGTAAGATAGGTGCGGGTACGGCCGTATGGCTGTTGGCAGATTTTGGACGAAGCCGAGTTACGGCCGTACGAGATGGCTGGTTACGGCCGTAAAGCCGTTGACCTGGGATGTTACGGCCGTAAGTAGGCCGAGTTACGGCCATAACATTCGGCAGGACCTGGACGGGTTTTTGAGGTCATTTTTCTTATTTTCTTCACCTTGTCCGAGAGAGAGAGCTTGGGGAAGAGATTTTTCTTCATCAATCACTTGAGTACTCGGTTTTCATCATCTTCATTCAGTTGTGAAGCTCAGATAGTCGATCTAACGCGTGTTCATCGGATCAAAGTGTTTGGATCTTCAAAGGTAATATTTTTCAAACATCTTGGATTTCGATTTTGTGTTGAGATATGATGTTTTGGATGTTATAATCATGTTGTATGAAGAGATGTACGCATGATTATGAGTTTGTATGAATATTCATTGGATTATTGAAGGGTTGTTCAAGAACACTTTGAATATTTGAGTTGGATTTGGGGGTTTCGATTAGTTGTTGTTGTAATCAAGAATTTGGATATTCACATTGGAGTATTGATTGTTTTGAAGATGTTTTGTTGGTTTGAAACACTCCTTGTGGATTTGATATTGGTATAGTTAAGGATTGTTTGTAAACAATCGAAGATTGGTCACAACGTGTTTGATATAATGCCCCAATAAGCTTGGTTTAGTCGTATCGACGTTTTGTGTTAGTTATAACCGTGTTTGATTCGTATGTTGAATGGATTGTTGGTAATTGTATTATTCAAGGTTGTTCGAGCAGCCGACATCTCATTTAGGACGTTTGTTCGTGGAACGACATTTTCACCGGCGTTGTGTAAGTTAATTCTTACTCGGTTAAAAAGATATTCATTCCTTTCGTTGTTGTTCATTCATAATCATAATTCATTCGTAATGTATTAACCATATTGAGACTTGTAATTGTCAATTAATCACTTCATTCACGAGGAACGACGGTTCCAGTCATTTCATTGAGCTATCATTCATTTCACTATCATTTCATCTCGGTGAGTCATTCTTGACTTTGTCGGATCGTTATTCATTATTATTCTTCATGGTCATTTCTTGCCCATGTGACTTTCTGGGTTCATATTGCATGGCCAGGTGCGGATGTGTGGATTTTTTAGTCGAGCACACGATAGTCATGTGTTGGGTTCACTGATACATTGGACTGTGCACACGGTAACGCTTACCTCCGTGAGACTAATTAGGTACAAGGACGGGTGTGTTTGGTCACTCGTCTTGTGCACTCGCACAGAACACTACAGGCGTACTATGATGCTCCTCTTCAGCTTAAATTCATAACTAAGGATATTTCATAATTGAGATATATCATGATTGTGTATATTCAACCCTTGAGGATTGTTGTTCTATGTAACTGACCCCGTTAGGGGATATTGTTTTCAGGTCATGGCAAGGAAAAGGCACGGGAAGAGCATATTGACGGCGAGGAGTCCCAGTGATACTAGTAGGGGCCCCAATTCGTTCAGTCATTCATGTTGTTGTCATTTTATTTTTTCGCTGCAGTTTTCCATTTGGATACTCCGTTTCATTCAGTGTCGTGTATTTTATCTTCATATAAAATATACATGTACTCGGCATTATCTTGGGTGTGTTGTAATGAAACTCCTTATCGGAGTGATGGATGATATAATGTGGTTCGGTACTACAATTATATTATTTAATTCATTAATTTTCATTCGCCTGGTGGGTCCCAGTCGGGGGTCCATGGCACTGTAATATCCGCCTAGTTTGGGGTGTTACAGAGCTGTGTTGTGTTCTCGAGTTGAGCTGAGTTTGCAAAACGTGTGTTTTGAAAAATTCTGTGTCGAGTATTTTCTTGAGTCGAGACATGTGCCAGTATCACGGGGAATCGTCGGCTTCACGATCTGTAAGTATTTGGATTCTTGAATTGCATTGAGATTTATTGCCATTCTAAGTTGACATGCATTGAGATTCAGCAGGATATTATACGTTACAGTATGAGGTGACAGAATTGGGACAGATTGATGATTTGAGAAGTTATGATTTTGGAAATTAATATGTCGGTTAGATTTCGGAACAGAGTTGTGTATGGTTGAGAAGAACATGTAGTTATGTTAATTCATTTTGAGATATATGAACTGTTTTTGAGCATTTGAAAATGATAGGTTTCAAAATGAATGTTTTACGGATGTTTTACCGTAAATGATTTTTGGGCCGAGACTCAATAGATTTTTGAAATAGTTTCATAACTCAGGACTTGGGGTCCGAAAAAATGAGTTTCCTACTTTTTAAGCTTCTTGTAATGCGGAATGAGATACGGGCTGAGACCCTAATGTTTCAAAAGGCTTTTCTGTTTTCCTTAAAACTCCCGAGATTTGTAAAACACTTAATCAATCGTTTATCTACTTTATCACTACCTTTCGGGGTTTTGATTTATTGGTTCAAATGAAACATCTCGGGAAGTCTTTCGCTGTGTTGATTTGTTCAATGCATTGTCATAGCATAATTAAGGTGATCCAGGATGGAAAATGGTTGACGTTGCGAGTCATATGTGGAAAAGGAGTTTTTAGTCGGAATTTATATATTGAAATTTTGGAACTCTATCGTGTGCTTTTCCGATGGAATATCAGTGGATATTGGTGACGAACCGAATTGGTATACAGTAGTATGGATGTAGTCCAGCATTTGCATAGTTTTCATTTTAAACTTCGAAATCGTGTGGATTCGAAGGAAATTGTTATCAAATACTTAGCACCATCGAGCCAGTTTAACTTTTCAAAATTGATTTCGTGATCTTACCAAAATTTATGTTTTGAGTTTTGAAATTTTTGAAAGAACTTTCGAAAATTTGTCTTCTTGACGAGACTATATGATTTCAAACTGGTTTTGAAAATATGATCGATATACATACGCATTTAGTGCATAATACATATCATGGTGAAGTTCTGAGTGTGACTCACGAACTAGATAAGACATCAGTATGGTACGAGGAAAAGAGATTCGAACTTTAATATGGTAGTTTGGTTATCCAGGTATGATCGGTTGATTTATCGGATAAGAGAATATGCTGCGTGATGTAGAATCATGCACAGGATGTAATTTTGGAACTTTGGATTTTGCGAAACCGGTACATATGTGCTATGTGATTCTATTGGTATGGTAGTAACGCGATTTTACCATAGTGATTTTCGAATGATTTCTTTGTGAGTGTAGATTTGGGGATGGTGACCCCATGCTGGTTGTTTTGGGTAATGACTGGTTGTGATTGGTGTGCCGTTTTGAGAACCTTATTCGTTCGTATGTCGGTTTCTGTGGTTCTGTGTGGATCGTGTTGGAGTTTACCGCGTGAGGGTATTCTTGATTTTCGTCAATCGTTCGTTGGTAATATTGGAGTTTATCATGTTGATGATATTCTCGGATGCGTTTTGACCTTTGGATTGGTCGTATTAGAGTTTATCATGTCGATGATATTCCCGGTTAATTTATTAGTTGATCATTGCTAGTGATCATCTGAGCGTTCGGATTTTGTGTCGATGTTTCGAGATTTGTGTCGTTGTGTTGGGCAGTTGTTTCTCAGATGTATCGTGCATTATTGATTATATCAGAATTGGGACTGGATTGTACAATCAGGCAGGCGAGATTTAGCACGGATAGATCATTTCATCCGAAGATGATATTTTGAGATTCATGGAATTGTGATTATAAGCATATTGAGGCTTTACGGTGGAGTCACTTGCTAGTATCTCAGGAGATCGTCGACTATTGCGCATTTGTAAGTGTACTGTTTTGGTTACTCATTAATGATGATGATTGATCGCCGTCGTGATGGTTTCGGGATATTTTGGTTTAACAGTTTGTTTGTTTTATGACGGATTGCAAGTTTTGAGGACGAAACTTATTTTAAGTGGTGTAGTATGTAATATGCGAAATTTCTACTACTATTGTTTAATGTTATTTTATCTGAGTTATGTTGTACATCATGTAATCTGTACAGTATGGATAAAATAAACGAAGGACTGAGATGTCAGTATTGGTATAATTGTCGTATTTGGTCGACAATTGTATTTGAGGATATAATGTGTTGAGTGTATGTATTCAGTATGCCGTATGTTCGTATTCTGTATGTTGAGACGTTGGACAAGAGTATCTGAAAATGGCTAAGTGTAACATTATTAGCGCACGCTAATATACATGCCTAGGGCACGCTATCGTTCTGGTTTAGCGCACGCTAGAGGCAAAAGATAACGGACTCTAGTACAGACCAGATCAGAAAGAATCTATGTGTGGACCCGGTCACTTTCGGCGCATATGCCGACAAGGTAAACTGATGTTTGTTGTGAAAGATTAGCGCACGCTAATGTATATTTATAGCGCACACTAATCAGATCGGACCAAAGGAATCTTGGCTTTGTCAGGTTACTTTCGGCATGTGGGGACATGGGGGTAGGTGCATACTGTAGCAAGTCAACTATAAGTAGCGCACACTACGGTGGAAGGTTTGCATACGCTAAATACAGGGCTTTACGTATGCTATTGCATGGGCATTACGTACGTAAATCATTTCATGCAGTAAGGCAGTCACCTCTGGACTGCGATAGCACGCGCTAACAAAGACAGTTAGCGCACGCTAATAATAGTGAGTATATATATGTGCAATTGGCTATTATTCTTCATTTCGTCCATTCTCTCCTTGCAAACGATAGAGAGGGTTCTTAGAGAGATGTTTGAAGTTCCAAACACTGGATTATGGTGGAGTTAATCATCCATAACAATATTAAGCTTGGAATAGATTAGAAACGGATTCAAACATGGGATTCAATCCATTCCTTCAAAAAGGTAATCACTCTTCATCTTTGGATTGAATGTTGATATTCTTGAGTTGATGATTATTATATAAACAAGTTGACAAGCATGATTATGAGATGGATTACCGGTATAACACCCCCAAGATATTTGAGGTGTATTACAGCGCCGTGGACCCCTACATGGGATCCACCAGGCTAACACAAGAAAACACCTCTCGACTAACCGTCTCGGTTAGCGAGGAAACAACTGTTAACAACAGAACATAAAACAACACGTCCGGTACAACCGGCACAATAAACATCAACCGACAAATACAGTAACTCCAACGAAGTCCAAACACAATCCGAAAGGAAAAGCCTAAGTACTCGCGAGTACAACCTATAAGTTTAGAAATATAGGAAACAACCATATCGAATTAGACAAAGGAAATAAGACGACCCAAATGCACATGTCAACGACCCTGGCCGACATCCTCGTACTGTCCCGGTGCTCGCTCGTCCGGATGATCATAACCTGAAATCCATAACAAGAATTTCTCCGAAACGGGTCCCCCAAAGGGGTTAGCAATTACGCTAGTACAAGTAATCAAGGCAAACCAATCGCTTACACACTTCATAGTACATGCACCAGTATCATTCCAAAAACCAAAACTAGACATGTCTTTTCCGGAAATAAACAGTCAAACAATTTGCCTTGGGAACAGAGTCATATCATAAATTCCCGCACGAGGCCTCTAAGGACCCTCCCGCACTGGCTATATTATAAAACAAAACACGCACATGCATCGCCTTGGGAACAGAGTCATATCATAAATTCCCGCACGAGGCCTCCAAGGACCCTCCCGCACTGGCTAGCTAAACAAACTCATGAATTCGGGACGCAAACCTTTGGATTCCCTCCTTGATCCCGTCGGACCAACACGAGGTGAGCAAATCACACACAAAATACATTACCATTCCATGTTAAGCATAAAGGTTTCCGAAAATACTTGCCTTGAATTATTGACGACGCGATGAACGGAAAGGAGAGTCACCGACGGACGCTAGGAACCAATGAAACCAAACCTAACGATTCGAAGAATACAATCACCACCATTTCTAAATGAATACGGAATTGGAATACACCCAAAAACCCGCCTACGATTCATGTATATTCATATATAAACAACAACGAGGGCGGACCACAACCAAACCCTCTCGATTCCGTAAAAACCACGAAATATACCATGAATCCGTAGGGAAACTAAGAATACCAACAAGATTAATCATATTCATCATGAATCCATCAACAAAACGGAACGGATCGGAAGAAAATCCCAAAACCCCCAATTTATCGAAAAGTAGGGTTCTAAGAGGTTTACCTTGGATTGATGATGAAGAACACAAGTAGGTGTTGTTAATATACTTCAAAAACTCAAGGTAGAGGATGCCTGAGATAATCGAAGGGAAGAATCGCTCGGAAATCGCCCGGAAGAGCTCTGCGTCGCGAAGAGGAAATGAAATGAAACTAATCTGCTCATCTGGGTCAACTCCCTGGTTTATATAGCCAGGGAGTGTTAGCGCACGCTAATCCTCAAGGTTAGCGTGCGCTAACGGGATAAAATTATAGGCCAAAATAGTTAGCGTCGGTCCGTGGCGACTTACGCCGTTAGCGTGCGCTACTCCAAGCGTAGCGTGCGCTAACAACCTATCGGTAGCGCACGCTATCGACCAATAGCGTGCGCTACCTGGGCATCAGTCGAGTCCAGTGACAAACTGTCCAGAACTCACCTGATCCGCTAGCGTGCGCTAACGCACGAGCGTAGCGTGCGCTACCTGGCACCTGACCGAGTTCAGTAGAAAACTGTCCAGTACTGGACACTCACGCTAGCGCACGCTACCAGGTATCATCAGCGTGCGCTAGCCTCCCGACATTAGCGTGCGCTAGTCTAAGTAGCGTACGCTACTACGCCAGTCCAGAAGGCTGGAAAATAGCACTGCCACTCCCAGGGCTTGCCCTTTAGCGCGCGCTAGGAAATGGTCGTAGCGTGCGCTACCAAGCGACCCCTAGCGTGCGCTATGCCGAAAATATAGCGTGCGCTAGGTACGAGATATAGACGGTCCAAAACACCGGAATATGAACGAAACGTTGAACGGAACATCTCAACAGGCATCATAACGTAGAATGGATCCATGGCAACCCCGAAACGGCGGTTCCGTACAACAATAACGAAAATCAAATCAATAGATAGTAGGAAAGATACACTGAAAGATACACGAGGGTCACTACTATTGTGAAATATGCCGAAAAAGAAAATACAAGGGGGAAGAAAAATGCGGATATTACATTCTACCCCTCTAAAAACAAGTTTCGTCCCGAAACTTAAGAAGCAAACAACTCAGGGTACCTAGCACGCATGCTATCCTCGGTTTCCCAAGTTACCTCCTCGACACCGTGTCTCGACCACTGCACCTTGACCAAAGGGATGGTCTTATGCCTCAGTCGTTTCTCCCGATGCTCTAAAATCTTCAAAGGACGCTCCTCAAAAGTAATATCCTCGGCGGCGTCGATCTCCCCATAATCGATGACGTGACTAGGATCTGGGACATATTTCCTCAGCTGGGAAACATGAAAAACGCTATGAACATGACTCAAGGCCGGGGGTAACGCCAAACGGTATGCTAACCCACCGACTCGCTCGAGAATCTCGAAGGGTCCAATAAATCTCGGACTCAACTTCCCCTTCTTTCCGAAACGGAAAACTCCTCTCGTCGGCGACACCTTCAGCAAAATGTGGTCTCCCACCTCGAATTCTAAAGGTCGACGACGGACATCGGCATATGACTTCTGTCGACTCTGGGCAGTCAACATTCGTTCCCGAATTAATTCTATCTTTCGCCTCGTCTCTAAAACGACATCCGGCTCGATCCCGACTAAATCGGACGCCTCATTCCAACAAATCGGTGATCGACATCGCCGCCCATAAAGTGCCTCATACGGTGCCATCCGAATCGACGCGTGCCAACTATTGTTGTACGTGAATTCGATCAATGGCAAATGCTCCTCCCAGTCACTACTCCAGTCGAGAGCACAAGCACGCAACATGTCCTCGAATGTCTGGATAGTGCGTTCCGACTGTCCATCTGACTGGGGATGAAAAGAGGTACTCAAATGCAAACGGGTACCCAACGCCTTATGCACCGCCTGCCAAAAGTGCGATACAAAACTTCCATCACGATCAGAATCTATAGACTTGTGTGTACCGTGAAGTCTCACCCCCTGCGCGTTATACTCACGAGCCAACTTCTCCGGCCCCAAGTGTCCTTGATGCCCGAAAATGTGCCGACTTGGTCGACGATCAACAACCACCCATACCATATTCATGCCCGACCTCGATCTCCGCAAACTCGTAACGAAATCCATCAAATATCTTCCCATTTCCATTCCGAACGGAAGTGACTGCAATAACTTGCCGGTCAGCCGATGCTCGATTTTGACCTGCTGGCAAGTCAAACATCTCGCCACAAACTGTGCGACCTCCTCCTTCATATCATTCCACCAGAAGTTCCTCCTCAGGTCCTTGTACATCTTACTCGAACCAGGATGAACGGAATAGGGTATAGAATGGGCCTCACGCAAAATACTCCGTCGCAACTCTGGATCGTTCGGCACACAGAGCCGACTCTGGAATCTCAAAACACCATCCTCGTGAATCACAAACCCAGGAGACTTTCCCTTAAGAACGTTCTCTCGGATTTGAGTAATCATCGGATCCTCTAATTGCTTCAGCTTAATTTCATCGATCAAATACGACGAAATCTCTAAAGCACAAAGTTGCCCGACAGTTACAGGCAACAAAACCTCAACATCTAACTCGATCAAAGCCCGCCGAAGCTCGGACTGGGGCGTAAGGATCTCAAGCGTTCGTAATGCAATCGGTTTCCGACTCAAGGCGTCGGCCACGACGTTCGCCTTGCCCGGATGATAAAGGATTTCGAGGTCATAATCCTTAATCAGTTCTAACCACCTCCTCTGCCTCATATTCAACTCCCGCTGAGTAAATATGTATTTCAGACTTTTATGATCGGTAAAAACCTGACATGCAGAGCCGAAAAGATAGTGACGCCAAATCTTGAGCGCAAAAACGACTGCCTCTAACTCCAAATCATGAGTAGGGTAGTTAAGCTCATACGGCCTCAACTGTCTCGACGCAAAGGCAATGGTCTTGCCGTGCTGCATCAATACGCACCCAAGACCCTGACCCGAAGCATCGCTATAAACGGCGAATCCATCGTTGCCACATGGCAACGCCAAAACCGGGGCTGAAGTTAAACGCTTCTTCAGTTCCTCAAAACTCGACTGTCTCTCGTCATTCCACACGAACTTCTCGGATTTATGAAGCAACCGTGTAAGTGGCCGAGCTAGTTTTGAGAAACCCTCGACGAACCTACGGTAGTAGCCAGCCAAACCCAAGAAACTACGGACCTCCTTTACATTTGTGGGCGGTGCCCAATCCAACACTGCCTCAATTTTCTGCGGATCCACACGGACTCCCTCGGCTGAAATCACGTGACCCAAAAACATCACTTCCTTCAGCCAGAACTCACATTTCGAGAACTTCGCATAGAGTTGCTCGGTCCTCAAAATGTCTAACACTATCCGCAGATGATGGGCATGCTCTTCCTCATTCCTCGAATAGATAAGAATATCGTCAATGAAGACGACGACACACTTATCCAAATACTCGATAAAGACTTTGTTCATCAATTGCATGAACACCGCCGGCGCATTAGTTAACCCGAAAGGCATAACTACAAACTCGTAATGTCCGTATCTCATCCGAAAAGTCGCTGCACGCTGGACTCTCTCACCCGAAGCTGATAGTACCCCGATTTCAAATCAATCTTCGAGAATACCGCAGCTCCCTGCAACTGGTCAAACAAGTCATCAATTCTCGGCAAAGGATACTTGTTCTTGATGGTCACCTTGTTTAGTTCGCGATAGTCGATACACAAACGTAGTGAACCATCCTTCTTCCGCACAAACAGGACTGGTGCGTCCCAAGGCGAGGTGCTCGGTCGAACGTACCCCGACTCAAGAAGCTCGCTCAACTGCTTCTTCAACTCAGACATCTCTGAAGGTGCCATGCAATACGGCGCCTTCGAAATCGAAGCCGCACCCGGCTCTAACTCTATAGCAAACTCAACCTCACGATCCGGTGGCAATCCCGGTAACTCGTCAGGAAAAACATCAGGAAACTCACTAACGACCGGAATCGACGAAAGCTAGACTCCACCATTCTCCGCCTTCAAGGCATAGAACCAATAACCAGTACACCCCTTTCGCAGGAGGCTCATCGCCTTTAAGGCATTAATAACGAACTTGTGGTTTCCCCTCTTTCGCCCTGCGAAAGAGTGTTCGGTGCCGTCCTCGGCTAACATAGTGATGATTCTCGTGCGGTAGTTCATGATTGCGCCATGCCGCTCGAGCCAATCATTCCCGAGAATGAAATCCTCACCCACAATACTAACGACAATAAGATTAGAGAGCCAAGCTCTCTCACAAATAAACACAGAGCAGTCTCGGACTTCTCGATTACCGACAATTCTGTCACCGCTAGGGAGTTTAACAATGAAAGGCTCGCAAGGTGACAAGCAGTCGAGACTCAGACGGCGTACACACTCTAGAGAAATGAATGAATGCGTAGCACCCGAATCAAAAAGCACACCGACAGGATGAGAATGGATATGAACGGTACCTGTCGCCACAAATGTTCTTTGGGTCATCGGCCCTCCTCATCTCATAGATACGCGGTTGGGCAGAGCCGACACTGGAAGCTTCTCCCCTAGCGGGCTGACCCCGACCCCTACCTCGGCCGGCGCTCGGTGGAGGCGGCGGAGCAAATGAGCCCTGGTTGACACTCGGCTCCAACGGTACTGGTTGAGAAGAACGGGCGCCGCGAAGCTGTTTGACCTGCTCACAAAAAGGGGCCTTGTGGCCCAGCTGTCCACAAGTATGACAAGTAAACTTCGGGCGAGAACACTGCCGGCTCCTATGGCCCTGCACACCACAGTTAAAACATGTGGGTTCACGAGCGGAGGTTCCGGAGGCACCCCGAAAGCTCCCAGAGAAACGAGCCGAACCGCCCGTTGAAATATTTGCAGCTTGAGATTTTCGCTGGCCTCCACTCTTGGGACCAGAAAAATTTCCGACCGACTTCTGTTTCTTGCTTTCACGAGCCAAATCACTAGCCGTCACTGACATATCATAAGCGAGGGCCCTACTCTGATAGTCCTTCAAGGTAGTGCAGACGAGTCCCGACATGTAGTCCCGAATGGACAGTTTCATCCTCCTGGAAAAATGGAAAATTTTGTCGCTCTCAGCGACAACTTGGGTCTTCACATAACCCAACTTCTTGTTAAATTCGGCAATAGCTTGGGATACGGGAATATCCCGTGGTTGAGCATCATAGAAAGCATGCACTCGAGCCTGTCTGACCGGCCACGGACAATATTCGGTCTCCATCAATTCTTGAAATTCGGCCCACGAAGCAACATGATCTTTGGGACCAACGACCTCCCACCAATCTGTAGCATCTCCCGTGAGAAAGTATTGAGCAATAGGGACCTTACGGTCCTCGGGGCAGTTGGTAGCAGTGAAGACTTTGGATATCTCCTTGATCCACCCTTCCCAGCCGATCGGGTCCGAAGCTCCCGAAAACTGAGGAGGATGCATCTTGATGACATCCTGAAGCCAGCGATCCGCTCCGCCCCGATTAGCATGGGCCTGGTCGGGGTTCTGGACCACCTGAGCTATAGCCGCCATTTGGTTAACCATTTGCTGCATAACATCCGCAATACCAAGATCGGCGCGCTCCTGAGAAGAAGCATGACTGTGACGGTCGACGGTACTGCCGGCTCCTGAAGAGTGCGACGTGGCCGCCCCACCGGCTTCCGCACGTCCTCGGCCGCGTCCACGGCCACGACCACGACCACGGTTTCCTCCGGCATCCATACTGGTGTTAAGAGATAACAGAAGTATATCGAGGATGAGTAAGGAAGGAAAAAGCAACTACAATGATGAGCAAAGGAGGGAGAATAACCACAGTTCAAGAAACGGAATACAGTACGAGAAGTAAAGAATCGAGTAAGGAAACTTACGAACACTGGAAGTACTGAGATGCCGGCAGCGGTGTGACAATGTGCAAAACAAAACACGACTAGACCCAAATAACCGACAAGCCTAGGTATCCATAAACCTAGTGCTCTGATACCATTTTCTGTAACACCCCCAAGATATTTGAGGTGTATTACAGCGCCGTGGACCCCTACATGGGATCCACCAGGCTAACACAAGAAAACACCTCTCGACTAACCGTCTCGGTTAGCGAGGAAACAATTGTTAACAACAGAACATAAAACAACACGTCCGGTACAACCGGCACAATAAACATCAACCGACAAATACAGTAACTCCAACGAAGTCCAAACACAATCCGAAAGGAAAAGCCTAAGTACTCGCGAGTACAACCTATAAGTTTAGAAATATAGGAAACAACCATATCGAATTAGACAAAGGAAATAAGACGACCCAAATGCACATGTCAACGACCCTGGCCGACATCCTCGCATCGTCCTGCTCGCTCGTCCGGATGATCATAACCTGAAATCCATAACAAGAATTTCCCCGAAACGGGTCCCCCAAAGGGGTTAGCAATTACGCTAGTACAAGTAATCAAGGCAAACCAATCGCTTACACACTTCATAGTACATGCACCAGTATCATTCCAAAAACCAAAACTAGACATCTCTTTTCCGGAAATAAACAGTCAAACAATTTGCCTTGGGAACAGAGTCATATCATAAATTCCCGCACGAGGCCTCTAAGGACCCTCCCGCACTGGCTATATTATAAAACAAAACACGCACATGCATCGCCTTGGGACCAGAGTCATATCATAAATTCCCGCACGAGGCCTCCAAGGACCCTCCCGCACTGGCTAGGTAAACAAACTCATGAATCCGGGATGCAAACCTTTGGATTCCCTCCTTGATCCCGTCGGACCAACACTAGGTGAGCAAATCACACACAAAATAGATTACCATTCCATGTTAAGCATAAAGGTTTCCGAAAATACTTGCCTTGAATTATTGACGACGCGATGAACGGAAAGGAGAGTCACCGACGGACGCTAGGAACCAATGAAACCAAACCTAAAGATTCGAAGAATACAATCACCACCATTTCTAAATGAATACGGAATTGGAATACACCCGAAAACCCGCCTACGATTCATGTATATTCATATATAAACAACAATGAGGGCGGACCACAACCAAACCCTCTCGATTCTGTAAAAACCACGAAATATACCATGAATCCGTAGGGAAACTAAGAATACCAACAAGATTAATCATATTCATCATGAATCCATCAACAAAACGGAACGGATCGGAAGAAAATCCCAAAACCCCCAATTTATCGAAAAGTAGGGTTCTAAGAGGTTTACCTTGGATTGATGATGAAGAACACAAGTAGGTGTTGTTAATCTACTTCAAAAACTCAAGGTAGAGGATGCCTGAGATAATCGAAGGGAATAATCGCTCGGAAATCGCCCGGAAGAGCTCTGCGTCGCGGAGAGGAAATGAAATGAAACTAATCTGCTCATCTGGGTCAACTGGTTTATATAGCCAGGGAGTGTTAGCGCGCGCTAATCCTCAAGGTTAGCGTGCGCTAACGGGATAAAATTATAGGCCAAAATAGTTAGCGTCGGTCCGTGCTTGACTTTCCGCCGTTAGCATGCGCTACTCCAAGCGTAGCGTGCGCTAACAATCTATCGGTAGCGCGCGCTATCGACTAATAGCGTGCGCTACCTGGGCATCAGTCGAGTCCAGTGAAAAACTGTCCAGAACTCACCTGATCCGCTAGCGTGCGCTAACGCACGAGCGTAGCATGCGCTACCTGGCACCTGACCGAGTTCAGTAGAAAACTGTCCAGTACTGGACACTCACGCTAGCGCACGCTACCAGGTATCATCAGCGTGCGCTAGCCTCCCGACATTAGCGTGCGCTAGTCTAAGTAGCGTACGCTACTACGCCACCCGATAAGGTGGAAAATAGATCGCCACTCCTGTGGCTTGCCCTTTAGCACGCGCTACGAAACGGTCGTAGCGTGCGCTACCAAGCGACCCCTAGCGTGCGCTATGCCGAAAATATAGCGTGCTCTAGGTACGAGATATAGACGGTCCAAAACACCGGAATATGAACGAAACGTTAAACGGAACATCTCAACAGGCATCATAACGTAGAATGGATCCATGGCAACCCCGAAACGGCGGTTCCGTACAACAATAACGGAAATCAAATCAATAGATAGTAGGAAAGATACGCTGAAAGATACACGAGGGTCACTACTATTGTGAAATATGCCGAAAAACAAAATACAAGGGGGAAGAAAAATGCGGATATTACAACCGGAGTATGATGATATTAATATGATTTGGGTGATTTGAATTGTGTAGTTCATTTTCTTGAGATAAGTTGGTTAATCCTCCTTCTCATTTGCGGATGTTGATGTCATTGATGATGATTAATCTCTGTAATGTGAGGTTAGGGAAGTGTTGTTAGGATTCTTGGTGATGTTTATATTTGAGGAAGAAGATGATATGTGAATATATGAATTTGATTAAGAGTTGGATGATTACCTATATGTTAAAGGATATCGGATTTCGTTGTTTTGATAGCTATGAACATGGTTTCGAATCACTTAGTGTTCTTGATAATCACCCTATGTTGATCGGAATCTGAAAAACATGCATCTGTACAGTATTAACGCACGCTAAGCTTACGGGCTAGCGCACACTAATGGGAGCTACTTAGCTCACACTACGTTATGCATTTAACGTGCGCTAAGTAGGCAGATAGTGCAGTATCTTCGTGTTGTGGTTGTGAATTTGTACTGGTTTGAGTTGGATTGTTCAAACTTATGTTTAACCGAGATGTCGTAGAACCGTTGGGTTTGTGGATTGGTTATGTCGGTTATTGATTGTTATCGGATTGTTGTTTATTGATTATTACCAAAGGTTGTGGTAAGTGATCTATGATTAGAACCATGCTTTGCGGTCGTATTCGAGAATGTTCGCAGATTTCATTGATCAGGGCCGAGGGACTTGTAGATGACGGCAATGGATTTGGTAAAGACTTCATCGGTATCGAGGCAAGTTATTACTTGCTCAGTTATAATGTTTAATGAATGGTTTCAGTTTCATTTCGTTTATAATGCATATAGCAATGATTATATGTTGTCTTTCCGATTCTGGAAGTTAAATAGCATTGTATATGATTTATTTCGGTTATTGGCATATTCAGGTATCGAGGTTACATTATGGTAAAGACGAGGATATGAGTATCTATAGTTCATTGTATGTTTGGATCGCCGAGCATTGAGGATAATTGTCGGTAATGATTTGACATCGAGATTGCTCCTAAAGGACTCGGGACAAGCATCTTAGTTTGATTTGGTTTAGTGTGAATGATGTTGATCATGCAGGTTGTCATTCATGTTGTTGAATATGAGGTCGTCCTAATTTTTTTGTCATAATGTCGTTCAAGTTATTGAGTCATGTGTTGTTCATGTCGATGAACATATTAATTTGCATATGTTTATGCATAATTGTATTGTTTATGTTGTGTTGATCCGTTGGGATCGTGTGATCTATGCTGAGGGCACTGGATCAGATGTCCACCTCGTTATGGTCTGACGGGATCATCTTGGGATCTATGCTGAGGGCGCTGGATCACTGGACGGGTTCTTCCACCTCGTTATGGTCCGACGGGATCATCTTGGGATCTATGCTGAGGGCGCTGGATCGTTGGATTACCCAGTATTGTGTTGATGGAATCATGTGGATTCGCATTGTTGGTTTTATATATGTTTTTGTGCATATGTATATTGCTGGTTATCCATCTCATGTTGATCTAGTAGGATCATCAGGGGATCTATGCTGAGGGCGCTGGATCATGGGATTTCCATTGAGTATACACTGTTGTTATTGTTTTGAGCATATTGACGTGGTCATATGTGTATGCATCTGTAGGTCTTGTGTTAGGACCGTGTCCGTATTGCATTGATCTGATCTCGGATTAGACTGATATGATTGTCGTGGTACTTCATATCTCGAGGAATGTTCCGTATTTCCTTTGGTATTTGTCTCCTAATGGACAACCGGTTATCGTCTTGGGATTTGATGATGCTATCCGACGGATCGTATTGGTCAGAACTGGTATATTCCGTATCGTGAGTTGGCGATGATAGTTTGAGAATCTTGAGTATTGTCTGAGGTACAATACAGATATTATGTTCGAATTTATTGTTTAATCGAGTACGAGATGTGAAATGTGTTAATGGTTATTCTGTTGAGGATTTTCTGAGTAAGTAAAGTTATGACGATAAGATTACATTGGTCGTTTTCTTATTTTGTATTCTCATTGGTATGTAATTATTAATGTGATGTGACATTTATCATTGTTGGATATTATGGCTGACCCCGTCGTGGGATTTCTTTTTAGGTTCTTGAGATATCGATCTTGTAGCGGTCGTGGAGAGATGAGCTTCCCGGAGGATACTGACTAGGGCATGTATTTGTGTATTGAGTTTACTATTCAATTGTTGTATTCCGCTGCTAGAGTATTTTAAATTGTTTCTCTTCCCCGCTACGTGAGTATTTTTAAATGGCCTTTTGGTATCTGGTAACTTAGGTTACTTTGGAAACCATTTTCTAAACTATTCTGTCGGTGCGTGTAGCGATAGCTCAACGTATGTTTTTAAACTGCTGAGTTCTGGCATGTCTGGCCTTGTCCTTTCAAACGAGATTTATATGACGGTTTTGATAAACAGATTTTATATAGTCTTCAAATGTTTTTTTTTAAAATAGTACCGTCGTTATCCTTTTGGGCGATTGTAATGTTTGCGAAAATTTCTTTTAGCCTTGTGGGTTCCATCTCGGGGCCCATGGCGCTGTATTATTTCCGGTTAAATATGGGGGTGTTACACCTGATGCCCAGTTTCGTCTTCTAGAGTTGTTTTCTTGCAAAATAGATACCAAAACTTGAACTGATGAGTTCAAAAACTAAAAACAAGTTAAACAAAAATAAAAACAACAAAATTAAAACCACGTAAGATAAAAACCAATGTACTAACAAAAATGAAGGAAAGTAATGAATATATAAAAACAGTTGGGTTGCCTCCCAATCAGTGCTAAGTTTAACATCTCCAGCCAGCTGGCTGTTTCATTCATCCCAGATCATTCGATGAGGTCTTACAATCTAGCTTATGTGCAATTTTATTGGGAGGTTATCTGTTTGTCAATCCATCCAATCGAGGGGGTATTGAAAATACGAAATCTTCACCGTGCGTCCTAATCGCCAGTTCTCCTTGATCCACATCAATCAAGGCTCGTGCAGTGGCTAAGAACGAATGTCCAAGTATCACTAGACCATCTTGCTTCCCATTATCATCAAGCATTATGAAATCAACGGGGAAGGTGAACTTATCAATCTTTAAAATACATCATCCACAATTCCTCTTAGGTAAGCTAAAGATCGATCTATGAATGGTAAGTTCACCGGAGATGGCCTCAACTCTCCCAATCTAAGCGTCCTGAAAATATAAAAAGGCAAAATGTTGATGCTTGAACCATGATCACATATACATCATTTAGTGAACACCAGAAATAGAACAAGGAATTGAAAAACACCTTGGATCCTTAAGCTTTTGGGGTAGGCGCTCCAACTCTTTTTTATTTGATGCCGTCGCTTGCAAGAAAGCGTAAACAATTCTCTTATCCTCGGCGATGCTCAAAATCGGCCTGATCCTTTACCTCATCAATGAGAACTATCAACTCAGTCTTCTTAGACAACACGATCGTATTTTGGTCCTTATTTCCTGGCTCTAGCATCTCTTTATTCAAACGGAACGAAAATATAGCATTGGACTGTGCTTTTGGTTTCATCTATGTGTTGCTTGGGCCCTTTTGATGTTGGCTCCCTACTACCTTAGCCAATTGACTGATTTGCCTCTCTAGATTTTTCATTTGAGCTCCAATAGTGGTTTCCAATTGAGTCATTTGATTTTCAATCCAATCAAGCTTATCGTCATCTCGTGTGAATCGACTCCTCGTCTACGTCACAAATGTAGCAAGTATATTCTCCAAATTTGGACCAAATTTGGGCTCCTCGACCACCTCGCCATTTGATACCTTAAATCCAGCAGGAGGTCGTAAAGCATTTCTCGGTTTCCTGTAGCTGAGATTATCATGATTCCTATTGGAAGGATGATAGAACCCTGGAGGTGAGTTATTACGATAGTTATTGAAATTCTGATTGTTGATGTAATGAGCCTCCTCCAAAGGACTTGATGGTAGTTAGTTGCTAGAGGTGTTACCCTTGCATCTGTTCCCTTAGTCAATGCGCCCAACTGGTTTGTGAGAAGAGACATATGTGCTGTTAATGTTCTAATAGTATTCGAGTCGGTGACATCCGCCACTGCGCATATTCGCCCTCTCGGTAGGCCACTGATAATTGTTCATGGACATCTCTTCAATTAAACCATATGCCTCATCTGCACTTCTTGCCAATAGAGATCCTCCAGCTGATGCATCTATGAAACTCCTCGTATTACCCAATAACCCACTGTAGAAGAGGCATAAGTGTTGGTCCTCTAGATAGTCATGATGTGGGCATCTTCTTAATAGGTCTTTAAATCTCTCTCATGCCTCATACAATGATTCTGAGTCCAATTGCTGAAATTGGGTAATCTCACCCTTCAATTTCATCGTCTTACTTGGGGGAAGAATTTAAAAAGAAATTTCTCGCTAAATTCCTCCCAAATGTTAATATTCCCAAGAGTGAGTGTCCCAGTCAACAAAGTGCCTTATCCCGAAGTGAAAAAGGGAATAATTTAAACGAATTGCATCATGTGGAACTCTATTCATCTTGATTGTATCACAAACTTGCATAAAGTGAGATAAGTGTGCATGTGGATCCTCGGTTGCAAAACACCCAAACTAATTTTGTTGTACAATGGAGATCAAAATTCATGGCGTTAATTGGAATGCTCATGAAGCCACCACAATTGCTATCAAACTGCTGCCGGAATCTATCTCGAATAGACTGCACTTGAGGGCACGGTTGCTCAACACGCCCCCCGTTGGGCAAATTTTGAATTGTTGCGTTCTCATTTTCCAGATTTAGTGGCCGACCACCTGCTGCATTATTTCCCACTCCTTCTATCTCATATACAAGATTCTTCTTATTTTCTTAGCGGTAGTACTAGTTTCCTTGCAAAAGCTTCAACTTCTGGAATAAATTCTTCTAGAGGCTTCTTTCATGAGCAAGCCTCATGAAACAAGATTCTATCTCATATATAAGATTCTTTTTTTTGTTCATGCACGTCCTGAAATAGGATTAAAAATAAAAAAAGGGAGTAACGAAATAAAATAAAACAAGCACAACAAAAAATGTCCAAAGTAAGACTGAAACACTTATCGCAATATCAATACTAATAAAAATAAATTGGTCCCTGGCAACGGCGCCAAATACTTCTTCGCTGTTTGTTTTGCTACCCGCAAGTATATAGAGCGGATGTAGAAAGTGGCGAGCAAAACCATATCCATAGAGACTAATTGTTCTTATTGTATCAAGTACTAGCTTCTAGTGTTTGCAATTTTTATCTAGACGATCGAAGTTTCGAGAAAATTACTAAATAATGACTAAAATAATAAAATAAAATTGAACAAGTCGCAGTATTTAGAATGAAAGAAATTTATGGGTTTAAAAGATAGATTTTAATGCTAGGTTTATATTGATTGATAGCCTGATTGGATTTTAGTAAAAGTTCTACTAATCTTATCAATATGATGATCACACAAGTATTTTAAAGTCCCTATCGAGATGCATTAAAACGTAGATTAAATGACCTATAATGATGTCTCCATCTACCACAGATTATCTAACTCCAGTAAATTCACAAGACCATTAATTCATCATAATCAATCATCAATCTCTTGACCCCGTAATCAATTATGTCAACTATTACCTATTAATGCTCACATATCTCGAATTATGAGCAATTAAGTTAAACATGTATATTGATCAGATGTTAAACATGAGTTAAAATCAAGTAATTGAAGAGGGAATCAAAGTAATAAATAATTATAACAATCAATCCTCAAAACCCATCACAAATCAATGTACTCCCATGCTCGGACTCTAACAGGTTTAGTAGGACATGGCAAAAAGAGAAGAATACATCACATTCGAGTTCAACATGTTGCAACTAAAGACAATAAAAAAGAACGAAAGTAATAAAGGAAGAAAATAAAACTCGGATGATGATATTTAAGCTACTGAGGAACAATGGGAGAATGACGAACTGAAACATCTTAGTAGCCAGAGGAAAAGAAATGAAAAGCGATTCCCATAGTAGCGGCGAGCGAAATGGGAGCAGCCATACAAGGAAAAGCACTTGCCATTTGTTGGTTATTAGCTGCATCCCAAGAATTCATCATTACGAGGGTTCAATTCCCGTCATTCGCCCACCCTCCTCGCCCACAACTGGTCCGAAAGGCAAAATCGCACTTATCTGATTCAATTATGGAAGACCCAAGAAAAATATCGAATTGGATCCCAAATTGACGGGTTAGTGCTGGAATCGGTTATTGTTTATGAATTTTTTTATCATCCGAAGGTTTTCTAAAAGAAAAGATTGTGAATCCTCGTTCTGGTAAAATAATAAATTAAAAGATTTCGTTGAAATTGTTCGTTAGGAAATCTCCTGAAAAGCTAAATATTTTTAAGTAATTAAATTTTTAAATGAATTAGATAACAAAATAGCAACCCACCGTCATATTGAGATTATAAATTCTATGATCCATATTTTTTTGTAATATGCTTGATAGATCTTGATTCAATCCTCACATTTGATCTTCCTTGATACCTTCGATCCCCTCTTGATGGTGTTTATAGCCTCATAAACCCTTCGTAGACTTGATAATCCCGAAAATTGTCCTTTGGGGTCCTTTTATAGAATTTAGGGTTGTTAAAACATGTTAAACTCGTCAAACAAGAAAATCAACATCGCCCAGTGACACGGTCGTGTCAAATGACATAACCCATGTCGAATTGCTTCGGAAAACAGCAAAACATCTGGAAGGTAAAACGATAGGACCACGGCCGTGTCATTTGACACGGCCGTTTCGTACTGTTTAGCTCCATTTTTCGGTCCTTTTTAGCTTGTTCTCTCGTCCGTGCATCGTCTGATCTGTGTTGGAGGGTCAGGACTTCGTTCATGCTTGATAATAGCCTTAAAAATGCTTGTAAACACAATGAAAAACATCAAAGCCTAATCGAGTCGAACAAACAGAGAAATAAGAATAAACACTACAGTTACACACATTCAAGATCAATAAGTACGAAAAAAAACTATAAAAAGATGTGTAAAATGGTGTGCAAACATATGTCACTATGGGGAAATAAATGAAATTGAAATGTGTCGACACAATATAAAAGAAATTAGGATATAAATGATTGAAAAAAGGATATTAAAAATTGATATGAGGATATTAATGAAATGAAGATATCCATGAATGAAATAAGGATATCCATGAATGAAATGTGGATATTGCAATCCATGATTTCGAAATACGGATATTGAGAATATGGATATTGAAACCCATGATTATGAAATATGAATGTTGAAAATGAGAATATTAGAATTCATTGTTTGAAATGTTTGATAATAAAATCCATGATTGTGAAATATGAATATTAAAAATGAGGATATTGAAATCCATCAAAATTAAAATATATGCCCTTATAATAAAAGTAACATATGGGCTTATTCAAACTTAAAATAAACTCTTGAGCAGATTTTAAATATATTATCAGTGCGTGCAATGACTCAAAACAATATGTCGTAAAGGAAAATTATATGCTGTACTATTTTTCTTGATTGAGGTTTTATCCCATTGGATTTTCCTGAAAAGGTGTTTAACGAGGTATCTTAATCACAACCAAAATATAATCTCTAGAAAAGATTTTTGATATTATAATAATATTAGTCTAAAATTACATACTGCACTGAATATGACACTCATACTTATCCATAGAGGATTGTTGAAATGCCTGAGTCATATTTGTATAGAATATGCGTTACACTCTTTTCCCTTGACTGAGATTTTGTCCCATTGGGTTTTCCTAGCAGGGTTTTTAACTATGCAATAGGAATGGCATATTAGCATGAATAATGTACTCTTTTCCATTCATTAGGATTTTTTCCATTGGACTTTTCCTAATAAGATTTTGACGAGGCATATTCATGGCATAATGAGGAACACTACAAAGATCAAAATTATTCCTCAAATATTTGAAAATACAGGGAATAGTTGTACTCTTTTTCCTAAGATCAAGTTTTTCCACATGTTTTCTTGAGAAGGTTTAAATGAGGCACCAACTAAATACTCCAAACAACGAATGATATACATGGTAGAGAAACATATTATTCGTTCAGTTTTATCCCAAGATGTTTTAGTGAAGCAACAGATGTATACTCCTGCGATTAATGATCTACATATGGAGAGAATTATATGATCACTCGGTTTTTATCCCACGAGGTTTTACTGAGTCGGCACACGAATATTCTTGCAAGATTGACCGCGATAAGGGGGAACAAATTTACGAGATTGCAGATTGCTGAGATTTTATCCCATATGATTTTCCTAGCAACATTATGAATCAACAAGATACAATCGTCACAAGCTCAAATACAAACAATTTGGAAATTTTCTCCAATTGGGTTTTTTCTCCAAACTAGTTCAACAGACATGTATATAAATAGCCATTGAAGGAGGTGTTATTAAATAATATGAAAGTGACATATCAATTTACTATTTTGTTTTTATAGTATGAATGACTATTATGCGCATGATGTAAATATATAATTACAATTGAGCCATCTGAAGTTTTTCTATAAATAGGACTTTAGTTATTAATGAAAAATATACTGAGAATTCATTCTCTCTGTTTTCTCTCTACTCTCTCTATAATATTTCAAATTTTATAACAAGTAATTTTTGGTTGCGGCTAAATATATTCCTAGATTTAGTAAGACTGGTTCATCTCGTGTTTTGCTTTTACTATTAGTGTGAACTAACTACATGAGTTTGCTGGAACTTATTAGGAAGTGTTAAAAACGCTAAAAAAGTGATTCTCTATAAAATTAAGTACATTTTTTCCACCAAGAATTGGAGAAGCACTTTTTTTCCTAGTGTTTGGAAATACTCCCTTTGTGTTGTTACATGTTGCTCGACTCCTAGCTACTTTAGTAATTTATGTGATTTTTCTCTCTATTTCCCCTTCTTCCGCTCCCTTGATACAAGCTAACTACCAGCTGCTGACGAGATCTAATATTAGGATGTTGTTACTTAAGTTCCCTTGTATCACTCCTCTCTAAGAGCCACATATAGGTAGTATACAACAATATTTGATTAAGATCACCATATGACCGTCGACCTTCAATGTGAATGGATGACAGTTGTACAAGATACACCTTATGTAGTGTACATACGACCATATATTGGTGAGTTACGATCGTAACATTTGGAGATACGGCCCTATCTCGTGACAATACATATGAGCCCAGAGCGGGTTTTAACACCCATTTACTTTATTTCTTCACATTCCGAGAGAGAGAGAGAGAGAGAGAGAGAGATCTTGGTGAGTTTTGAGAGTTTAAAACACTTGAGTGTTCGTGGAATTGACCGTCTATAAGGAATATTTGTAATATCCCACATCGGCTAGCGGAGAGGGGGCGAAGTGCCTTATATGTGCATGCCCGCCTCCAAATAGTATGAAGCCTTTTGGGAGCTCACTGGCTTCGGGGAGATGGGAACTTCAAAGTTAAGCGTTCTCAAGCGGGAGCAATCTCAGGATGGGTGGCCTCCTGGGAACCTGCTCGCGGGCTCTCGGAAATAAAACCGTGAGGGCCAACTCAGAGAAGAGTGCCCAGAGCGGACAATATCATGCTACAGCGGAGCGGTCTTAGAATGTGACAGTTTGGTATCGGAGCCACTCTGCCTAGTGTTCACAGTGGTTTTATACTTTATATTCAAATGGTCTAAACCATTTAGTAATGTAGATGTACCAACCGATTTATTTCTAAAATAAATGCGACAGGACCCATTTTCAATAAAGAAATGATATCTCTTATGGTCCATGACCGGAATTGATATAATTTTTTATGCCTCCTGCGTAAAATAAGTACATCACCTAAAGTGATACTAAAACTGGGTTCCAAATCCAACGTAAGTCATCCGATGTCAGTAGCCCCGACACTATGCCCACTGCCAACTGTCACCATCACTTTTCCAGCTCCAAGCTTTCTACTTCGATCCAGATCCTGATTCATTGTACATATATGAGAACTTGAACCAGAATCAAGTATCCAAGAAGTAGAATGAACAATTACAGAATAATTCATTTCCAAAACTAGTAGTTCCGTACCTGAAGGTAGGGGTGTTCAAAACCGGATATTCGGAATTTTGGATATCCGAAATTTTGGATATCCAAAAATTCGGATAGTAAATTTTGATATCCGAAATCCGGAAAAAATAAGAATTATATTCCGATATCCTTATATTCGAAAAAATATTCGGATTTGGATATTCGGATATTCGAATATCCGAAAAAAAACTTTGGATATGGATATCGGATATCAGAATATCTGAATATCTTATATTATTTGAAATATAAAAAAATAAAATTTTTAGGATTTTTCAGATAGTTTGGATATCTGAATATCCGATTTTTCTGAAAAGTACTATCCGATATCCGAATCCAAAGTTCCGGATATCCGAATTTTCGAATATCTGGAACTTTGGATTTTCAGATATTTCGGATCGGATATCAGATATTGGATATTTTTGAACACCCCTACCTGAAGGCGTATTACGGTCACGTTTTGGACAGTGCCTCATCCAGTAGCCTAGCTCACCGCAGTTTAGGCAGGCATCTGTCTTCTTGGACAACTTACTCTTTGGAAACATTGACGCCTTGCCCTTGTCTTTCTGTACCCCTCCTTTGGGCTTGAACTGCTTCTTGCCCTTCTTCTTATTGTTTTTGGACCTCCGAGGCCCAGAAGAAAAAACAAGTACATCCTCATTCGGCCTAGTCTTCATTTGAGACTATGCCATACTCAGTTTGTTCACTAGCCCAGCTAAGTTACAAGCAATCTCATTGTGGTTGAAGTTTATTGCGGTTGAAGTTTGTTCAACATCTTCCTGACTAGTCCTTGTCCGAGCAGGAGCCAATGAGATGTCCTCCTCTAAGACGTAACCCAGCATCTCCATACTGAAGACTATCCTCAGGTTACGGAGTCAGTCCACAAAGTTGGGTCCAGTAAGAGTGTGTTCTTTTCAAGTAGAATTATGAGTGTGTTCATTGTCATTTTTGAGAGATTTTTCGTTTGTCAACTGCAGAGAATAATTTTGAGATTCGATAATGGTTGTTTAATTATGATGTGAGTAAAGAATTTAAGGACTTTTTTAATTCAAAACTCGGCTCCCACCATTTTTATCGACATTATTACACTCCCATGTGAAATTCGGAAGTTATGGTTGACTTTATAGTGGTGATCTATTTCCTTACAAAGTTTAATAGAGGGCAATCCACACAGTTTCTATTCTATTATTCTTTATAAAGTGATGTATAACACCAACCCATCTAATGGATGATTCGATCTTTTTTACCCATAGCTCACTTGCCCTCAACCCATATGATTTATATGGCTCGCTGAACTATCTAAGTTTAAAATGTAAACTCCTATCATTCTGACAACTGAGTCTCACCCGGCAACCCATACGACTTCTAGGGGATTGATTTGTCACAATCGAAGGCATCTAATGCACTCTAGAAATTTATCGACCTTCCCCAAAAATATTACCCAAACATACTCGGAAGAATAATATTTCGATTTGGATTTCAATTTTCCATGAGTTTGATGGAGGGTAGGAAACCTTGTAACCTTTTTAACTTAGTGCTTTTAACGGGGAGAATTACGTGATTATATGTTACACTTGTTGGGATTCGGTGCCTAAAACGAAGGCCCAGCGGAAGCGGTAAAACGAAAATTAATTCGATCCGAATCCCTACGAGGATCGATCGAGCTACGTATATACGAATATATAAACGAAAAGCAAGAGTCGTAAGAAACTAACCCTCGAAGTCCGTTGATTAAATGGAAACCTTCTCTTGAGCTATTCCCCAAGCTTTAGTTTGATCTCTACGAGTTCAATCCGCTCCAAGCCCTTGAACGATCCAACGCCGAAAACACCGCGTCTCTACTTGCCACGCGCCGGAAAAACGACCGGAACAACAACACTCGATTAACCTCTAAGGTTACGGCTAGAATCAAGTGGTGAAGCTTTTATTATTATTACACTCTAAGTGTATAATATGTCTCTCTCAATGTATCTTGAATTTTCTCCAAGAAAACTCAAGAACAAAAGTGAAGAAGAAGATGAAGATGAAGACTAAGAAAAATAATTTTCTCTCTCACTACTTCAAAACTCACGGCTGGACTTGTGTAGTTCCAAGTGAGAGTTTGTCTCCACTTATATTCTTATTCAACTCCCCAAGATCTCCTACTTTAGACAATATCACCAAGGTGTGATATTTGTCCCCTTGATTGAACATAAGTCTTCCATCAACATGTGGAGACTATGACCAAGGAAAAGGGAAGGAAAGAGGGGTGGCCATCTAGAAGGAGCCGGCGAGTTCGGTCCGCTTCGGACTCCGTGAGTCCAAACAGATAAACTCCGATTCCGCTCCGATGTATTTATATTGATTAATTAATCCAATTAATTAATCATATCAAATACATAATAACATAATTAATTTCTCCAAGAAATAATTATATTCATGAATTAAATTAATCACCGAGTAATATATTTAATTCATTTGGCCGTAAATTAATTTATCCAATAAATCAATTTAGACATCCAATGTCCCAAAATTAGATATCCAATATCTAATTTTATAATGAGAGATTAAGCTCGATTCATTCCGTCCAATCCTAATGCGCGACTCGGTAGGTCCGTCTCCCAAGATTGGGAGGAACCAAAGAGTAGTAGCACCACCTAGCCACTGGCGGCCTACACTGTACTTAACCGAGAACGAATGATTGGGATCATTCAAGAACCATTCTGTCCGTGAATACCAAGAACGATAAACCCCTTCTTTCAAATGTCCCGATCAAGTTATAGGGTCACGGTCGACCAAACCCTATCTCAGACTTGACGCTATGCATACGTTAATGCAAATCGAGATCATCGAGCTCTCGTGTATCTAATACGCCTAGCTCCAATGCTTTGGCCAAAGACTTATGATCTCAACCGCCAATAACCGCATAGGACATATAACCCGCTCACTAACGGGAGAAAGAATTCCATCTTGGTATTCAAGAGACTCGCTACTTGCCCGCCAAGATGCACGCCGAGGTTGACCCCGCCTTCCGGTTACAGAGTCGAACTACTCTAATGAAAATCTAGACGTCACAAGCACATCCCTACTAAATCCTCAAGTCGAAGGTTCACGAATACCTATCACAACCTTTCGATTCCGTCATTGATCGTCCCGGAGTGAAATCCGGTGACGAATCGAGGGTGAGTCGGTTCGAGTATACTAATCCAATTAGCATACCTATAACGTGTGCTCCCACTAACCATTAGTGTTCGACAGCACTCTCCATGTCAAAGAACACATCATACAAGTCTTCACATAAACTTAACGCCTACCAAGTTTCATCGACTTGCGAACGATTAAGTATTTGAGCTATAACCTTTCCAAAGGCCGACCCCCTTATCCAATAAGGAGTGGAACGCTTTGCTCTCAAATACACGGACTAGTTTCTATATGTTTATTTACGAGTTAGGAATGCCAAGAACTACCAAGAAATAAAGAAACATTCATTTGCCTTATATAAATGGTTTACATAATTACAAGTACAATGCCCTCACTCAACAACCTCCGAGTGGAATTCGAGGGCATACTCCTAACAATCTCCCACTTGCACTCAATGCCACACACTATGGTATCTAATACCCATGTTCTCCGATGACGCTCCAAGCTAGTCTCGAGAAAGTGGCTTGGTCGTGGATCGGCGACGTTGTCGGCCGAGTCTACTCAGGCAAGACAATGTATCCCTTGCGAACAAATTCTCTTACGAGATGATACTTCCTCTCAATATGTTTGGTGCCGTTGTGAAACCTCGGCTCCTTGGCTCGCGCTGACTCCATCGTTGTCGCAAGACAATGAACAGCAAACAAAGACATGGTATCACTTGAAGTTCTCCTAAACTTCTTAATCCGTAACCCTTCCTTGAAGCCTCCGAGGCCGCTTGATACTCACCGACAGTGGAATCGTGATCGCGCTTTGCTTGGCACTACGCCAAGATACTGCTCCTCCATTAAGAGTAAATATGTAGCCAGAAGTGGACATCGAGTCGTCCTTCAGTCCTTGGAAGTCCGAATCAGTGAATCCCACCACATCCAATTCTCCACCGCCATACATCAAAACCATATCTCTAGTCCTTCTTAAGTACTTGTTGCGATATTTCCTACACGCAAGTGCACGTCATCGTTTACAAGTAATAAAGTGATAAGTAGAGTATCGTTCCCACGAGGATTGAATCTCTAACTACCGACGTTTTCGTATTCCAATTTTATTTGAACAATCGAAGTTGGGTTTTTGGATTAATAACTAAAAGAATTTCTAAAATACTAAGCAGTAGAAAACAATATCTTGGATTAAGGAAATCAAATGATGAATACGTCTAGGGTTCTGAATCCACCTTAGTTTATCCGAATTTACTTTCAATTATCCGTAATAAATAATTTTCCCAATTTACTGAAGGCGGAGATTGCTAATATATTCTACCGCCTCTCCCGAGGTCAATAGATTTATCTAACGGCGACTAACGCACTCTATCCCTAGGTGAATTATCTCGCCGATAGGCAAAAAGCATGAAATCTCCTAAAGGCCACGTAGTTTCTATGAGTATATTCCTATCTCACGTAATAAAACGGTCCTCACCAATAGTTCCTCACCAAATCTCCTCTCCCGATTCAAGTGAATGATTAAATCAATACAACTATCGCCGATAATTGCAAGCATTAAACATAATTGGGAAAACTCAATAAAAAGGTAATAAATTCGATAATCTTAATCAATTCGTCAAAACAAAGGTTTCATCAAAACCCTAGATTAGGCTTTAGCGACATACTAAAAACTGAAAATACAGAATAAATAAACGAAAGCATAAAATTCAAACGCAGATGAAGCTCGGATTCCTCCGTTCTTCAGCTCCCGCCTTCTGCCCTTGAATTCTTCTGCTTTCCTCCTCTTCTCTGTCTCCAAGCTTAAGCTCTCCTAGGTTTAGATTCAATCATTCCAAGATAATTAAATTAGGGTCTTAAGCCCTATTTATAGCTCAGCACCTCCATAAATCGCGTCCGTATTCGTTGGTCGAAAACTGGCTTCGAAACGGCCCAAAATCCGCGCAGACGTATAAAACCCGCTAAGTGTGCCGCGGCTCACTAGACTTGTGCCGCGGCACATCGCCAAAAGTTGAATACCTGGGCGTTAAATAATTCTTCTGTGCCGCGGCTCACCTGGGCTGTGCCGCGGCACAGTACACTACTCGCCTCGGCCGGGTGTCTTCCCGTGCCGCGCTCGATTCCTTGCGCCGCGGCTCATCGCCCGCTTTTTCCGCTCGCCCGTTTTGCCTCGATTTAGCTCCCGGACTTCAATTTCCTGTCAATCATACAAAATCAAGGCATTAAAAGCTCATTTAGATGATTTCACTCACCAAAACACTACAAAATAATGATAAATAAGCGTATAAAAATACGCCCAACAAATACCCCCAAACTTAAGCCTTTGCTTGTCCTCAAGCAAAAAAGAATTAAAGTCAATAAAAGAATGTCGTGAATAATTGTGCAACTCATAGTGTTCAATCTAATCAATACTATCCCGCCATTCTCTCTAAATAATACGAGTGTCATAAAAGCGAGCCGCACTCGAGAATAATGATTCCGCAAAGTAATCAAGTTCACCCTAATCATTCGCTCATGAAGAAAGACTCACCAAAGATTAACAAAACATGAGTCAAATCGACCGTCAATATGAAAGGCTAACATAAACAAGCTAGTTCGTTGCTCCACGCCTAAAGGCACAATTTTCACGAGTCTCATAATAAATAAACCTCTGACAAGATCCCCTTATATATATGCTCAAAAATTTGATTCGAGTCGACCACTAGGTTAGGATCTCGGGATGTTTCATCGGGATAATCCTAGGGTGGAACTTCCATTCTCATGTATTAGGAAACCGTTTGACGTAAAAGACACTCATGGGGCACATGGATGCTTCTAGTTACTAAGTTCCCGTCTACAGCGGAGAAACAACTCGAATATATAATTTCCGCATGTCCGAATCAAGGTTGCCGTTTTACGCGAGAGTAAACAGCGGGTCACGCGAATGCCCCAAGTTACTAGGCTTCCTATCATTGGCACATGTGAAATATCTAAATCATTAATCTAATCAGGGTCGTCGTTTTACGCGAGAGTAAACAACGGGTCACGCGAATACCCCCGGTTACTAGACTTCCCATCATAGAACACATTATCTCGACTTTTAGGGAAAAACTGACCGACTCAAAACTCAAACTAAGTGCCAACACGACTAAAGAAACGGTACGACTCACTATCCGGGAAATGTAGCCAAACGTATTGATGGGGATTTAGCAACAAGTATGTATCGTCTCTTATCTGCCAAGACCTCTACAATCAGGAAAAATTTCGGACCTAATCAATACTAAGGTAATGTAAAATAATCGACTCCAACTCGACTAGAACTCGCCCGCTTCTTCGGAGAGAAAGACAGGTCGTAATATCGTATCACACAAAATAGAAGCACGAAAATTCACGAATAAAGAAAAACTACGGCAAGCAAGGCTATCTAAAAAAATTTTCGCAAAGAAAAGAAAAGTGCAACAAAATATAATGTACAGCAAGAAAATAGAGTACAACAATGAATGTAGACTGAATGTAAATCCCCCCCCAAACTTAGGACGTACATTGACCTCAATGGACAAAAAAATGGAATGCAAGAAAAGTAAAAGGTCAAGTACACCACTCCAGTCTGCTCAGAGCCGGTGCCGGCATCGTCCGGTGAGGAGGGTGGTGTGGTGGCCGGGCGGGCGCAATAAATGGCCCGTCGGGATGCATGATGTGGGACGCCCATGCGGCGAGGTGCTCCTGATGATAAGCATCCTCGCAGCAAGACGCATAGCCGCTCGTCGGTGCCCGCTGGCTCGCTGCTCTCTCATCTCGTCTCGGCGGCAAGAATACACTCTCCCTCGCCGCCCGCTGCTCCTCCCGCATAGCAGCCATCCAGCTCTCTCTCTCTCCTCATATCATCTCTCTCTCCTCAACTCCTCCCTATGCTCGTCTCTCTGTCTCCTCATATCCTCCCGCAGCCCATCAAACAGCTCATCCAACCTCGCTCTGTCGGGCTGCGGGCCGGCCTCTCCGTGTGTCAACAAAAGCGGCTCGGGGGATCCCTCGTGAGCCTCCTCGAGCAAAAATCCTCGCCCCCGAGCGTGTGCCGGCGCTCCGCCCCACTGGTCAAAGTGCGATATGATGCGGTGGTCGATCGGGGCTTGTGGGGCAAGCATCGGCTCGTCGACTGACCATGTCAGCCCGATCACGGCATAAAGCGCAGATGAGGGAGGGGTGCTTCAACCCCATCTTGGCCCCTCGATACTGGAAGATAGATCGGACCGTAATGGGGGCCACATCAAACGCACCGGAGGTGATAGCAAAAGTATCCGGGCGCGGAGAGAAAACTCAGACGGATCCGGGAGGTGGGGCCACGTGCGCAAATAAAGTAAAGCTGTGCTCGCCCGAGCCGGCCGAGGCGCGAGCTCTGAAGTGAAAAGTGGATGAGCTCTGTGCTCGCCGCTCCTGGGCCGATCGGCCGTGCAATCGTCTCAAGCAGGCCTCCTTAGTGAGGCCGGTCATCACGCGGTCATAGCCGTCTCACAACCGCCGAAACCCAAAAAGCCTCCGAATAGCAATGGGAGAAATCAATCGTGACCCCTGACGCCGACTCCGAGTTCGGGACTCCAAAGATGGCAACGAATGCCCTGCCCGGATATGCTTCAGCAGAGCGCGCGTAAAACTCTGGACGATCGAGATGACCGCCTCGGGAGGTGTCAGTAAATCGCCCATCCCATCTCGTCGATCATGGTGAGCAACTCCCCGTCCTGAGGAGCTGGAGTAAAACCCCTCTCGGGAATAAGTGGTCGTGGACGGATCTTTTCGTTGAATATTTTGTGAGTTTCGGGGTCCGAAAATTGGTGCCCCTCCGCCTCGGCCCAACCCCGAGAGGTCTCCCCTCTCGTAGGGGATGACTCGGTCCTAGCACGCTTTGTCAGCTTCTTCGTGCGCGCCATAATCAATCCTGAAAAGTGAAAACACGAGGGTTAATTCACGCAAAAATGATAACAATGATCTATGCGCGGCTAAGGATATCAAACCAGAAATTCCGAATTTAAGACACTAGCGCATACGAGAGAAAAAGATGAATTTGGACTTAAACATCTAAACTGGATGTAAGGGTTGGGCTTGTTTAAATTGAAAACGTATACGTTGTACGAAACTTCAAAACAATTGCTTTTTCAAAGAAAACTTTTCATTTGGGCAATTTATCGGACACCTTGAGGGCGCACGCTTACTTGAAGAATAAACATAGTTCTAGCTCGATTCAACCCCCAAAAACAAAATACAATTCAATCAAAGAACAACTTAACACATTCAACTCATTTATGTTCCAATTTAATCAAGAAAATTCGATGAAACTACCCTGTTATTCTCTAACAATCACAAAACTATTTGAAGGAAAATAAACATGTTCCAATCATTCAAAGCATAAACACTTCCATATATCAACCATAAGCAAATAAGAATTCAAGATTCAAACGTACCTTTTGAAGATTTCAAGAAAAATTGCAGGAAAAAAATTGAAGAATCGCTTCGGCCGGTTCGCTACTGGGAGGGAAGGCAAGGAAATAGGAAAGCTTACTCGAAATGCAGCCGAATGCTCGTTAAATGCTACCGCCTTTCAAATTCCGCATAGTGTGCAGCGGCTCACAATAATTGTGCCGCGGCACACTGTACGCCCTTTTACTCGTGTCTCGCTTTGTCGTGTGCCGCGCACAGATTTCGTGTGCCGCGGCTCATTGCTCAAGTGTGCCGCGGCTCATTTATGCCGTGCCGCGGCACAAAGTACAGTCGGTTTTTGCCTCCCCCTGCGATCGATGTGTGCCGCGGCTCACAATAACGGTGCCGCGGCTCATACTCCAGTTTCTTCCCTGGGACTTTCCTGCACAGAATTTTTAAAAGAAGACGTTAAAAACGAGAGGAAGAAGCAAATAGAAGCACAAAAATGATGAAAATTAAGAATCACGAATACAAGAAAAATAAAGAAATGCAAAATTCTACAACTACGAGCTCGGGTTGCCTCCCGAGAAGCGCTAAGTTTATAGTCTTCAGCCGGACCTATTGAACAACGTTAGTTCGCTTTTCGCAAACTCCATTTGGCTTCCGCCCCGTTCATCGAACCGTTTGTATTTTGGTTAAATTTATGACCATTGGTCATCAGCAGTTCGACTTTCGGTTCAGTCATCAAATGTAGTTTGCGGAAAGGTTTCGACTTGAATAACTTTCCGAAACACCCGGTTTCTCCATGACTAATTGTCCGCTTGGCTCTCAGCTCACTCTCCTCCTTCGCCAACGAACTCACGATCACAGCAGATTTTTCCTCATGCTCGAGGAATGCCACTGCTCAACATCCTTCTTAAAACTTGGGCCATTCAACACAAAATCTGAATTTTTCCACCGACGATGTTTTCGGTGCTTTCCTCTTTCAACAACATCCACACTTTCAATTTGAGACTCTTTATCAGCACTTCCGGACATGGGAACGATTTGAACACTTGAAAAGTAACTTGCCTGCCTTGGACCCTCGAGTTAACTCCCTTTTCCACGCCTATAAGGGTGCGGCCCGTCGCTAGAAATGGTCGTCCCAAGATGATCGGAATATTTTCATCTTCCTCCATGTCTAGTACGATGAAATCGGCCGGAAAGATGAACTTATCGACTTTAACTAAAACATCCTCGATCACTCCTGATACTTTATCGATCGGTCCGCCAATTGTAATGAGACCGTGGTTGGCTTAGCTTCCCAATATTCAGCTTTTGGAAAATCGAGAGGCATGAGGTTGATACTGCACCAAGATCGCATAGTGCCTTATTAAATGAAAAATTCCCCATGGTGCAAGGTATGTTGAAGCTTCCTGATCTTTTAATTTAGGTGGGAGCTTCTTTTGAAGAATGGCACCGCACTCCTCTGTCAAGGTGACCGTTTCAAACTCTTCAAGTTTTCTCTTCTTAGATAATATCTCTTTCATGAATTTGACATAACTCGCATCTGCACCAATGCGTCGCGAACGGAATATTTATGTGAAGCTTTTTGAACACATCAAGGAATTTAGAAAATTGTTTGTCCGCCCTTCTTTGTTGTAGTCTCATGAAACGGAACGGGGGAACACATGTCTTCAAGTTATCCGCTTCACATCCTTTGACTCCTCCGCTTTAAATCCATCTCTTCCTCCATCACTTTCTTCTCTTTACCTGACTCGGCTGATCCAAAGAATCCTCTCCCGCTTCTCAAGCTAACTGCGTTTAGACTCTCTCTAGGATTAGTCTCGGTTGTACTCGGCAATGCTCCCTCCGGACGAGTGTCAACACATTAGCGATTTGGCCCACTGGACCTCCAAATTCGAATGGAAGCAGAATGATTTTGTAGTGTAGCTTCCATCCGAGTCATAAATTGACTCGTATTTGCCGCCAATTTTGCAAGCGCTTCCTCGAGAGACACTTTGGGAGCGGAAGGGGGCCGCCGTTGATTCTGAGCGAAAGGGGGCTGGTGTGCGTTCGTCCGTTTCTCCATGAAAAGTTGGGATGATTGCGCCACCCCGGATTATAAGTATTGAGTACGGGTTATTCGGTCGATTCCCATTTCCTACGAATTGAGCCTCGCTCCATCCGATTTTTCTCGAACGGATTTCCAAATTGACACTCCGCCGGGTGTGATCCGTTACACCAATTACATGTCTCAATGGTAACGGGGCTGGTGCGTGCGAAAATGTCTGAGTTTGTTGTGTCAAGGCGGCGACTTGAGCTGTCAAGGTGGAGATTGGGTCATTGCTTGAAACTTCCATTACTCTTTTCGGTGTCAATCTTTCACGCCATTGGTATGCTTTCACCATATCTTCCAAAAGCACGTGTGCCTCGCCATAGATTTTGCCATGAATGTCCCACCGAGGCCGCATCCACTAAAGTGCGTGTAGAAGCACTCAAACCACCATAAAACGATGCACCAAGCCAATCAGAATGCCGTGATGAGGGCATCTTGAAGCAATTCTTTATATCGCTCCCACGCCTCGTGGAGCGATTCCATATCGTCTTGGGCAAAAGTGGTTATTTCATTTCTCAACCTCGCCGCTTTAGTCGGGTGGGAAAAATTTGGCAAGGAAGGCTTGCGCTAACCTCTCCCATGTTGTAATCGACTCGTGTAAGGAATTTAACCAAAACTTTGCTTTATCCTCAAAGAAAAAGGGAAAAGCCTCAATCGGATGGCATCGTCGGTGACGCCATTAGTCTTAAATGTGTCGCATATCTCAAGGAATGAAGCAATGTGGGCATTCGGGTCGCCCTTCGGCGATCCACGTAATGGGCTCGCCCGCACCATCCGAATAATGGCGGGCTTGATCTCAAAGTTATTAGCTTGGATGGTGGGACGCCGAATTCGAAAATTTGCGTTGACTTGCGGCATGGCATAATCCCAAGAGCTAGTTCCGGTTGAACTTGCCGCACTTGGTTGTCTCCTCCTCGATTTCAATATTCTCGCCATGATGACCGCCGCCCGCAACTCTCTTTTCTCCTTTTTGTTCCTTCTTAGAGTGCGCCGAGCTCGGTGTCCAAAGGTAGTAGGCCTTCGTTACCGAGTCTTCTCATGCACTAACGAAAGGTCCCGAAAGGAAAACGAATAAACAAAATTAAATACGCAAAAATAAAATAAAACGCTCAAATTAAGATAAATACTTAAATCGATATTAGAAAAATTCAATCCCCGCAACGGCGCCAAAACTTGTTGCGATATTTCCTACACGCAAGTGCACGTCATCGTTTACAAGTAATAAAGTGATAAGTAGAGTATCGCTCCCACGAGGATTGAATCTCTAACTACCGACGCCGTATTCCAATTTTATTTGAACAATCAAGTTGGGTTTTTGGATTAATAACTAAAAGAATTTCTAAAATACTAAGCATTAGAAAACAATATCTAGGATAAAGGACATCAAATGATGAAAACGTCTAGGGTTCTCAAACCAACGTAGTAAATCCGAATTTACACACAATTATCCGTAATAAATAATTTTCCAAATTTATCAAGGCGGAGATTGCTAATATATTCTACCGCCTCTCCCGAGGTCAATAGATTTATCTAACGCGACTAACACACTCTATCCCTAGGTGAATTATCTCGTCGATAGGCAAAAAGCATGAAATCTCCTAAAGGCCACGTAGTTTCTATGAGTATATTCCTATCTCACGTAATAAAACGGTCCTCACCAATAGTTCTCACCAAATCTCCTCTCCCGATTCAAGTGAATGATTAAATCAATACAACTATTGGCCGATAATTGCAAGCATTAAACATAATTGGGAAAACTCAATAAAAAGGTAATAAATTGGATAATCTTAATCAATTCAAAACAAAGGTTTCATCAAAACCCTAGATTAGGGCTTTAGCCGACATACTAAAATAAAATACAGAATAAATAAACGAAAGCATAAAATTCAAACGCAGATGAAGCTTGGATTCCTCCGTTCTTCAGCTCCCGCCTTCTGCCCTTGAATTCTTCTGCTTTCCTCCTCTTCTCTGTCTCCAAGCTTAAGCTCTCCTAGGTTTAGATTCAATCATTCCAAGATAAATAAATTAGGGTCTTAAGCCCTATTTATAGCTCAGCACCTCCATAAATTGCGTCCGTATTCGTTGGTCGAAAACTGGCTTCGAAACGGCCCAAAATCCGCGCAGACGTATAAAACCCGCTAAGTGTGCCGCGGCTCACTAGACTTGTGCCGCGGCACATCGCCAAAAGTTGAATACCTGGGCGTTAAATAATTCTTCTGTGCCGCGGCTCACTGGCCGTGCCGCGCACGCAGTGCACTTACTCGCCCCTCGGCCGGTGTCTTCTGTGCCGCGGCTCGATTCCTTGCGCCGCGGCTCATCGTCCCGCTTTTGCCGTTTCGCCGTTTTGCCTCGTTTTAGCTCCCGGACTTCAATTTCCTGTCAATCATACAAAATCAAGGCATTAAAAGCTCATTTAGATGATTTCACTCACCAAAACACTACAGAATAATGATAAATAAGCGTATAAAAATACGCCCAACAGTACTTGAGAACGTTCTTTACGGCAGTCCAATGTTCCCTACCTGGGTTTGCCTGAAACCTACTCACCACGCTTACAGCATGCGCGATGTCAGGTCTTGTACACAACATAGCATACATAAGGCTACCCACGGCCGAAGCATATGGTATATTACTCATTTCCTTTCGTTGTTCCTCACTTTGAGGACACATCTTCAAGGTGAGTTTTATTCCATGTCGCATCGGTAGGAACCCTCTTTTAGAATCATCCATCTTAAATCGCTTTAAGATTTTATCTATATAGAGGGCTTGGGAAAGACCTATTGTTCTCTTCGCTCTATCCCGGTAGAGTCGAATACCAAGAATATAGGTAGCTTCTCCCAAGTCTTTCATGGAGAAATTACTCGAAAGCCAAGCTTTCACGTAACCGAGCATTCCCACATCATTTCCTATTAGTAGAATGTCATCTACATATAGTACTAAGAATGCGATCTTGCTCCCACTAACCCTCTTGTATACACAAGGTTCCTCTTCATTTTGCACGAAGTCAAACTCTTTGACCGCCTCGTCAAAACGAAGGTTCCAACTACGCGACGCTTGCTTCAGTCCATAAATGGAACGCTGAAGCTTGCACACTTTCTGAATATCGACTTCGGACACAAAGCCTTTAGGCTGCTCCATATAGATTTCCTCCTCGAGGAATCCATTAAGGAAAGCCGTCTTTACGTCCATTTGCCATATCTCATAATCGTGGTAGGCAGCTATAGCAAGCATCATGCGAATAGACATGATCATGGCTACGGGAGAGAAGGTATCGTGGTTATCGATCCCTTCCTTTTGGGTATAACCCTTTGCCACAAGCCTGGCCTTATAGGCGTCAACCTTGCCATCACCATCAGTCTTTCTCTTGTAGATCCACTTGTTCCCAATAGGCACTATGCCCTTGGGGCGATCTACTAGAGTCCAGACCTGATTGACATGCATCGAGTCTATCTCAGCTTCCATAGCTTCACGCCATTTCGCGGAGTCTACATCCACCATCGCTTGGTCATAGGTCGTCGGGTCGGTCTCTTGGCTATCACTTGGAACCTCATGGAGACCCAGTTCCTCCAAGTGCACAAGCCCATACCTCTCAGGTAAATGAGACACCCTACTAGACCTACGAGGTGGTTGTACTTGTGTTTCAGAAAGTTCGGTTCCAGTTTCTTGCACAGGTGTCTCCCGAGGAGTTTCATTGTATTCTTCTAAAGAAATACTTCTACCTGCTCCGCCTTCCTGAATGAACTCATCTTCCAGGAAGTGTGCTTGTAAAGCAACAATGATCCTTCGATCTTCGGGCATGTAGAATAGATATCCCATCATCCCAGACGGGAATCCAATGAAACGTCCCTTCGCAGACCTAGCTTCCAACTTTTCCACCTTAGTCTTCTTGACATAAGCGGGACATCCCCAAATCCTAATATGATTAAGACTTGGTTTCCTTCCTTCCCACATCTCATGTGGAGTTTTAGGAACGGATTTGGAAGGACATATGTTCAAGATATACGCGGCAGTCAGGAGTGCATACCCCCACAGGTAAATCGGCAAGTCAGTATAACTCCAAGATGGAACGGACCATGTTCAACAGGTCCGGTTCCTTCTTTCCGACACACCATTTAACCGAGGAGTACTGGAGGTGTTAGTTGTGAAACTATTCCATGTTCCTTAAGGAACTCACAAACTCCGTACTCATATACTCGCCACCTCGGTCCGACCAAGTGCTTTGATATGATTACCGCTTGTTTCTCGACTAGGGCCTTGAATTCTGGAATTTCTCAAAGGCCTCGGATTTATGTTTCATTAAGTATACATAACCATACCTAGTATGATCATCTCGTAAACGTAATGAAATATTGATATCCGTCACGTCCGCTTCCAAAGCACCACAAACGCGTCGATGGATTAATCCCGCTTATCAATGCTCTTTCAAAAGTCCCTGTGAAGGGGACTTAGTCATTTTGCCTTTAAGGCAAGATTCACAAGTAGGAAATGGATCCGATCCCAATGGACCCATAAGTCCATCTTTTCCATCTTGTAAACCTTGGTCCGACCAACATGACCAAGTCTTAGATGCCATTTCAAAACTTGATTGGTTTCATCCCTACCACGTTTTCTAGTCATAGTATTCACAACTACTTTGTTGCCGAGATTTAGATGATACAATCCATTCAACAATGTAGCAAGATCCACTAGTTTATTTCTAAAATAAATTTTGCAGAACCATCACCAATGAAAAATGAAAAGCCTTTTCGGTCCATGACCGAATGGATACAATGTTTTGTGCCCTTGGGCAAAACAAGTACATCTTCTAAAGTCAAAACAAAGCCGGATTCTAAACCCAAAAGAAGTGATCCTATGTCGGTCGCCTCGACACTATGCCCGCTTCCGACCGTGATCATAACTTCTCCACTCCAAGCTTCCTACTTTGTTCCAGATCCCGATTCACGGTACAAATATGAGAACTAGCACCGTAATCCAGATTCAGAAGTAGAAAATACGAGAGCGTAACAATTTGTTTCCAAAACTAAAAGTTACAGACTAAGTGCCATGAAGAATCGGACAGTCTCTAGCCCAGGTGGCCCACTCACCGCACTTGAGACAAGCATCCTTCTTCTTCTTATTCTTCGAACCATCGGGGCCTTGCCCTTACCCTTAAGGTCCTTAGCTTGTGGTCCAGTTTGCTTCTTGGTCCTTTTCTTCTTGTTCTTAGACCTCCGAGGTCCGTAAGAAATCACAAGAGCAGACTCCTTCATCCGCGAGTCTTCATCCGAGACTAAGCGGTCACAAGTTTGTTCATTAGCCCACTAAGTTACATGCAATCTCATTGCAGTTGAAGTTCATAACAAACTGTGAGAAGGAATCAGGGAGAGACTGTAGGATAAGGTCGGTTTGGAGAGAAGTATCCATTTTAAAATCAAGAGCCTCCAATCTCTCGATCATGGCTATCATTTTGAGGACATGTTCCCCAACCTTCTCACCTTCCTTCATCCTTGCACCGAACAGTTGCTTGGATATCTCATATCTAGCGATTCTGCGTGCTCACCATAAAGCTCGGTTAAGTGAGACAGAATCTGCCTAGCAGAAGTCATTTTCTCATGAGCTCTCTGAAGCTCATTAGACATGGAAGCCATCATATAAGCACGGACTTTCACGTCATCCTTAACCCACTTTTCGTGGTTTTCAATCTCTTCCCGATTGGCTCGGTCCGCACAGAGGCGCCGAATGTCCGTCTCCAAGACGTATCCCGGTGCCTCTATACCGAGGACAATCATCGAAGTGAGCCAATCCACAAAGTTAGGTCCCATTAAGGTGTTCTTTTCGAGTAGAATTGCGAGTGGATTCATTGTCATATTGAGATTTGTCTGCATTAAGTATAACAGATTAATTAGTGACTCGTTCAATTATGTTCTGAGTGTAGAATTAAGGTCTTTTCTATTCTTGTTACCCAGCTCCCACTATTTTTATCTAATAACACACTCCCATGTGAAATCCAAGTATCGTCGCTCTACTTCATAGTGGTGATCGAGTTCTTTATAAATCTTAATAGAGGGCAACCAATGTGTTTCTAGTCTATTAATTTTCATAAAGTGGTGTCCAACACCAACCCATCTAATGGATGATTCGATCTTCTTTTTCCCCTTGTTCACTCCTCAACCTATACGATTTCTATGGTTCGTGAACAAGTTAAGTTTATACCATCGACGCAAATCGGTTTCACAATCAATCTTATCCGCAACCTATCGTGTTTCTAGGGATAAAATTTGCTCCAACCGAAGGCATCCAATGCGCTCCCGGTAATTTATCCGTCCTCCCCGAACGACTACCCCGATAACTCGGAAGCATAGCACATCCGGTTTGGATTTCAATTTCCCGAAAACTCGATGGAGGGAAGGAAAAACTTTGAAACCTTATAAACTTAATTATTTATAGTGGGAGAATTTTCGCGATTAACGTTACACTTTGCACATTAATCATATTAGCGCGTTTGTGGCATTCATACAATATGAAACAACCATTCACAACCTAGTTGCTACCAACATGTGGTTCATGGACCTGTCCTAGAAAACAAAAACTTCGTAATCTAATTACAAGTCTCCGTCTTGAATCTTCGTCTTCTCGAAATGGATCTTCCTCCGGTCTTCGTCATTACATATAAATTTTACATCGAAAATTGCATCCTAGATACAAACATTTCTAGTAAAATAAATAGGCTCAAAACGGCCTTTACAACCCAATCGAATAAAACGAACGATTCAAATCTAAGTCCACGAACCACATCCCCATTCAAAAAGCATTCATCCAATAAATACTATATAAATGGAAAGCGTAGAGATACATTGATCCAATCAACAATACGAACCGATCCAATCGATTCACACAATCGGTAATATAATAACGTTCAAAATAATTCGGTCGACCATAAATATTCCAATTAATCAAATTTCCCTTATAAAATGAAATACCATAAATCATTTTAATCATATTAAATCCAATTTAACATGCGGGAGATTAATTTTCAAGAATACACGGAAAAATCGAGCCGGTGAAAAATGGCTCGCCATGGCCGAAGTCATCGGCAGAAGATGCCGCAGACATGCTGGCATGGCCGATCACGATCGGCACTGGCCGCCGGCACGGCCCGTGTCTCCCGACACGGTCGGGTCCGCCTGGCGCGGCTCGGGATCGCCGACACGGCCCGTGTCACCGCACACGGCCGAGTCACCTGGCAGCCTTTCTCGCCCTTTGTCCGAAAAGTCGTCCGACGACGATTCGGAGCTCGATTTTCGACCGGATATCCAATATCAATATTTTTCAACATTCATATCTTCAATATAAATCATATTTCCAAGAAAATAAGATTTATATTTAGACATAAACTTACGAAAAATATAACTACAACGAACGTAAAAATATATACCACGATTATGACTAAAATGATTCCAAATCATTCACCATCTAATCAAACATTCCAAATGCCAATATCGTATATACGATCGCAAGACTTACGCTCCGATACCACTGTTGGGATTCGGTGCCTAAAACGAAGGCCCAACGGAAGCGGTAAAACGAAAATTAATTCGATCCGAATCCCTACGAGGATCGATCGAGCTACGTATATACGAATATATAAACGAAAAGCAAGAGTCGTAAGAAACTAACCTCGAAGTCCGTTGATTAAATGGAAACCTTCTCTTGAGCTATTCCCCAAGCTTTAGTTTGATCTCTACGAGTTCAATCCGCTCCAAGCCCTTGAACGATCCAACGCCGAAAACACCGCGTCTCTACTTGCCACGCGCCGGAAAAACGACCGGAACAACAACACTCGATTAACCTCTAAGGTTACGGCTAGAATCAAGTGGTGAAGCTTTTATTATTATTACACTCTAAGTGTATAATATGTCTCTCTCAATGTATCTTGAATTTTCTCCAAGAAAACTCAAGAACAAAAGTGAAGAAGAAGATGAAGATAAAGACTAAGAAAAATAATTTTCTCTCTCACTACTTCAAAACTCACGGCTGGACTTGTGTAGTTCCAAGTGAGAGTTTGTCTCCACTTATATTCTTATTCAACTCCCCAAGATCTCCTACTTTAGACAATATCACCAAGGTGTGATATTTGTCCCCTTGATTGAACATAAGTCTTCCATCAACATGTGGAGACTATGACCAAGGAAAAGGGAAGGAAAGAGGGGTGGCCATCTAGAAGGAGCCGGGCGAGTTCGGTCCGTTTCGGACTCCCGTGAGTCCAAACAGATAAACTCCGATTCCGTTCCGATGTATTTATATTGATTAATTAATCCAATTAATTAATCATATCAAATACATAATAACATAATTAATTTCTCCAAGAAATAATTATATTCATGAATTAAATTAATCACCGAGTAATATATTTAATTCATTTGGCCGTAAATTAATTTATCCAATAAATCAATTCAGACATCCAATGTCCCAAAATTAGATATCCAATATCTAATTTTATAATGAGAGATTAAGCTCGATTCATTCCGTCGTCAATCCTAATGCGCGACTCGGTAGGTCCGTCTCAGTCAGCATTGGGAGGAACCAAAGAGTAGTAGCACCACCTAGCCAGCCTGGCGGCCTACACTGCACTTAATCGAGAACGAATGATTGGGATCATTCAAGAACCATTCTCGTGAATACCAAGAACGATAAACCCTTCTTTAAAATGTCCCGATCAAGTTATAGGGTCACGGTCCAATCCCTATCTCAGATTTGACGCTATGCATACGTTAATGCAAATCGAGATCATCGAGCTCTCGTGTATCTAATACAACTAGCTCCAATGCTTTGGCCAAAGACTTATGATCTCAACTGCCAATAACCGCATAGGACATATAACCCGCTCACTAACGGGAGAAAGAATTCCATCTTGGTATTCAGTAGGACCTGCTACTTGCCCGTCAAGATGCACGTCGAGGTTGACCCCCGCCTTCCGGTTTACAGGGTCGAACTACTCTAATGAAAATCTAGACGTCACAAGCACATCCATACTAAATCCTCAAGTCGAAGGTTCACGAATACCTATCACAACCTTTCGATTCCGTCATTGACTGTCCCGGAGTGAAATCCGTGTGACGAATCGATGGTGAGTCGGTTCGAGTATACTAATCCAATTAGCATACCTATAACGTGTGCTCCCACTAACCATTAGTGTTCGACAGGCACTCTCCATGTCAAAGAACACATCATACAAGTCTTCACATAAACTTAACGCCCAGTCAAGTTTCATCGACTTGCGAACGATAAAGTATTTGAGATATAACCTTTCCAGTGCCGACCCCCTTATCCAATAAGGAGTGGAACGTTTTGCTCTCAAATACACGGACTAGTTTCTATATGTTTATTTACGAGTTAGGAATGCCAGTAACTACCAGTAAATAAAGAAACATTCATTTGCCTTATATAAATGGTTTACATAATTACAAGTACAATGCCCTCACTCAACAACCTCTGAGTGGCATTCGAGGGCATACTCCTAACAACACTTTGCACATTAGCCATTTTATAATCGTGGTTTGTCGATTTGTTTGTTTGTTGTACAACATGAAAAATATACACAACCTAAATCTACCAACATGTAGTTCATGGACCGTTCTTTAGCTACCGAGTCATCATCAACTCGATAAAAAGAAAATTACAAATAATTAAATTACAAGTCTTGAATCTTTATCTTCATGGCGGTTTGTCCTCGGCTCTTCGCCATAACTAATTTATTACATTTATAAAATTTGCATCTTATACAAATTTACTAAAAAAATAAATCGGCTCAAAACGGTCATTACAATCCATCGAATAAAGATTCAATAAACTAAGTCCATGAACAACACCATTCAAATAATAATGCAACAATTACATTAAAATTAATGGCAAATACAAGTAATCTAATATTGATCCAATCATTCATCCATTAAAATTAATCCAATTAATTCACACAATCGCTAATTTTAACTTGTTCCAGATAAAAATAAATATTTTATTAACTTAATTTCCTTAAAAAAATACCATATTTATATATTAGTAAACTTAAATCCAATTTAATTAACCGGACAAAATATAAAAATAGAGTCGGAAAACACAAGGCCCGGGCCAAGTCCGCGGCCCGTGGCCGCCACCCTCGGCCGAGTAGCCCGATTCTTTGCTCGGCCACTGCCGCTCTCGGCAGTGACTTCTTTGCCGGTAAGCATCGGCAGCCTCCCGAAAGCCCCGAGCTGCCGGGTCCGGCCTCTTTTTCTTCTCGTCTTTTGGTCTTAAATCCAAAAATAATATTTTTCTAAATTATATATTACACATTTTAGTTTTTCAAAAGAAAAATAGATTTATATTATAACATAAAATCATGAAAAATAAATTTTTAGATGAACAATTGAACATTAACAATTAAAACAATTATGATTCTAAATCATAAAAACATACAACCGAGCATTCCAAATGCAAATATCGAAAATACGATCGCATAGACTTACGCTCCGATACCACTATTGGGATTCGGTGATTAAAATCGAGTTACACAGTGTAAAAATAAACCAGTTTAACCGGATAAAAACCCAACTCCTAAGAGGATAGATCAAGCATCATATATCGAATATAAATTGGATAAAATTAAAGAAGTCATACTCTCATAGATCTTTGATAATTTTATCTTGATGGAAAGATCCCGAGCCAAGCTTTGATAGTTTTCAGAAACCGAAAAACTCCGTTCCTTTCTCGTATCACCAACAATAACACGAATCTAATTCGTTCAAGTTTGACGAATGATCAAACACCGAATATGTCGAGTGTCTCTATATTATCACGCGTCGGATATTAATCGAAAAAATTATATATCAATTCATTCTCTAAGTACACGGCTAGGAATTGATATAGTATTTCTTTTCTCTTCTCTTCTTCCTTTTTCTCTCTCTAAGATGAACAAGATGAAGAAAATTTTTCTCTCCTCTCATTTACTTCTCACTTTCGGCCGAAATTCCCCTTAGGGGTGTGCATGCATGTCTTATTTTACAACTGTTATGATAAGATAAAAAGATTACAACAATATTTATCTCTTAAGTCAGCATGTATAAAACAAATTAAAACACACTCCACACCAAATAATGACACTAAAGGAAGTATCATAGAAGATAAGGTGGGGAAAAGAGGGACTGCCCACTTAGTTGTTGGTGAGAAAAACGAGCCGAGCCACTAGGTCTGTGTACCGAACGTTCGTTTGTCTAATCCATTAAGCACAATTCGTTTTATCTCAAATGTATTTATACTTAATTAATTAATCCAATTAGTCAATTTTATCAAATACAATATTACAATTATATTTCTCGAAGAAATAATTATTTATAAATTTTAATTCATAAAACCACATAAATTTATCCAATAAATTAAATTACATATCTATTATCCAATATTAATGAAGAGATAATAAATACATATTTTATCTATCAAATATCCTTGTGCGCGACTCCAAAGATCCATTCAGTCGGCAACGGGAGGAACCAAGGAGCACGGGTATTACTTAGCCAGTCTAGTGCCCCGTACTGTTGTTGGGATTCGGTGCCTAAAACGAAGGCCCAGCGGAAGCGGTAAAACTAAAATTAATTCGATCCGAATCCCTACGAGGATCGATCAAGCTACGTATATACGAATATAAAATGAAGCATAAGAAGATACGAGAAACATACCCTCGTAGTCCGTTGATTAAATGGTGATTTCCGAGAAAGCGATTCCCCAAGCTTTAGGTGATTTCCCTACGATTCCAATCCGCTCCAAGCTCTTGGATGATCCATCGCCGAAAGCACCGTGTCTCTACTTGCCACGCGCCGGAGAAACGAACAGAATGACTGCCTCATTATCCTCCAAGGATACGGCTTAAGCAAGGTTATAGGAGCTAATCTAAAATATGATTATAACACTCCAACTGTATAACTCAGAATCTCTCAATATGTCTTGAATTTTCTCCAAGGAAAACCAAGAAGAATTGAAGAACAAATATGAAGACTATGAAAACTATTTTTCTTCTCTCTCCTTTTGCAAAATGAGCCGTGTGTTCTCACTTACTCGAGACAAGAGATTGATATCTTCTTTTATTCTTAAACTCCACCTAATAAAATACACCTCTCTAATTATTATAAGAGATACCATATCTCTTAAGTCTTTGGTCTTCCATTTAAAATTGGAGACAAAGACTATGAGGAAGGTTGGTGGAAGGGGCGGCCATCTAGAAGAACCGGGATGAGTTTGGTTCATTTTGGACTCTCGTGAGTCCAAACAGATAAACTACAATCCCGTTGTGGTGTATTTTTATATCAATTAATTAATCTAATTTATTAATCATATCAAATACAAAACTATATAATTAATTTGTCCAAGAAATAAATATATCTATGAATTAAATTAATCACCCAGTAATTTATCTAATCCATTAGGCCGTAAATTAATTTATCGAATAAATTAATTTAAACATCCAATGTCCAATAAATTAGATATCCAATATCTAATATTTATAAAGAGAGAATAAGCTCGAATCATTCCGTCGTCAATCCTATTGCGCGACTCGGTAGGTCCGTCTCAGTTAGCAATGGGAGGAACCAAAGAGTAGTAGCACCACCTAGCCAGCCTGGCGGCCTACACTGTAACCCAACTGAGAACGAATGATTGGGATCATTCAAGAACCATTCTGTCTTGAATACCAGTATACGTATAAACCCTTCTTTCAAATGTCCCGATCAAGTTATAGGGTCACGGTCAGTCAAACCCTATCTGTACTTGATGCTATGCATGAGTTAATGCAAATCGAGATCATCGAGCTCTCGTGTATCCAATACAACTAGCTCCAATGCTTTGGCCAAAGACTTATGATCTTATCTGCCAATAACCGCATAGGACATATAACCCATTCACTAACAGGAGAAAGAATTCTATCTTGGTATTTAGTAGGACCTGCTACTTGCCCGTCTAGACGCACGTCGAGGTTTACCCCCACCTTTCGGTTTTCTGGATCGAACTACTCTAATGAAAATATTAACATCACAAGCACATCCCTACCAAATCCTCAAGTCGAAGGTTCATGAATACCTATCACAACCTTTCGATTTCGTCATTGACTGTACCGGAGTGGAATCCGTGTGACGAATCAAGGGTGAGTCGGTTCGAGTATACTAATCCAATTAGCATACCTATAACGTGTGCTCCCACTAACCATTAGTGTTCGACAGGCACTCTCCATGTCAAAGAACACGTCATACAAGTCTTCACATAAACTTAACACCCAGTCAAGTTTCATTGACTTGCGATCGATTAAGTATTTGAGCTATAAACCTTTCCAATACCGACCCCCTTATCCAATAAGCAGTGGAATGTTTTGCTCTCAAATACACGGACTAGTTTCTATATATATATTTACGAGTTAGGAATGCCAGTAACTACCAGTAAATAAAGAAACATACATTTGCCTTATGATAATGAATTACATAATAACAAGTACAATGCCCTCACTCAACATCCTATGACTGGCATTCGAGAGCACACTCCTAACAATCTCCCACTCAATACCATATACTATGGTATCTAATACCCATGTTCAGATGACGCTCCGAGGTAGTCTGAGAAAGTGGCTTGGTCAGTGGATCAGCGACGTTGTCAGCTGAGTCTACTCTACGCAGCACAATGTATCCCTTGCGAACAAATTCTCTTACGATATGATACTTCCTCTTAATTTGTTTGGTACTGTTGTGAAACCTCGGCTCCTTGGCCTGCGCTACAGCTCCGTCGTTGTCACAGTACAGCGGAAAAGATAGCTCATCACATGATATCACTTGAAGTTCTCCCAGAAACTTCTTAATCCAGAACCCTTCCTTGGAAGCCTCCGAGGCTACTTGATACTCAGTCTGATAGGTGGAATCAGCAGTCGCGCTTTGCTTGGCGCTACGCCAAGATACTCCTCCTCCATTAAGAGTAAATATGTAGCCAGAAGTATACATTGAATCGTCCTTCTGTCCTTGGAAGTCTGAATCAGTGAAGCCCATCACATTCAGTTCTCCACCGCTATACATAAGAACCATATCTCTTGTCCTTCTCAAGTACTTGAGAATGTTCTTTACAGCAGTCCAATGTTCCCTACCTGGGTTTGCCAGAAACCTACTTACCACGCTCACAGTATGCGCAATGTCAGGTCTTGCACACAACATAGCATACATAAGGCTACCCACGGCCGAAGCATATGGTATATTACTCATTTCCTTTCGTTGTTCCTCACTTTGAGGACATATCTTCAAGGAGAGTTTTATTCCATGTCGCATCGGTAGGAACCCTCTTTTAGAATCATCTATCTTAAATCGCTTTAAGATTTTATCTATATAGAGGGCTTGGGAAAGACATATCATTCACTTCGCTCTATCCCGGTAAAGCCAAATACCAAGAATATAGGTAGCTTCTCTCAAGTCTTTCCTGGAAGAGAGCCAAGCTTTCATAGAACTGAGCATTCCCACATCATTTCCTATTAGTAGAATGTCATCTATATATAGTACTAAGAATGCGATCTTGCTCCCACTAACCCTCTTGTATACACAAGGTTCCTCTTCATTTTGCACGAAGTCAAATTCTTTAACTGCCTCGTCAAAACGAAGGTTCCAACTACATGAAGCTTGCTTCAATCTATAAATGGAACGCTAAAGTTTGCACACTTTCTGAATATCGACCTCGGACACAAAGCCTTTAGGCTGCTCCATATAGATTTCCACCTCGAGGAATCCATTAAGGAAAGTCGTCTTTACGTCCATCTGCCATATCTCATAATCGTGGTAGGCAGCTATAGCAAGCATCATGCGAATAGACTTGATCATAGCGACGGGCGAGAATGTATCGTGGTAATCGATCCCCTCCTTCTGGGTATAACTCTTTACCACAAGCCTGGCCTTATAGGCGTCAACCTCGCCATCCCCATCACTTTCTCTTGTAGATCCACTTGTTCCCAATAGGCACTATGCCCTTGGGGCGATCTACTAGAGTCCAGACCTGATTGACATGCATTGAGTCTATCTCAGCTTCCATAGCTTCACGCTATTTTGCGGAGTCTACATTCACCATCGCTTGGTCACAGGTCGTTGGGTCGGTCTCTTGGCTATCACCTGGAACCTCATGGAGACCCAACTCCTCCAAGTGTACAAGGCGATACGTCTCAGGTAAATAAGACACCCTACTAGACCTACGAGGTGGTTGTACTTGTGTTTCAGAAGGTTCGGTTCCAATTTCTTGTACAGGTGTCTCCTGAGGGGTTTCATTGTATTATTCCAAAGAAACAATTCTACCTGCTCCGACTTCCTGAATTAATTCATCTTCCAGAAAGTGTGCTTGCAAAGCAACAACGATCTTTCAATCTTTGAGCATGTAGAATAGATAACCCATCGTCCCATATGGGAATCCAATGAAACGTCCATTCACGGACCTCGCTTCCAACTTTCCCACCTTAGCCTTCTTGACATAGGCGGCACATCCCCAAATCCTAATGTGATTAAGACTTGATTTCCTGCCCTCCCACATCTCATGTGGAGTTTTAGGAATAGATTTGGAAGGACATCTGTTCAAGATATAAGCAGCAGTCAGGAGTGCATACCCCCACAGGTAAATCGGTAAGTCAGTGTATCCTAGCATGGAACGGACCATGTTCAACAAGGTTCGATTCCTTCTTTCTGACACACCATTTAACTGATGAGTACCTGGAGGTGTTAGTTGTGATACTATTTCATGTTCCTTTAGGAACTCATCAAACTCCGCACTCATATACTCGCCACCTCCGTCCGACCAAAGTGCTTTGATATGATTACCAGTTTGTTTTTCGACTAGGGCCTTAAATTCCTGGAATTTCTCAAAAGCCTCGGATTTATGTTTCATTAAGTATACATAACCATACATAGTATGATCATCTATAAACGTAATAAAATACTGATATCTATCATGTGCTGCTTCCAAAGCACCACAAACGTCGGTATGGATTAATCCTAGTTTGTCAGCGGCTCTTTCAAAAGTCCCTGTGAAGGGGGACTTAGTCATTTTGCCTTTAAGGCAAGATTCACAAGTATGAAAGGGATCCAATCCCAATGGATCCATAGGTCCATCTTTTTCCATTTTGTAAACCTTGGTCTGACCAACATGACCAAGTCTAAGATGCCATTTCAAAACTTTATTAGTTTCATCCCTACCACGCTTCCTAGTCATAGTATTCACAACGACTTTGTTACTAAGGTTTAGATGATACAATCCATTTAACAATGTAGCAGTGCCCACGAGTTTATTTCTAAAATAAATTTTGCACGAACCATCACCAATGAAAAATGAAAAGCCTTTCCGATCCATGACCGGAATGGATACAATGTTCTTATGCCCCTTGGGCAAAACAAGTACATCTTCTAAAGTTAAAACAATGCCAGATTCTAAAACCAAAAGAAGTGATCCTATGTCAGTTTCCTCTACACTATGCCTGCTTCCGACAGTAATCATCACTTCCCCAGCTCCAAGCTTCCTACTTTGTTCCATATCCTGATTCACGGTACAAATATGAGAACTAGCACTAGAATCTAGTATCCAAGAACTAGAAAATAAAGTAGCTGAAAAATTTATTTCCAAAACTAAAAGTTCTGTACTTGAAGTGCCATGAAGAATGGGACAGTCTCCAGCCCAGTGGCCCAGCTCACCGCATTTGAGACTGTAATATCCGCAATTTTCGATTTTCGGTAAATTTCTTTTTCGGTCGGAGTCCGTTTTGACGACTCGCTCATGACCGTTTCGTCATTCTGAGAATGATTAATTCTACACTTTTTGACATCCGAGTTCGTTTCGGTGTCGTTTCGTTGAGTTCTGTGCTTTTTAGCGACTTTTCCGCACTTGAGTTCGATTCTTGCGAATCTCGTCCGAAACTGTTGTTTCGAGTTTCCCGCAAGTCCGTTTAACTTTGTTAGACGTGTTGTGAACTTCGGTTTGGTTATTCGATCACGTATCGTGATTTCCGGGCGTTTTGGGCCATTTTGTAATTTCTTGAAAGTTACGGGTATCCATATCTGTAATTGTTGTCTCGACCCGTTTCTTGGTCGCGTATGACTAAATATGGTATTACGTTTTCATTTCGAGTCGTTTATGTCGTCCGTGAACTTTTCGTCGTGTTCGTTCCGTGCGTTTTCGGAAATCGGGTCGTCGAGCCCTGGCGGTGGCGGATCGCCGGACGGTGGATCGGGCCGGACGATTGCGGGCACTGCCGGACGGTGCGGCAGAACCGGCGTAGCGCACGCTTACGGCCGGAAGGCTGCGCGCTAACCGGCAGTGTAGCGACGCCGCCGGGTGGCCTAGCGACGCCATCGGCCCGGGCAGCTGGGGTTTCGAGGTTCTCGACTCGGCCAGATCGGCGAGTAGCGCACGCTGAAGGAGCGCGCGCTAGTCGGCAGCGTAGCGCCGCCGGCCGGCTAGCGACGTTACTGCCGGGCAGTCGATCCAGCTGGCTATCGGGATGTCAGCTGGCGCAGTATCCATCAGTAGCGCACGCTAGCGGAGTTGGGTCGGCTGTGTTCGGCCGGCAGGTTGGTCGGTGATGCCGGTCGTGTGGGCCCCGCCGAGGGTACTGGCCGAGCACGCCGATAGCGCACGCTAGTCCGGGAAGGCTAGCGCACGCTAGGCTGGCCCAGTATAAATATGGTTGAGCAGTCACATTTCACTTCGTTTTTCATTCCCTTCCTTCTCCTTCCGCGGATGGCGATTCATGGGTGACGAAGCCATGTTGTTTAACAACAAATCGATGAAGTCCTTGAGTTCATAACATCAATCGATCGTCCGTTATCAACCTTTGATCCAGCGAATCAAGGTAATCTTCCTTAGAACCCTAATTTCGTGAATTTGGGGATTTTTGCATTTTCGTCCGATTCGTTCCGTGTTGTTGATTAATTCATGATGGGTATGATTAATCTTGATAGTATTCTTGTGTTTAACATCATTTAATCCATTGTTCTTCGTCGAATCAAAGTATAATTCTTGATTTCCTTCGAATTGACTTTTTGAGGGATTTGTCCCCGATCTCGTTTTTCATCCGTTTTCGATGGATCGATTATGGTTAAATGATGTTGTTAAACATATTCTATGGATTGTATATCCATATTTCAACTTGGAATTCCGTTTTCGGGTTTTGACGGAACGAATCGTGTTCTTGGCCGTTTTGGGGGAAATCCGTGAACTTTCGTCATTCGTTCTTTGAATTCAATGGCTTTGAGTCGTGTTATGGAATTCATTTCATTGTTATTATTTGTTCTTCGTAGTTTATGAACGTGAGTTGGCGTTCGGTGGAGTCGGCGGGTTCGTAGTCGGTTCGGGCCAACCTACTTCGGTCGATTCTCCGCGTTGTTCTTATTCGAGGCAAGTACCTTGCCCATACTTTTCTCGTTTTATGGATATGATGATCGGTGGTCGTCTTGATGTGTTTGTTTGGTTATTTGAAATGAAGTTTCAAAAGATTTCGGTTTGGCCTCGTTAAAGGCTCTCTTTCAAACGCGTCTGTGTTTTGTGAACGTTGTGTTTTGGGAATTTATTATGATTTGATTATTTTGAACGTTGAAGGATTTTATGATGATACTCCTATTGTTTAAGTTATGGAATCGTGTATTCCGTATTTAATCTTGTTGTGGTGTTTTGAAGAGTTGATAATGGTGTCGAGTTAATGGCCATCTCTAGTGAGTATTCTTAATGAACTTACATTCTTAGCATATTAGTATTGCATGAGTAACGTGTGTGTGTGTATGCTCACTACGGGTTAGATCCGACGGGGTCTCGGTAGGGGTCCACGGAGGTGTGGATCGACGAGCTTTGCTTTTAACCACTACGGGTTAGATCCGACGGGGTCTCGGTAGGGGTCCACGGAGGTGTGGATCGACGGTTAATTGTGGTGCATTTTACAAATGTGATTTGATATTGGCATTTTCGGAAATGAGTACTTTTGAACGGTTTTCATGATTGCATGCATTGACTAAGTGTGTAAGAGGTAAGTTGTTCGTTTGGCTTACTTGGCTAGGATGGCACTAGAGTATTTTGTTGGTTATTTTAAATCCTTTATTTGTGGATTTTGAGGTTGGAAGACGAACCTTGTGGTCGTTCTTGTGTACCGTGAGTTGACGGATTTGGGGTTAAAATCCCAACGTTTTTGTAAAAGTCATTCTACGGATTTGGGGCTAAAATCCCAACGGTTTGGTAAATATCATTTTTTTGGGAAGTAAACCTTTGGGGCGGTGACCCCCCTTTTGTCTTTTGGTTTTCGAAAAGTAGGATTTGATAATCCTAAATTGTTTTCTATTAAAACTCTCGATGGCATTCTAAATCATTTTATAAATTACTTCCATTGATTTATGATATTTCGATTTTGAAATGTTTTCTCAAACCCTTGCCTCGGGAAGTACTTTTCGTTTCGTTTGGATCTTTGAGGATCCTCGGTTATTGTTATTCGTGGAATGTGAATTGTATGGCTCGTATTTGCACTTTGTTCTTGCACTAGCAAAACAGTGGAGTTTTGCTAACCCCCGAGTATTCGGGGGGTGGATGTCTGTTTTTGCATTCAGGTTTTGGAGCATAACACAGGGTCGGCACGAAGGATGATGAAAGATGATCGATACTAATCACATGAGGAACCGTACATCGTGTGTTGGTTCAGTTGTACTCTATTTTCCGTTGCTGTATTGTTCCAGTTGTACGGGTGTAGTTGTATTTTGTCCCCTGCGTGGGCATGAGTTGTATTTGAGTTGTATGTATTGTGGATAAGACCAAATCGGTCTACTGAGTCATTGTAGCCTTGAAGGCATTGTCGAGATGTTACGTTGTTACCAGCCTGGTAGATCTTCGAGGAGAGGGTCTACGGCGTGTAATATCCCTGAGTGGATTGGGGGTGTTACATAAATGGTATCGGAGCTTAGGTTGAGGAAACCTAGGCTGTCGGGTCAAGTCGTGTTGTTTGAGTCTTGTTTCGTCGGATTTTATCTGACTGAGTCGTGTCGCGACGCGTCGTTTGAGTTGTTGGTCGTGATTAGTATCGTGGGGCGATCATCATCTTCGTGCGACCTGTGGAAGTAAGTCTCCCTTCTTTGTGTTGTGCCTCGTGTGACACGAGCTATTTTTATGATTATTTGTTAAGTGGTGGAATCCTTATGTGAATTTTGATTTCACGATATGTATTTAGTCGACTTCCGTATTTGATTTATACGAGGAGTGTCGTCGCTTGTGATGTCTTTTTATTGTTGTTTTTCTCCGTTGTTGATGATTTTCGAATCGATTTGCACGTTTTACAAGTCTCTTGTGGAAGCTTTGTGCTTATACGCGTTCGACTTGTTCACTAGCCATGGAGAGTATTTTATCAGTGGTTTTGTTCTGAATGTGGTATTTTATCGTTTATTTCCGTTTAAATACATATATTGTCTTGATTTTAAACTTTTTGATGCGTGTGCTAGGAGTTGTTTTAGTGAACATCGATATGTGTGAGTTTTGGGCATTCTGGCCTATTGAATTTTTGAAAACCTTGAGTATCTTAGAAAAATAAATTTCGAGACATACTTTTCAAATGGGTTATTTTCTTGTGGTACATCCAAGGTGCCACAATATATTTCAAAAATTTTCTACCTCGAGGACCAAAATGCTTTGAGATATTTTCAATATTTTAGAAACACTTTTATTTAGACCCGAGGGTCGAATATTTTGAAAGTTTTCATTAAGAGAAAGTATCTTCATTCTTATCAAATGCGAAATGGTTCTCCAGTGTCTCGATAACGATGTTTCAAGTTTGTACTTTTTGAAAGGTGATACTCAAGATCAACTGGTGTTCTTCTAAATTATTTTCGAAATGAGGTTTTCGTTTTTAAAACCTATCCATTCCCGTTTGAGGGCTGGGTATGTATGTGTGAGGTTCGCGTTGACATTTTGATACTTTCTCCCGAGTATGACCGAATTGGCGGTGTGAGCGTTGAGTCGCTTTCCACACATTTGTTGTGTTAGCCCCCTGTGAGAGGCGGGATGTTGGTGTTGAATATTATCGTCTCGTAGTGATTCCTGCGTTGTCGCGCATGTGCGAGCTGCTAGAGCTTGGTTTGGTATGACCGTGTGCATCGGTGATGGTTCCGTTATGCGTCGATTGTTTAATGTCTTGTTACCTTGCTCCCGTTTTTGTGAATTTCGTGGACGAGGTCGGAGGTAATGCCCGTACTATTTTGACTTCTGTATTTTCTCTTTCTCCAGTCTATCGATTCGCCCATGTTCGCTGGCACTTTATGAACTTGTTCTATATTTCGATTTCATCGTCCGAACGAGCTGTGATCTTGTTGTGGGTCGGTCTGGTTATCGATGTTACTTTTTCTGAGTTCGATTCGATTCTTGTGAACCTTGTTCGGGAGTGACATCATCCGGTTCTATCGGTTCTTTTATTCAAGTGGATCGGATTTGGAACTCTTATGTTTTCGACTGCCGACTCATTTATGTTCGTTGACATTTCGAGCTTGTCCTCCCTTGTTTTTGTTTATCGAACGAGTGTGGTATTGTTTCGGAATAACTCGTTTGTCGTTGTGACTTTTTAATCGCTATTCCCTTTTCTGTGGACCTTATGGGAATGCATGTCTTGTAGTTCTCACCAGATCATCCTGGGGGTTGTTGTTTGAACTTTATTGTTCTTCGTGATTCGAACATGATTCTTCGATTTTTGTTGTCTCAATCGTTGTGGCTCGATCGTTTGATTGTTCGGTTTTTATTGATCTCGTTCCGTGATTGGTGAACATTCAGGCTCCTTCGTAATTCTTTTCAGTTCGGGAAATTAGTTTCGTTTTCGATCTTTCAACCTTAGGCGGTGGGATTCCGTGTTTGTTCAGCGGTTGACTCGCGTTTTGATTGATGTACCGTTGGGTTGGTCAATCATAATGGTTTTCGTTCGTTGTGTTTTGTGATTGTCGGATAATTGACTTGGCTATATTATCCGTTTGATGACGCTTGTCACTTGCTGGTTTTATTATATCCCTAACGGCGACGTTGTGTTGGTCGCCGTGGAGCGTGTTTTCACGCCGTATATTTCTTTGCGTTGTTTGTGACATTTCGCCGTTGGGCGTTAGTCACGCATTCTTGTGTGTCTCGTTGAGTTTTCCTGGCGGAATATTTCTTCTCCCTACTTGTTTTAAGTTTCGGGACGAAACTTCTTTTAAGGAGGGTAGAATGTAATATCCGCAATTTTCGATTTTCGGTAAATTTCTTTTCGGTGAGTCCGCTTTGACGACTCGCTCATGACCGCTTCGTCATTCGAGAATGATTAATTCTACACTTTTGACATCCGAGTTCGTTTGGTGTCGTTTCGTTGAGTTCTGTGCTTTTAGCGACTTTTCCGCACTTGAGTTCGATTCTTGCGAATCTCGTCCAAATCGTTGTTTCGAGTTTCCCGCAAGTCCGTTTAACTTTGTTAGACGTGTTGTGAACTTCGGTTTGGTTATTCGATCACGTATCGTGATTTCCGGGCGTTTTGGGCCATTTTGTAATTTCTTGAAAGTTACGGGTATCCGTATCTGTAATTGTTGTCTCGACCCGTTTCTTGGTCGTGTATGACTAAATATGGTATTACGTTTTCATTTCGAGTCGTTTATGTCGTCCGTGAACTTTTCGTCGTGTTCGTTCCGTGCGTTTTCGGAAATCGGGTCGTCGAGCCCTGGCGGTGGCGGGACGGTGGCGGGACTGGCCGGACGATTGCGGGCACCGGCCGGACGGGTGCGGCAGGAACCGGCGTAGCGCACGCTACGGCCAGAAGGCTGCGCGCGCTAACCGGCAGGTGTAGCGCACGCTGCCGGGTGGCCTAGCGTCGCCATCGCCCGGGCAGTGGGGTTTCGAGGTTCTCGACTCGGCCAGATCGGCGAGTAGCGCACGCTACGCCGAGCGAAGCGCTAGTCGGCAGCGTAGCGCACGCCGCCGGCCGTCTAGCGTCGTTACTGGCCGGGCGGTCGATCCGGGCTACCGGATGTCGGCTAGCGCGGCAGTATCCTCAGTAGCGCACGCTAGCGGGAGTTGGGTCGACAGGTTCGGCCGGCAGGGTTGGTCGGTGATGCCGGGTCGTGTGGGCCCTGGCCGAGGGTACTCGGCCGATACCGGCCGATAGCGCACGCTAGTCCGGGAAGGCTAGCGCACGCTAGGCTGGCCCAGTATAAATATGGCTGAGCAGTCACATTTCACTTCGTTTTTCATTCCCTTCCTTCTCCTTCCGCGGATGGCGATTCATGGGTGACGAAGCCATGTTGTTTAACAACAAATCCATGAAGTCCTTGAGTTCATAACATCAATCGATCGTCCGTTATCAACCTTTGATCCAGCGAATCAAGGTAATCTTCCTTAGAACCCTAATTTCGTGAATTTGGGGATTTTTGCATTTTCGTCCGATTCGTTCCGTGTTGTTGATTAATTCATGATGGGTATGATTAATCTTGATAGTATTCTTGTGTTTAACATCATTTAATCCATTTTTCTTCGTCGAATCAAAGTATAATTCTTGATTTCCTTCGAATTGACTTTTTGAGGGATTTGTCCCCGATCTCGTTTTTCATCCGTTTTCGATGGATCGATTATGGTTAAATGATGTTGTTAAACATATTCTATGGATTGTATATCCATATTTCAACTTGGAATTCCGCTGGGTTTTGACGGAACGAATCGTGTTCTTGCCGCTTTGGGAAATCCGTGAACTTTCGACATTCGTTCTTTGAATTCAATGGCTTTGAGTCGTGTTATGGAATTCATTTCATTGTTATTATTTGTCCTTCGTAGTTTATGAACGTGAGTTGGCGTTCGGTGGAGTCGGCGGGTTCGTAGTCGGTTCGGGCCAACCTACTTCGGTCGATTCTCCGCGGTGTTCTTATTCGAGGCAAGTACCTTGCCCATACTTTTCTCGTTTTATGGATATGATGATCGGTGGTCGTCTTGATGTGTGTGTTTGGTTATTTGAAATGAAGTTTCAAAAGATTTGATTTGGCCTCGTTAAAGGCTCTCTTTCAAACGCGTCTGTTTTGTGAACGTGGTGTTTTGGGAATTTATTATGATTTGATTATTTTGAACGTTGAAGGATTTTATGATGATACTCCTATTGTTTAAGTTATGGAATCGTGTATTCCGTATTTAATCTTGTTGTGGTGTTTTGAAGAGTTGATAATGGTGTCGAGTTAATGGCCATCTCTAGTGAGTATTCTTAATGAACTTACATTCTTAGCATATTAGTATTGCATGAGTAACGTGTGTGTGTGTATGCTCACTACGGGTTAGATCCGACGGGGTCTCGGTAGGGGTCCACGGAGGTGTGGATCGACGAGCTTTGCTTTTAACCACTACGGGTTAGATCCGACGGGGTCTCGGTAGGGGTCCACGGAGGTGTGGATCGACGGTTAATTGTGGTGCATTTTACAAATGTGATTTGATATTGGCATTTTCGGAAATGAGTACTTTTGAACGGTTTTCATGATTGCATGCATTGACTAAGTGTGTAAGAGGTAAGTTGTTCGTTTGGCTTACTTGGCTAGGATGGCACTAGAGTATTTTGTTGGTTATTTTAAATCCTTTATTTGTGGATTTTGAGGTTGGAAGACGAACCTTGTGGTCGTTCTTGTGTACTGTGAGTTGACGGATTTGGGGCTAAAATCCCAACGTTTTTGTAAAAGTCATTCTACGGATTTGGGGCTAAAATCCCAACGGTTTGGTAAATATCATTTTTCGGGAAGTAAACCTTTGGGGCGGTGACCCCCTTTTGTCTTTTGGTTTTCGAAAAGTAGGATTTGATAATCCTAAATTGTTTTCTATTAAAACTCTCGATGGCATTCTAAATCATTTTATAAATTACTTCCATTGATTTATGATATTTCGATTTTGAAATGTTTTCTCAAACCCTTGCCTCGGGAAGTACTTTTCGTTTCGTTTGGATCTTTGAGGATCCTCGGTTATTGTTATTCGTGGAATGTGAATTGTATGGCTCGTATTTGCACTTTGTTCTTGCACTAGCAAAACAGTGGAGTTTTGCTAACCCCCGAGTATTCGGGGGGTGGATGTCTGTTTTTGCATTCAGGTTTTGGAGCATAACACAGGGTCGGCACGAAGGATGATGAAAGATGATCGATACTAATCACATGAGGAACCGTACATCGTGTGTTGGTTCAGTTGTACTCTATTTTACGTTGCTGTATTGTTCCAGTTGTACGGGTGTAGTTGTATTTTGTCCCCTGCGTGGGCATGAGTTGTATTTGAGTTGTATGTATTGTGGAAAGACCAAATCGGTCTACTGAGTCATTGTAGCCTTGAAGGCATTGTCGAGATGTTAAACGTTGTTACCAGCCTGGTAGATCCTCGAGGAGAGGGTCTACGGCGTGTAATATCCCTGAGTGGATTGGGGGTGTTACAGAGACAAGCATCCTTTTTCTTCTTGCTTTTCGGAACCATCGGGGCCTTGCCCTTACCCTTAAGGTCCTTGACTTGTGGTCCCGTACGCTTCTTGGTCTTTTTCTTCTTATTCTTAGACCTTCGAGGTCCTGAAGAAATCACAAGGGCAGACTCCTTCATCCATGGAGTCTTCATCTGAGACTGAGTGGTCACGAGTTTGTTCATCAACCCTGCTAAGTTGCACGCAATCTCATTGCAGTTGAAATTCATTACAAATTGTGAGAAGGAATCAGGGAGAGACTGTAGGATAAGGTCGGTTTGGAGAGAAGTATCCATCTTAAAATCAAGAGTCTCCAATCTCTCGATCATAGATATCATTTTGAGGATGTGGTCCCCAACCTTCTCACCTTACTTCATCCTAGCACCGAACAGTTGCTTGGATATCTCATGTCTAACAGTTCGACTGTGCTCACCATAAATCTCAGTTAAGTGAGATAAAATCTGCCTAGCAGAAGTCATTTTCTCATGAGCTCTCTGAATCTCAGTAGACATAGAAGCCATCATATAAGCACGGACTTTTACGTCATCCTTAACTCACTTTTCGTGGTTTTCAATCTCTTCCTGATTGGCTCTTGTCCACACGGAATGTCTCTGAATCTCCAAGACGATCCCAGTGCCTCTATACTGAGGACTATCATTAGATTGCGGAGCCAATCCACAAAGTTAGGTCTGATTAAGGTGTTCTTTTCGAGTAGAATTGCGAGCGAGTTCATTATTATATTGAGAGTTATGTTCGTCTGCATTAAGTACGATAGATTAATTAGTGACTCGTTCAATTATGATCTGAGTATAGAATTCAGGTCTTTTCTATTCTTTAACCCAACTCCCACTATTTTTATCGACACGTGTTTGGTTTCGATTCAAATTGTTGCGTGAGTTTTGGTTCATTATAGTGTAGCGCACGCTACTAAGTGGTGCAGCGCGCGCTACTGTGCCGTGGTTAGCGCATGCTACATGGATTGTAGCACAAGCTAACTGGCAGTCCGGAGGCAGTCGGGTCTCGATAGTGCATGCTAAGGTTGGTAGTTAGCACACGTTATCGACTATTTTAGCGCACGTTATTGCTCATTCTAGCGCACGCTACTTGGAAGGTGCAGAACTGTCCAGAAGCCACTAGACTGGACACACGACTCGTTAGCGCATGCTACGCATATTGGCTAGCACACGCTAACAGTGTTTCGGGCAGAAGGTGCTGGAGAGTTGACCTCATTAGCGCACGCTAAATATATTAGTTAGCACACGCTAATAACTGTCCAGTATAAATACTGTACAACAACCTCTTTTTCCTTCATTTCCTATTTCTTTCGTTTCTAGCCTTCGGGAGAAGCTTCTAGGGCGATCTTCATCATCAAGCATCATTTTGGTGAGTTTTCTTCATGTTATCAACATCATCTAACTTGTTTTCATTCCGGATCGAAGTATTCCTTCTTAGAACCCTAGTTGTGCAATTTTAGGGATTTTTCCATGATTCCTTGATTTAATACGATGTGGATGAATTGGTTAAGTAATTCTTGTTGTCTTGTTTGTGATCTTCGGATTGGGAACTCGTTTATCGATTTTATTTCATCCGGAACATGATTTTCGATTTCTTTGAGTAACCCTTGAACCCTTGTTGTCCTTGGTGTCGGATCGGACTCCGGTTAGTGTTGTTTATTCATGGTGGTGTTATTTTCGTAGTGTTCGTGGGGCTGTCAGATTCTTGGTTGTTTTTGGAAGTTCAGGGGCTGCTCGACTGTGTCCGTTCGTTGTTCCATTGCTCGTGGTGTCGAGGCAAGTATCTTGCTCATACACTTCATGTTTCGTAGACGTAATAGTTGGTAATGGAATATATGTACAATTTGAATGTTTTTAATGAACTTTCAAAAAGAATTGGTATATTCTCGATAAAGGTTTTCCTTCGAAGATAACTCATATGTTTTGTGAATAAATATGTTTTCTGAATATATGTATTAGTGTTGTATCTTGGAAGATGTTGTAATCATATTACGTGAATATAGTAGACCTTAATCACTTGTCGAGGATTGTGTATTGATAAGTGTACTCGTTCGGTGAATATGTGATGTTATGTGATATTAGATGTTACTCCTTTGTAAGGAGGTTGTGATGTTCAGTGTTGTTTGGAAATGGTACTTTCTAATTGTTGTGTGATTGTTGTAAAGTGATGTGCCACCGGGTAAGATTTATTGAATCTTCGGGATCCGTCCTTGCTAGTACGGATCGGGCATGACCATAGGGTTATCCAAACTGGGTAGGTCTCGAGGAGACTCCGAGGTTCGTGGCTTGCTAGCCCAATGCCGGGATAACTTATGGTTGTGGTCTGGTTGTGTGACGTACGTGTCATGGGTTGTCCAAACCAGGTAGGTCTCGTGGAGGCTCCGAGGTTCGTGGCTTGCTAGCCCGATGCGGGGACAACTATGAACGTATGTCATGCTTGTGGATATGGTGACTGTTTTCACGGTTACATGTGATATTGTGTGGTTTCCCATTGGGGTTATTCACTCGGGTATGTCTCAAGGAGGCTTTGAGGTTCGTGGCTTGCTAGCATGGGACGCGAATAATCCTTGGGAATATGTTGATATGTATGATTGGGTCGTGGACCCTGTGTTTGTGATCGGAATGGTATGATTAGGTTGTGGACCCCTTGTTTTGTTATTGAATTTGTATTCTGGAAAATGATCTTTGGGTTGTGTCCCTAAGTGGTTTTCGATAAGATGAGAATTCTAAAATGCCAAATGTTTTTAAAACTCCCGAGATCTTAAATTGTTTTGCAAGATATACATTGTTTTCATTCCGACCTTTCATGGTTTGAACAGTTTTAATCAAGTGAATCATCTCGGGAAGTCTTTGTTATGATTAACTAGTTGGATGTTCTCGATTGTTATGTTTTCGGAATATGTGATGTATGGCTCGTATTTGCACTTTATACTTGCACTAGCAAAATAGTGGAATTTTGCTAACCCCTGAGTAATCGGGGGGTGGATGTTTGTATTGCGTCCAGGTATATGCAGGTCCTTGGTGAGCCAAACACAGGATCGGTACAAAAGATGATGGAAGACGAACGATACTAATCACATGAAGACCAGTTCTGAGTATACTAGTTAAGTCATATTGTATTACATGTTCCACTGTCATATTCCCTGGTTGTAAAATATGGTTCGTGTATTTGAACCTGGCATGTGTATGAGTCGAGGAAGAGTTATGTATGTTTGATGTGTATATTGTGGTAAAAGATCAAATCGGTCTAATGGTTCGTTATTTAGCCATGTCGGCTTGTAATATGTTGTATTATTTATGTATTTAGCCTAGCAGATCCGCATGGAGAGGGTCTGCGGCGCTGTATTCCCGAGTGGTTTGGGGGTGTTACAATAGTGATCTTAAGGAGGATTAGGGTTAGGACTCCTAGTATAACCTAATCTTCCATATTAAGCGCTTCTTAATATGGTTGAGTTTACTAATATCAATTCAATCAACTAAAGAATTAATATTGCACTTCCAACCCAAATCTCAATTTATGAGATCGGGCTCCTTATTTAAATATATTATTTCCTGCATTTAAGCTATTAATTAATTTAAGCTAATGACAGCTTTAATTAATTAATTTATTATCCAAGAGTAGTACCACTCGAACCTTATTATTATATCGGAATTAAATCCACATATAGGGTTTAATATAACAATCATTATAGAGCTCCTCAAGGGTACATCATCAACCAGCATGAGTTGGGACACGATGATTATAATAATTATCATATAAATAATATTATTGACCAAGATACTAAGCATATTGAGTCAATAATTGTGACTCTCACCCCTAGTAAATCAAAGCAATAATTATTATAAATACACAATTAAATATTATATACTTAGAATTAAGAAATAATAATTATCCGAGATTTATGTTCTTCTTACAGTCAGTACATAAGACACTATCTCATTGCGATCCAGTTCAACGTATGCAAATACGCTAATGTATGCTAATAGTCAAGACCAACTAATCTCAAGCATAAATTACAACATTTTATATAATTTGTCTAGGAATTATATAGGTAGTTACAGGGAAATACGGCCATCCAAGAAAAGTATGATTTACAGTATACAACCCTAATAATCTCCCACTTATACTCAAAGCATGCTTTAGTTATACTACTCTATTCCATTGTCTATGATATCTCCCACTTATACTCAAAGCAATGATGCCATACACCGTGACCCAATTCCTTTGACACGCCCTTCAAAACTTTTGAGGGTAAGCCTTTTGTGAAAGGATCAACAAGATCATCTTCGGATGCAACCCTGGATACAACTATGTCTCCTTCCTTTACGAAGTGTCGTATGATATGGTGCTTGCAATTGATATATTTACTTGCCTTCTGGGCTCCTAGTTCCCTTGAATTTACGATTGCACCAATATTATCAAAGCAAAGTATAATACCCTTTGGCAAATCGAGAATCATATCTAAGTCCTGCAGGAAGTACTTAAGCTATACCACCTCTTTGGCTGCCTCAGAGGCTACCACGTACTCGGATTCCATGGTAGAGTCCGATATGCATTCATGCTTCACACTCCTTCAACTAATGGCTCTACCTCCTAGAGTAAATACATAACCTGAAGTAGACTTGGACTTTTCTTTGTTTGATGAAAATTCTGAGGCAGTATAACCCACTGGACATAGGACATCTGATTGATAGACTAGCATGTACTCCCTAGTCCTTCTCAAGTACTTGAGTATGTGCTTGACAGTAATCCAGTGTCCTGGTTCAGGGTTCGACTGATATCTAGCAGCCATGCCTGCGGCATGACAGTTATCTGGTCCAGTGCAAAGCATAACATACATGAGGCTTCCCACTGCTGATGCATAAGGGACCAGCTTCATGTCGTCTATCTCATTTTTGTGTCTTAAGACACATATCCTTAGAGGATTGAATTCCATATCTGTAAGGTAGAAAACCTTTCTTGGAATTCTCCATACTAAACCGCTTTAGCATTTATTGATATCGAATGCCTGAAATAAGCACAACATCCTTTTTTTTCGATCACGGAAGATCCGGATCCCAAGAATGTGCCATGCTTCCCCCAAATCATTCATATCGAACTGCTCAGACAGCTATACCCGTATGTCCGACAACTTCTTCACATTATTTCCAATCAAAAGGATATTATCTACATATACAGTACAAGAAACACCAACACGTTTTCATCGTACTTCTTATACACACAAATCTCACTGGGACATTGGACGAATTCATATGACTGAACAACCTCATCAAATTGAGTGTTCCAAGATCTAAATGCTTGCTTAAGTCCATAAATTAATCTCTTAAGCTTGCACAATGAGTGCTCTTCTCCTTCAGCAATGAATCCCTCTTATTGGTGCATGTAGATCTCCTTGTTCAGACTTTGATTCAAGAATGCAGTATTGACATCCATTTACCACATCTCCAGATCCAAATGCGCAACTATAGCTAAGAATTTGGATTAACCTAAGCATGGCTACTGGCGAAAAGGTTTCATCGTAATCGATGCCCTCCTTCTGAGTATAACATTTCGCTACAAGCCTCGCTTTGAAGGTTTCAACCTTGTAGTCACCTCCTTTCTTTCGCTTGTAGTCCCATTTACTCCCAATGGTTTGTACCTCATCAGGTAATTCTACTAGCTCCCACACTTGATTGGAATCCGTAGATCCCATTTCTGATTCCATTGCTACTTTCCAGGAGTCAGCATCTTTATCTTAGATTGCCTCCTTGTAAATCCATGGATCTGATTCATCTTCACCTGGGATCGAGTCCGAAGACTTTACCATGCCTATGAATTATCTCGGTTGACGAACAACCCTACCACTACGACGAGGCAAATCCTGAGTTAGTGTAAAAGTCTCAAAATCGATACCTTATGCAATGTTAGTTGTTGCTTGCACAATTGGTATAGATGGAGTCTCACCCTGAACTTTTCCAGAATTATTTTGCTCATAGACTTGTGACTAATCACATAATCCTCTTCTAGGAATCGGGCTTTGGTGCTAACAACGACCTTCTGATCCTGGGGACTATAGAACAAGCCACCCTTCATTCCCTTAGGGTATCCTACAAACACATGTACCTCTTTACGAGATGCCAACTTATCAGCATCTTTATTCAGCACATGTGCTGGAGTACCAAAAATTCGAACATGTCCTAGTCTGGGCTTCCGCCCACTGAGTTCTGTGGGTGTTTTTGAACGCCGTTGTTTCTAAGGCGTACCCCATAATGAAATAGGTAAATCTGAGTAACTCATCATTGACCTAACCATCTATCTCTAAAAGTGTTCTTTTCCTTCTCCCAGCAACACTAATTTGTTATGGAGTTCTCGGCGCAATGAGCTGGGATGTAATCCCCTCATTTTCCAAGAAATCTATAAACTATCCACTAAGGTATTCGCCACCATGATCATATCGTAGTGACTTGATACTCTTCCTAAGACACTTATCCGTTTCAGCCTTGAAATCTCTGAACTTGTTAAAGGCTTCAGATTTATGTCACATCAAATAGATGTGTCCATATTTCGAATAATCATCTATAAACGTGGTGAAATATTCGAACCACCCCTAGCTTGGATGTTCATTGGACCACATACATCAGCATGAACCAATTATAACACGTTCTGAGCACGGTTTCCTTTAGTTTTAAAACCCTTTTTTGTCATTTTACCTTCCAGACAGGATTCACAAATTGGAAATGACTCAACTTGGAGTTCATCCAATGGGCCATCATCTACCAATCTCTGAATCCTTCTAAGGTTTACATGACCTAACCGTAAATGCCACATATATGTTTGGTTTATGCTTGAAGGTTCTTTTCTCTTTTTAGGTTTAGATAAAGAGTTAAGCGATTTATGTTTGTACGTGGGAGTTTGTGCAGTATAATGATGTTAGGCGTATTTTTATATGCTTATTTATCATTATTTTATATTCTTTTTATGATTAAATCTGAATAGATGAGCTTTTAATGCACTATTATTATATGTTTTGCAGGAAATTAGAGTCCGAAAGCCGAAACGATGAAAAACAGGCGAAAACGGCAAATTTTGGCCTGGGGCCGCAGCACACGCAGGTGACCAGCGAGCCCCGAGTGAACTGTACCCTGAGCCGCGGCACAAGTATAGTGAGCCGCGGCCCAGGAGGAAAAATAAGCGCCCAGGTTTTAGGCGCTGGGCACAGTGAGCCGTGGCACAGATTAAGTGAGCCGCGGCCCATGGGGCGGTTTTGACAGAAAGTGCCACGTTTTTGGACCGTTTTGGAGCCTGTTCTCGACCGAATCACACGGACGCATTTTGGAGGCTGAGGAGAATTATAAATAAGGGTTTAAGGTCATAAAAAAAGTGAGGATCATTGGAGGATCGATCATCATCTAGGAAGAGAAGCAGAAGACACCAAGGAGCAGAGAGCGGAAGTAGAAGAACGGAGGAATCCGAGCTCTTCATCTGCGTTTGATATCAATGCTTTCTCTAATTATTTCTGTATTTTCATTCTTTAGCATGTCACGCTAAAACCCTGTTCTAGGATTTTGATGAAACCGAGGCTTTGACGAATTTGCTTTTGATTATCTATATAATCCCCTTTTCTGTTGAGTTTTCCCAATCATTTTTAATGCTTTCAATTGTGTGGCCTATAATTGAATTGTTTTAATTACACAACTCGAATCGGGAGAGGAGAGTTGGTGAGGATATATTGGTGAGAACCGTTTTATCTTGTGAGATAGGAATATACTCATAGGAACTACGTGGCTTTTTGAAGATTCCGTGCCTTTGGCCTATTGTCGAATTAATTCACCTAGGGATAGAGTGTATTATTCGCCTTAGAAAAATCTACTGACCTCGGGAGAGGCGGTAGAGTAATTTAGCAACCTTCGCCTTCAATAAATTGGGAAACCATTAACTTCAGATAATCGAGAGTAAATTCGGACAAACCGAGGTGGATTCATAATCCTAGATTGATTTCATATTTGATCTTATTCCCTTGCATAATCGATTTTCTATTCTTTACTTTTATTAAATTTCCTTAATTATTTCTTGCACCTAAAATTTCGACAGTTCAGATAAAATTAGAATACGAATAAATCGATAATTAGTAATTCAGTCCTCGTGGGGACGATATCTTACTCATCATTTTATTACTTGTCTACGATAACGTGCACTTGCGTTAAACGAAATCCGCAACAAGTTTTTGGCGCCGTTGCCGGGGACTGATTTATTTTACTAATATCGATTTCAGTATTTCTAGTCTTAGTTTGAACATTTTTTTATTATTATTTTTGTGTAATTTTATTTATTTGTTTTTCCTTTCAGGAGTTTCCGGTTAGTGCATGAGAAAATTCGGTAACGAAGGCCTACTACCTTTGGATACCGAACTCGAGCGCACTCTTCGGAGAAGTAAGAAGGAGAAACGAGAGTTACCAGCAAAAGTCACCATGCCCGATCACACGGGAAATCAAGAAGCTAAAAACCCCATTTCGCAAGCTCAACCGGCATTAGCACTCCGCGATTATGCTATGCCGCAAATCAATGCGAACTTTTTGGGAATTCGGCGTCCAACCATCCAGGCGAATAATTTCGAAATCAAGCCGGCTATTATTCAGATGGTACAAGCAAGCCAGTTTTGTGGTTTGGCAAACGATGACCCCAACACTTATATAGCGTCGTTTCTCGAGATTTGTGACACCTTCAAGAACAACGGTGTCACCGATGATGCTATTCGTCTATGGCTTTTCCCTTTCTCTTTGAGGGACAAAGCCAAATTTTGGTTAAATTCTTTACCGCCGGGCTCTATCACGACTTGGGCGGAATTAGCGCAAGCCTTCATAGCTAAATTCTTCCCACCATCAAAGACGGCGAGACTGAGGAACAAAATCACTACCTTTGGGCAATTTGATATGGAGTCGCTTCACGAGGCTTGGGAGCGATACAAGGATTTATTGAGGAGATGCCCACACCACGGCTTACCGGACTGGCTACAAATTCAGACGTTCTATAATGGATTGAGTGCTTCTACATGCACTCTTGTTGATGCAGTTGCCGGAGGCGCCTTAATGGGAAAAACAATGGCCGAAGCACACTCTCTATTGGAAGCTATGGCTGCGAATGCTTATCAATGGCCGTCCGAGCGAGTAAACCTAAAACGAGTTATGGAAATCTCCAATAACGATCCAATTTCTACATTATCAGCTCAAGTCACCGCCTTGACGCAGCAACTTCAAGCCTTCTCACATGCTTCTTCCCCCATTACCATTGAATCGTGCAATTGGTGCAACGGATCTCATCCTAGTGCAGAGTGCCAAGTCGGAAACCCTTTCGAGCAACCTCCGATGGAACAAGCTCAGTTCGTGGGGAACGGGAACCGGCAAAATAATCCGTACTCCAACACTTATAATCCGGGATGGCGTAATCATCCTAACTTTTCATGGAAGAATGGACAAAATTTGAACCAGCCTCCGTTTGCTCAACACCAACAGCAACCTCCTCCCGCTCCAAAAATCTCTCTAGAAGAAGCAATGGCGAAATTGGCAGCGAACACGAGTCAGTTCATGGCCCGTACGTAAGTGACTTTGCAAAACCATTCCGCTTCTATCCGCAACTTGGAAGTCCAGCTGGGCCATATTGCTAATGTATTAACAGCTCGTCCAAAGGGTACCTTGCCAAGTACGACCGAGACAAACCCCAGATAGAGTATCAATGCCATCAGTTTGAGAAGCGGGAAAGAAGTGTGTAACCAGCCCGAGAGAAACGAGAAGAGAAGTGAGGATGAATAGAAGAAAAACTCGGTGAGCGAGGAATCACAAAATTTGAGACCCTCGATACTGTTTCCTGACAATCCGAAGGCATATGTACCACCCGTCCCGTTTCCGCATCGATTACAACAGAAAAAGGTGGACAAGTAATTCTCTAAGTTTCTCGATGTCTTCAAGAAACTTCATATAAATATTCCATTTGCTGATGCGTTGGAACAAATGCCGACCTATGTCAAGTTCATGAAAGAGATCTTATCTAACAAATGGAAGCTCGAGGAGTATGAGACAGTCGCATTGACGGAGGAGTGCAGTGCTATTCTTCAGAAAAAGCTCCCACCTAAATTAAGAGATCCGGGAAGCTTTACTATTCCTTACATCATTGGGAATTCATCTTTTGAAAGAGCTCTATGCGATCTCGGAGCCAGCATAAACCTTATGCCCCTTTCTATTTTTAAAAAGCTGGATATTGGGGAAGCCAAGCCGACGACTGTCTCTTTGCAATTAGCCGATAGATCGATCAAATATCCGAGGGGAGTAATAGAGGACGTCTTAGTCAAGGTTGATAAATTCATCTTTCCGGACGATTTCATTGTGCTCGACATGGAGGAGGACCACGACATCCCAATTATCTTGGGAAGACCATTCTTGGCAACCGGCCGAACATTGATCGATGTGGAAAAAGGGAAGCTTACTCTACGAGTTCAAGAGGAGCAAGTAATGTTCAATATCTTTCGATCCTTAAAATATCCGAGTGATGCTGAAAATTGTTTCCAAGTTGACGTCATTGACTCGTGTGTAAGTAGAGCCTTTCGAGAGAATTATCCATCCGATCCACTGGAGTCCGTTTTGATTGGGTCTGCTTCCAAATTAAATTCAGAGCATGTAGCCTACGTACGACACATGGATGCCTCCCCACCAATTTTCATTCGTCGACCATGTGAGGTGCTCGGAAGTTCATTAACTCGACCCGTCCTATCAATCGAGAGACCTCCAAAGTTGGAACTCAAGAAGCTGCCGTTGCATTTAAAATATGCATTTTTGGGACCCGACGATTCCTTGCCAGTCATTCTTTCGGCCACTTTAGCGGGGGATCAAGAGGAGAAATTATTGAAAGTTTTGAGGGAATACAAATCTGCTCTTGGATGGTCTATTGCATATATTAAGGGGATCAGCCCGTCCATTGGCATGCACAAGATCTTGATGGAGGAAGACTACAAACGATCCGTGGAGCACCAACGCCGTTTAAATCCAAATATGAAAGAGGTGGTAAAAGTCGAGGTTTTAAAACTCCTCGACGCAGGTATGATCTTTCCGATTTCTGATAGCAATTGGGTAAGTCCGGTCCAAGTTGTGTCAAAGAAGGGTGGGATAAAGGTTATTTAAAATGATAATAATGAATTAATTCCCACTAGGATTGTCACGGGGTGGTGTATGTGCATAGATTATAGGAAATTAAATAAAGCCACTAGAAAAGACCATTTCCCCTTACCTTTTATTGATCAAATGTTAGATAGATTAGCCGGACACGATTTCTATTGCTTTCTTGATGGTTATTCTGGGTATAATCAGATTTATGTAACCCCAGAAGACCAAGAGAAAATGACGTTTACATGTCCTTACGGCATTTTCGCTTATAGGCGCATGCCTTTTGGATTATGTAATGCGCCGGCTACTTTTCAACGGTGTATGATGGCTATTTTTTCTGATATGGTAGCGCATTGTATTGAGATTTTCATGGATGATTTTTCTGTTTTCGGTGATTCGTTTGATATTTGTTTGAAAAATTAGCAGAAAGTCCTAAAAAGATGCGAAGAAACAAATTTGGTCTTGAACTGGGAGAAGTGCCATTTTATGGTTCAAGAGGGAATTGTACTTGGCCACCGAATATCCTCTCATGGAATTGAAGTCGATCAGGCCAAAATCGAAACAATCGAGAAGATGCCTCCGCCTACCTCGGTAAAAGGCATAAGAAGCTTCTTGGGACACGCCGATTTTTACCGCCGATTTATTAAGGATTTTTCGAAGATCACGAAGCTGTTGTGCAATCTACTCATGAAGGATGTTCCGTTTGATTTTGATGAGTCGTGTAAAGAAAGTTTCGATTTATTGAAGAAAGCTCTAAGCACTGCACCGGTGATAGTTGCTCCAGACTGGGACCTTCCGTTCGAGTTAATGTGTGATGCGAGTGATTTTGCCATTGGGGCTGTTTTGGGGCAGAGACGAGGGAAAGTGTTCCACGTCGTGTATTATGCGAGCCGAACACTTGACGACGCCCAAAGGAATTATGCCACAACGGAAAAATAATTGTTGGCGGTGATCTTTCCATTTGATAAATTCCGGGCGTACTTATTGGGGACGAAAGTGGTAGTGTGGACCGACCATTCAGCAATAAAATACCTTTTGGAGAAGAAGGATGCTAAACCAAGGTTGATGAGGTGGGTGCTTCTCCTTCAAGAATTCAACTTGGAAATTCGGGACAAAAAGGGGACTGAAAATGTTATTGCCGATCACCTTTCACGGTTAGAGAGTCCCCTTGAGAAGGGAGAAAGTCATCCGCAAATCATGGAAACCTTTCCCGACGAGCAGCTCTACAAGTTGGGTTCGCAACATGCGCCTTGGTATGCTGATCTAGTGAACTATTTGGCGAGCAAAACAATTCCAAAGGACCTCTCACGCCATCAAAAGAAGAAGCTAATTTCAGATGCTAAGTATTATTTGTGGGACGATCCTTTTCTATTCAAAAGAGGCCCTGATCAAATCATTCGCAGATGTGTTCCGGACGAGGAAATCCACAGTGTGCTGAACCATTGTCATGCATCACCCTACGGTGGACATTTTAGTGGAAATAGAACAGCGGCAAAGGTCTTACAATCGGGGCTCTATTGGCCGTCATTATTCAAGGATGCTAAATCCTTTGTGACCACGTGTGATCGGTGTCAACGGACGGGAAACATCTCAAGACGACATGAAATGCCGCTGAACACCATACTTGAGGTTAAATTGTTCGACGTATGGAGGATCAACTTCATGGGTCCATTTCCTCCATCAAATAAGAATCTCTATATTTTTTCAAGTTCTATCAAAATTTGAATTGGGATATGAAATTTTTTGATTGCATTATTGTTGGTATTTGGTGATCATTATGAAGTTTTTGATGTTAATTTGTCGTTCATCATGACTGTCGATTATTGTTGTTATTTTTGGGATGAGATTTAACCATTGCAATGCTTGTTCTTCATTTGAATTCACGCACTCAAGGTGTTTGATGAAATGCATGAATGAAAATTTTTCTTTGTTAAGTCAATATTTTGAAGCTATGTGTAACGAATTCGTTTCTGGATTTACAACGAACCCCAACCCTTACGTCAATTTTAAAACGTGAAATGCTCAATTTTAATTTTCCTTCACGACGGTGCAAGCTCGTTCAATTATTGATTTATGTTTTGCATATCCTTAGCCGAGTAGTGTTGTTCTCCTTATTGCTTAAGTAAGTAAACTCCAGTGTTTATCTTTTCAGGACTTGCTATGGCTAGAAAGAGAAAGGTTAGCACAAGGGCCAGGACTCAATCGTCCCCCACACGAGGGGAAACTTCACAGAGCCGAGCCGAGTTGGAAGCGCACCAATTCTCCGACCCGGAGATTCAGAAAATCTTCAATGAAAAGATTCGTCCTCGACCCTTGATTCCGGATAGGGGATTCACTCCAGCCCCCCAGGATGGGGAGCTTCTGACGATGATAGACGAGATGGGATGGGCCCGTTTTGCTGCACCTCCCGAGCCGGCGGTGATCTCCATTGTACAAGAGTTTTATGCTAGCACTTTGCTAAAGCATATCCGAGCTGGGCAGGTGATGCCACAGTCAGATACTCGGACTCAGGTTGTCGTCCGGGGCATTTCGGTGGATTTTTCAATAGCCGCCATCCGGAGATTATTCGAGCTGCCTGTGGTGGATGAGACGGCATATACGCGAGCTATGAGTGGCCTCACGAGGGAGGCCCTGCTCGAGACACTGACACAGCCCAGTTCCATCTGGGAGATGCGCGCCCCAAGTTCCTCGGCCTTCTACTTTAAGAGCTCGCGCCTCAGTCGGCTCGGGCGAGCCTGGTTGTATTTTATCTGTGCTTGTGTAGACCCTACCTCGCAGATTCGCTCTGTTTTACTCTTTCGTGCCCGTACACTATATGCCATCACTTCCGTGCTAAGATTTGATGTGGCCCCTCTCCTGGTCCGGTCTATTCTGCTGTGTATTCAAGGAGGGGCCAAGACGGGGCTGAAGCACCCCTCTCTTATCTGCGCTCTATGCCGCCAGTCGGGCATGACGTGGTCGGACGATGAGCCGATGCTGGCCCCCCATGGTCCGATCGATCATCGCATCATATCTCATTTCGACCAGTGGGGAGGAGCACCGGCACACGCTCGGGGGAGAGGATTTATTCTTGATGAGGCACACGAGCAATCCCCCGAGCCTCTTCTGCTGACGCATGGGCAGGCAGAGTCCAGCCCGCCGCCCGACAGAGAGCACTTGCAGGCGATGTTCGACGGCCTACGAGAGGAGATGAGGAGAGAGAGAGATCCATCTGGCTGCTTGGAGAGAGGAGACGCGGACGGAGAGAGAGAGCATCCTCGCAGCCGTCCGAGACGAGATGAGAGAGCAGGCCCGCCGGGCCAACCGACGTGAGACGAGGATCCTGGCAGCGAGAGATGCTTACCACCAGGAGCACCTTGCTGCATGGACGGCCCACATTATGCACCCGGACGGGCCATTCGTTCCACCAGTTCGGCCAGCAACGCCACCCTCATCGCCAGACGACGCCGGCACCAGTTCGTGAGCGAACATTAGGGGAGTACTTGACCTTGTCTCTTATTTCATTTTACTCTTTTTTGTCCATTGAGGTCAATGTACGTCCTAAGTTTGGGGGGGTTTTAATTTTTGTTGCTGTACTTATTCGTTGCACTTTTCATTATTTTTCGTTATTTTTGACGTTAGCCTTGCTTGTCGTGATATTATTTGCATTCGTGAATTTTTCGTGCTTCTTCTTGTGTAAAACTGATGTTACGATACTGATTTCTCTCTGAAGAAACGGTTGAGTTTTAGTTGAGTTATAGTCAGCGATATCTGTTTCTGTTGAGTATTTATTTAGGTCCGAAATTTTTTCGTTTTTGTAGAAATCTTAGCAGATAAGAAAGGAGACATACGTGTTTTCAAATCGATGTCTATACGTTTGGTTACATTTTTCGGTTAGCTAGTTGTCCAGTAACATAAGTCGTGGGCACTTAAATTGAGTTTAGAGTCGGACAGTTTTTCCCAAAAAGTCGAGATATTAATTGATCTATGATGGGAAGTCTAGTAACCGGGGGTATTCACGTGACCCGTTGTTTACTCTCGCGTAAAACGACGACCCTGATTAGACTAGTGGTTTAGAGATTTCGCATGTGCCGATGATGGGGAGCCTAGTAACCGGGGGTATTCGCGTGACCCGTTATTTACTCTCGCGTAAAACAGCGACCTTGAATCGGACATGCGGGAATAGCTATTCGAGTTGTTTCTCCGCTGTGGAGGGGAACTTAGTAACTAGAAGCATCCATGTGCCCCATGAGTGTCTTTTACGTCAAACGGTTTCCCAATACATGAGAATGAAATTCCACCCTAGGATTATCCCGATGAAACATCCCGAGATCCGAACTTAGTGGTCAACTCGAATCATCTTGTCGAGCATATATAAGGGAATACTATCCGAGGGTTAATTTTGATGACGAAAATCTAGAAATTTTTGCCACTAGACTGTGGGACTCGACGACTTGGCTTGTTTATTTTAACCCTTCATATTGAAGGTTGGTTAAATTCACGCTTGTTAATCTTTGAGCTTGAGTTTCTTCATGCACGATTGATTAGGATTGAAATTGATTACTTTGTGGAATCAGTGTCCTGGACGTGACTCACTATTACGATACTTGTATTATTCTTTGAGATTTTCAGGATAGTATTGATTAGGTTGAGCACTATGAATTTGCACGATTATTCACGATTATTCACGATTATTCACGATACTTTTTGTTTGAAATTAATTTTTGCTTGAGGACAAGCAAAGGCTCAAGTTTGGAGGTATTTCTTAGGCGTATTTTTATACGCTTATTTATCATTATTTTGTATTCTTTTTATGATTAAATCTGCATAGATGAGATTTTAATGCACTATTATTATATGTTTTGCAGGAAATTGGAGTCCGGAAGACGAAACGATGAAAAACGGGCGAAAATGGCAATTTTGGCCTAGAGCCGCGGCACAAGGCAAGCGGGCCGCGGCACACGCAGGTGACCAGCGAGCCCCGAGTGAACTGTACCCTGAGCCGCGGCACAAGTATAGTGAGCCGCGACCCAGGAGGAAAAATAAGCACCCAGGTTTTAGGCGCTGGGCACAGTGAGCCGCGGCACAGAATAAGTGAGCCGCGGCCCACGGGGCAGTTTTGACAGAAAGTGCCGTGTTTTTGGGCCGTTTTGGAGCCTGTTCTCGACCGAATCACACGGACGCGTTTTGGAGGCTGAGGAGAATCGATCATCATCTAGGAAGAGAAGTAGAAGACACCAAGGAGCAGAGAGCGGAAGTAGAAGAACGGAGGAATCCGAGCTCTTCATCTGCGTTTGATATCAATGCTTTCTCTAATTATTTCTGTATTTTCATTCTTTAGCATGTCAGGCTAAAACCCTGTTCTAGGATTTTGATGAAACCGAGGCTTTGACGAATTTGCTTTTGATTATCTATATAATCCCCTTTTCTGTTGAGTTTTCCCAATCGTTTTTAACGCTTTCAATTGTGTGGCCTATAATTGAATTGTTTTAATTACGCAACTCGAATCGGGAGATGAGAGGTGGTGAGGATATATTGGTGAGAACCGTTTTATCTTGTGAGATAGGAATATACTCATAGGAACTACGTGGCTTTTTGAAGATTCCGTGCCTTTGGCCTATTGTCGAATTAATTCACCTAGGGATAGAGTGTATTATTCGCCTTAGAAAAATCTACTGACCTCGGGAGAGGCGGTAGAGTACTTTAGCACCCTTCGCCTTCAATAAATTGGGAAATCATTAACTTCAGATAATCGAGAGTAAATTCGGACAAACCGAGGTGGATTCATAATCCTAGATTGATTTCATATTTGATCTTCTTCCCTTACATAATTGATTTTCTATTATTTACTTTTATTAAATTTCCTTAATTATTTCTTGCACCTAAAATTTCGACAGTTCAGATAAAATTAGAATACGAATAAATCGATAATTAGTAATTCAGTCCTCGTGGGAACGATATCTTACTCATCATTTTATTACTTGTCTACGATAACGTGCACTTGCGTTAAACGAAATCCACAACAAATGACATACAATCCATCAGTAAGGATACCTTTACAAAAATATCCACGTTTCTTCTAATAATAGCATCACCATCAAAAGAAACTGAATAACCACCACAACTCAATTTAGAAACCGAAATCAGATTCATTCTAAAATCAGGTACCAATAATACATCATTAGGACTAATATATTATCACTAATTTTCAACTATACAACTTTCACTGCTACAGTTATAAGCCTGGAATAATCGCCCCAGTTGATGGTGATCTCGCCCGCACTATGCCGTTTGATTACCTGAAATCCAAGCGAGGCCAAGCAAACATGATCAGTGGAGCCTGAATTAACTATCCACGAAGTGTTAGAACAAGCTGCCAAATATGTTTTGACTACTAGTGCACGAGACATGCATTTCTTAAGAGCATATGTCCTTTGTGACCGCACTTGTAGCACTTTCCCTATGACTTTTTGTTCGCCTCAGGTTAAGGAGCCTTGCCTTTTACGTTGAGAGTTGACACTTGCTTCTAGCCTAATTGTTTCTTCTTCTTCCCTCACTTGGGTTTATAAGTCGAAACACCAGTTGCCGCAATAACTTGATAACCTTGTCTGAAAAGTCCTTCTACAGCTTGAAGCTCTGTCAGCAATTCCGCCAAGGTATATTACCTACGATTCATATTACAGTTTAGGCGGAACTACTCAAAACTTCTGGGTAAGCTGCTTAGGATGATACCGACCTATGTTTCCGCATTGATAGTAGCCCCTAAGATATCAAGTTCTTTTAGATGAGAAATCATCTTTAGAACATGATCCCTTATCGGGGTTCCTTCAGACATTTGAGTCATCATCAGGACCCTCATAGCATTTTGTCTAGATGCCCGGTTCTGATAACCAAACATCTCACCGAGATTTTTCATCACTTGTGAGGCTATGCACATACTCTGATGCTGATGCTGCAATACATTTGCTAAAGAATCCAAGATGTAACAGTGAGCGGTATCATCAAATTTCGTCCATTTGTGATACTCTTTCACCTCATCAGGTGTCGAATTCGCATCCTGTTTTAATGGGCATTCCTCTGTTAGAACAAACTTGTGTTCTTCAGCAGTCAGGACAATATTAAGGTTACTTTTCCAATCATCAAAATTAGTGCCATCAAGTTTATTTTCTTTGAGAATTACAACAAGTGGATTGAAATACATATGAGATAAAAATTAAAACATTCATCACGTAATGCATAGCAAAATATATTGAAAAACCTCAAACACAATATATAGGCTAGCAACCAACACCTCGAAAAGTCCTTACATGCAACCCATGATCGTATGGACATTTACACGCATATTTTTTCAGTAGAGTTTTACGTCTTTAATTTTACTATCTAGTCAACTTACTTTATGACAAATAAAATTAATAGTTGGTCCTCTTGGACATGTATTAATTAACATAGACTGCGATGAGAGCTTATTAATTAATACAACTAAGTGAACACTATAATTTAGCAATCTTATAATATTATCTTTTAAATAATAGTCCTACAGATGGAGAGGTCCTATCATAAAAAATAATATTTATTTTTTGTTATCATTTGAAATTTAAAATCAGTGAACTTATAATTAGCACATCCGATATGGAGGAAGACCTAATGTCAACGCGCATACTAATTACTTCACAATTTAAATTAATTATGGAGGCCAATTTGATTTTATTATTAAAAAATAAGAATTCAATTTAATCACTTAGTTATTCTAATCTTAAGGTTTTTAATTTTTTCATCCTAGCATGCAAGAAAGCATATCACGGATAATTCATACATGGCATACATTTAATATAGTAAAACGCGAATAGATGCAAGGATAATAAAGTTATCCAATTATCATGGTCTTCGTCCCCGAATTGAATCCGATAAAATCTTCGACTCGATATCTTCCACTAGATCAAGTATCTCGTCACTACTACCCGGACGGGCCGTTGATTTCTAAAATTAAAATTTGTACTATTATGCAAAACTAATTACATAAAAAATACAATTTTAAAATCCCGACTCTCCGGCGGATGCAACAAATGGTGGTGAAATGGACCGGGCCAAATACTAGATGACCCGATCCGAACTGGCGAACCAGACCGGAACAGCCCGCCCGTGGCACTCGGCAAACAGCTTGGCGTTGCTCGGCAGGCAGTCGAATGTTGCTCGGCAAACAGCTTGGCGTTGCTGGACAGTCATGACCGGACAACAACAGGCTAGTTTCATTCGGAAAACACAAAATCATGACCGAATTCGATTATAGTTTCATAAAAAAAATAAAAAAAACATCAAATTACAGTAAAATTGCACGGAAAATAAAATCCTAGATCTACCCATGGATTTTCTCACGGGAAAAATCATTACATGCCTCAAAACTAGGCCAAACCAACAACTGCATAAATAATAAAAAATAACCATTCACATATCCATGATAATTGGATCATATTCTCTGCAAGAAAACTTCTAGCAAAATATTACAACATCATATTACATTAATATTTAAACTGCTATCAATTAATCACCAAAATTAATTTCAAAATAGCAAAAGCCTAAAAACCTAGCTCCGATATCAATTATTGAAAATAAAATACAGCGGAAGCAGAGTTTAAATAAAGCGTTTACGCGCCCACGAGCACAAAAATTATTTAGACATGCTAATTAAATAATTACTAAGATTAATAAGTAATTTAAATATAATTTTATTAATTAAATAATATTTTTGGTGAATTTAATATCCTAATCTTGATCAAGAAATCATAGGATATAACATTTTGAAGCGAAGTGGTTGCTGGTTTTGATCTTTTCCTCAACACCTTCTAGAGTATGATCCCGCCTGAATCCAGACATTGTGTGGGCAACGAGCTACTGAATCTTACTGGACGATCGGCCGAAATCAATATTCTCACACACTCGATATTTCTTTTACTTCAAGTAATTCGATTGATAAAAAGAACTAAAGTGTTACCTCAATTGTGGAATCAAAGACACAAGTCAAGATCCACAAGACAACACTTAGAAGAAGAAAAATCTAAACCCTTGTGTATATTATGTGATCACGGCCAAACCCTCCCCATATGTCATATTTATCGTCTTTGGACTACTCTAGGGATCTTAAGGAGGATTAGGGTTAGGACTCCTAGTATAACACAACCTTCCATATTAAGTCATTCGTAATATGATTGAGTTTACCAATATCAATTCAATCTACTAAAGAACTAATATTGCACTTCCAGCCCAAATTGCAATTTATGAAATCAGGTTTCTTATTTAAATATATTATTTTCCGCATTTAAGATATAGAATGTCCATTAATCAATTTAAGCTACTGACAACTTTAATTAAATAATTTCTAATCCAAGAGTAGTACCACTCGAACTTTATTATTATATCTAAATTAAATCCACCTCCAGGGTTTCATATAATAATCATTATCGAGCTCCTCAAGGGGACATCATCAACCCGCACGAGTCGGACATGATTTCTAGTTATAATAATAACTGACATATAAATAATATTTCCAAGATACGAAATATATTGAGTCAATCACTGTGACTCTCACCCATTGTAAATCAAAGCAATAATTATTATGGATTCACAATTAAAGTTATATATTTAGAATTAAGAAATAATAATTATCCGAGATTTACGCACTTCTTACAGTCAGTACAAAAGACACTATCTCACTGCGATCCAGTTCAATGTATGCAATACGCTAGTGAATGCTAATAGTCAAGATCAACTAAACTCAAACATGTATTACAACCTTTCATATAATTTTTCTAGTAATTATATAGGTTGTGGACTATTATATTATTTTATAAGGCACCAATAATGTGATCTTCCGTGTGACACCAACACACCATATTATCTACAATATGAAATATATAGACAACTCGTTTGCATAACTATAACGTGAATAAATATGTAAAACATGTGATAAAATGTAATTGATATTCTCATAGGTAGTTATAGAGAAATAAGGTAATACATCATAAAATATACTTTGCAGTATACAACCCTAACATATGATTATGAGATGTATATGATTATTCCTTGAGGTTCTTGGAATTTTGTTGAAGAAGACTTTGATATTGGATTATAAACTTGAAGTATTCGAATATGTGTTGATATAATTGTAGATGGTGATATTATTTTTTATTATAAGTTAAAATAATCGAGAGATATGTTTTCAGATTATACTACCATCTTTATAAGAAAGATAATAAATTGTTCTTGGTGTTCTTGAGGAAACTAATTATTTTTGTGGCTTATTGATATTGAATGAATTGTATTTTATTCAAGTTTTTTTAAAAGATTGTTGAGTCTCGTTGGAGGACGTTTATCTCTTAAGGCAAGTTAATTCTTACTTACTTATGCCGATAATAGTACTTGTGATTGTTGTACATATTGTTATACATTATTTTTATTATGCTTTATGAATTGTGATTCATGAAGAGGTATTCTGGTCGATTGTATTGATTTTTTCTTTTGGGATAGTGATCATAGGACCGCTGTTGATATCATTGAGCATGTTGATCATTCTTTATCAATGTATGGTTGCTTTACTTCGATGTGTCCTTTTTTATCCTTATTGGATATGTTGATCTGTTGAGTTCCGTTGTCATATTGATATCGTGAAATCTCTGAAGTCATACTTGCGTGTTGGTTGGTATATGTGGATTTTTAGTCGGGCATATAATAGTCATGTATCTGTTAGGCGTATTTGTATACGCTTATTTATCATTATTTTGTATTATTTTGGCGAGTAAATTTTCATAAATGAACTTTTAATGCCTTATTCTTGTATGTTTGACAGGAGATTGGAGTCCGGAAGCTAAAACGAGGCGAAACGGGCGAAAACGGCGAATTTTGGCCGTGGGCCGCGGCACAAGGCAAGTGGGCCGCGGCACACGCAGAGGACCAGCGGGCACCAGAGTAGATTGTACTCTGAGCCGTGACACAGACACAGTGAGCCGCGGCCTAGAAGAAACACCCAGCGCCCAGGTTTTAATTTGCACGCTATGTGCCGTGGCACAGATTAAGTGAGCCGCGGCACACAGGGCGGTTTTGGCATGCTCCGCGCGGGTTTGGGCCGTTTTGAAGCCAGTTCTCGACCTAATCACATGGACGCGATTTGGAGGCTTCTGGGAGCTATAAATAAGGGTTGAAGGCCACAATAAAAGAGTTCTGATTTTTGGAGAGCTTGGGGAAGATCGATAAATCTTGGAGGAGGAAAGCAGAAGACTGTAATACCCGGTTGTAATTCATTCTTTATCATTCAGTAATTATCAGTCTGTAATTATCACTCAGTAATTTTCACTCATTAATGATCGCTCATCATTCATGATTCATTCATTTGCGTTCATTTGGCATGTTGTAACCGTGTATCAGTTACCGATCATCATTTCATCTCCGTTTGAGTATCAGAGCAGGAGTATTATCATTATCATCGTGATTGGTAGTCTTGTGCTGGAAGTATCATTTTTGACATGTGTTGGACTTGTTCGCGTTCACAAACGTATGGTATGTCGAATCATTCATCAATCGTAGCGAGGAATCGGAGTTGTCGGAATTTCATCTTGTCCAGCAACGAGTTACGGCCGTAAGGAGTGTCGGATACGGCCGTAATAGACGTTCGTTGTTTTCAGGCCATTTCGGCCGAGCGGGACTTACGGTCGTAAGGATTTCGGCATACGGTCGTAAGTTGGGCAGTACGGCCGTAAGGCTTGGCCGGATACGGCCATACGTGTCGAGCAGGGTGTCCAGGCGTTTATGGCCGAAGGCGAGTTACGGCCGTAAGGTTTGCGGCATACGGCCGTAAGGCGAGGGAGATACGGTCGTAAGGCTTGGCCAGTTACGGCCGTACATTGTAGGCAGGGTACCTGGTCATTTTCGATGAAGGGGGCTTACGCCCGTAAGATTGGCCGGATACGGCCGTATCGTCCGAGTTACGCCCGTAAGGGGTGCGGATACGGCCGTAAGGATGTCGGCGGATGTTTTTGACGAAGGCGGGTTACGCCCGTAACTCGAGGCGGTTCTGGCCGTAAGTCTGTCGGCGAGCTTTCGGACGGCGAGTTCTACGGCCGTCTGAGTTGGCGATTCTGGCCGTAAGGCCATTGACCTGGGATGTTACGGCCGTATGAGGGCCGAGTTACGGCCGTAACTTCCGGCAATTTATATATGGGAAGCTCGGATACTCGATTTAACTCGTGTTCATCGGATCAAAGTGGTTGGATATTCAAGAGGTAATTTCTTCAACATCTTGGATTTCGATTTTGTGTTGAGATATGATGTTTTGGACGTTATAATCATGTTATATGAAGGGATATGTTTATGATTATGAGTTTGTATAATGATTCATTGGATTATTGAGGGATTATTCAAGAACACTTTGAATATCGAGTTGGAATTGGGGGTTTTCGATTAATTGTCGTTATAATCACGTTTTTGGATATTCGTTTTGGATTATTAATCGTATTGAAGATGTTTTGATGGTTTGAAACACTTCTTGGGGTATTTGATATTGGTATATTGAGGTTTAATTGTAAACAATCGGAGTTTGGCCGCAACGTGTTTGATTTAATGCCTCAATGGACTTGGTTTAGTCGTATCGACGTTTTGAGTTCGTTATATTCGTGTTTGATTCGTATATTAAACGGATTGTTGGTAATTGTATTATTCAAGGTTGTTCGAGCGACCGATATCTCGATTAGGACGTTGTTCGTGGAAGGACATTGTCATCGGTATTGAGTAAGTTAATTCTTACTCGGTTAAAAGGATATTCATTCCTTTCGTTGTTGTTCATTCATAATCATAATTCATTCATAAGGTGCTAACCGTTTCAAAACTTGTAATTGTCACTTAATTACTTCATTCACGAGGAACGACGGTTCCTATCATTTCATTGAGTTGTCATTCATTTCACCATCATTTAATCTTGGTGAGTCATTATTCATTTTCGTTGTCACTTTTGTCATATTGTGGCATTCCGGGTCATACTAGCATGCCGGTTGGTATGTGTAGGATTTTCATGTCGGGCACATTATAGTCGTGTGTTGGTTGGTGGCCTCACATTGGACTGTGCACACGAGTTGATGGCTTCGTGAGACTGATTAGGTACAAGACCACACGTGTATTCGATCGATACTCGTTGGTGACTTGTGCACGGACACATTTCCATCCCGGACGTAGTGTGGCGCCATTCCTTTGAGCCGTATTGTTAGTTGATTCATATAACATGTTTGATTGCGTATGTTTCGACAGGATATTTCATAACTAAGGATAACTCATGATTGTGTATTTTCAACTCTTGAGGATTGTTTTTCTGTGTAACTAACCCCGGCTGGGGATTTTGTTTTTCAGGTCATGGCAAGGCAAAAGCACGGGAATAGCATGTTGACGGCGAGGAGTCCCAGTGATACTAGTAGGGGGCCCCGTTCTTTGCAGTTATTCATATTGTTGTCATTTATTTTCCGCTGCAGATTTTCATTTGGATACTCCGCTTCATTCAGTGTTGTGTATTTTATCTTCATATAAAATACACTAGTATTCGGTATTGTCCTGGTGTGTTGTAATTAAACTCCTCATCGGAGTAATTACTGTTGTAATGTGGTTCGGTACTACATTTACCCTGTGTAATTCATTCATTTTCATTTGCCTGGTGGGTCCCAGTCGGGGATCTACGGCACTGTAATATCCGCCTAGTTTGGGGTGTTACAGAGTTGGTATCGGAGAGTGGTTTTGAATACTACCTTCCGAGTCATGTCTCATTTGAAATCATCGTCATCAGACTAGTATCATTGGACTTTCGCGTCACGTGTGACCTGTGCAAATGCCGAGCCATCGAATAGGAAAAAGCGTAAGATTTCTAACGCCATGGTATAATTTCTGGCAATAGTCATTCATTCATCATTCATCAATTAACAATCCTCAAACATCATCATTCATTGTGATTAGGACGATCATGTTAACTCATTAATCACTTAATTCATTTCATTACTCAGTTAATAATCAGGACGATCATGTTAACTCATTAATCACTTAATTCATTTCATTACTCAATTAATAATGAGGACGATCATGTTAACTCATTAATCACTTAATTCATTTCATTACTCAGTTAATGATCAGGACGATCATGTTAACTAATTAATTACTCAATTCATTTCATTACTCAGTTGTCGATCTGGATGATCATATTATTAATCTTGTTAAATTGTTCAAGATAATCATTTCATGAATTTCATCAGATAATCATGTCACTTCAGTAAATCATTTATATAATCACTACGTAGAGCATGTATACTCATTTTCATCATCTCATGACATAATCATAACGTGATAATCATGCGGGAAATATAATCATTATGCGACCTTCCTACTTCAGTATGGAGAGAGCATCGAGGATGCACGGAGAGGCGCGGTGCGGGCGAAACCGAGAAATAATCACTCGTCGGGAAATCGTGCCGGGACTCGGCTCGATCAGAAGATGTTCGAGTTGATCCACTCACTTTTATGCAGGCCATGATGACCCATGTGCAATTGCTCAATCATCATTGCGCCACTCTGGCCGGATTAATCGAGAGAACTCTCCCGTATGAGCCAGCTGCTAAGGAAAGTGCTGAACAACAACCTCCATCTGTCAGCAAGAAATCAGCGAAGCGTAATCAATCCGAAGGCGGTCAGTCAACCTTTAAGAGGCCTCGTGTGAGTCCTATCGTTTCTGAGCGACCTCCTACGGCGCATAATCGTGCGGGATCTCGATCCGGCGGCGATTCGGCCATCACTGTTTCAATTGTGGGCGGGTCATTACTGACTGAGTGTCTGAAACCGTCTATCACGTGCTATAATTGTGGGAATTTTGGGCATAAGGCCCGTTTTTGCCGAAAGGACTCCAAGTCGGCTCCGGCGGCATCTCAGGCCCCGAAGCAATCAGCGTTTCAGAATCAGACTGCTTTGTCAACATCATTTAAGACAATAGAAGCAAATAGAGTTGGGGCTCATATTTATCAGACGGGAGCGTCCGGTTCGGGGGCCGACAAGTCCCAGATTCATGTGATGAGGAAGATCGACGATCCGGTGGCCCGAATGACCTCAGGTATACTCGTAATTTTATTTCAACCTGTGTGTACCTTTTTGGATACTGGCGCACCGCATTCATTCATTTTCGAATCATGTTTGAATAGACTTATTTTGGGATAGTCCTATTGCTTGTGGACCTCATACCATCGGTCTACCTGACGATGGAAGATTTTTTCGGAAATCATACCGAATTAAGCTTAATGACCGCGATTGGTTGATGGACCTAATCGTGGTGAATTTATCTTAGGACGATGTAATTTTTGGTATTAGTGGGTTTGATCGTCTTGATACTATCCTCAGTGGTTGCTAGCGTTTGGTCGCTATCTTTCCGTCGTTGGTTGTCGAATGTGTACTTCAGGGAAGTAATCCCCGTTGTTCCAGAAGAATTATTATTATGATGGAAGTAGAGAAATTCCGCAATCGAATTGTTCAATCATTCATTGTATCATTTTCATCGATTGGCCTTTCTAAGGCAATCGAGTTATTCAATCATTCATTGTATCATTTCCATCGATTGGCCTTTCTAAGACAATCGAGTCATTCAATCATTCATTGTATCATTTTCATCGATTGGCCTTTCTAAGGCAATCGAGATGTTCAATCATTCATTGTATCACTTTTTATCGATTGACCATTCTAGGGCAATCGAAATGTTCAATCATTCGTGGTATCATTGTCATCGATTTGGGATGTATTTCCAGACGAGTTATCTGGTTGCCTTCACATAGAGTAGTGGAATTCAGGAGTGAGTTGGAGTAGGTACGTCCCCGTTATCGAAGACACCGTATCGGATGGCCCCGACCAGAATGCAGGAGTTGAAGATTCAACTTGAGGAATAGTTCGAGAAAGGTTATCTCCGACCGAGTGCGTCCCCGTGAGGAGCACCAGTGTGATCTGTCAAGGAGTAGGATGGCTCGTCTCGTGTGTGTATTAATTATCAGGAGTTAAACAGGGTGACGATCAAGATTAGTATCCTCTACCCCGTATTGATGATCTCTTAGATCAACTTCAGGGAGCTTCAATATTTTCCTAGGTCGACTGAAGATCTGGATATCATCAGCTGCGAATTCAAGAGTCGGGTATCGCAAGGACGACTTTTCGTACACGCTATGGTCATTATGAGTTCGTAGTTATGTCGTTCGGGCTAACTAATGCACCTGCGGTATTCATGGAGTTAATGAATCGGGTTTTCATCGACTGTATTTTTGATCAGTTTGTTGTTGTCTTCATCGATGACATTTTGATTTATTCTCGTGATCGAGAGGAACACGAGGTACATCTTCATCAGGTTCTCGACGTGTTGAGACGCGAGCAACTTTATGGGAAGTTTTCTTAAAGTGAGTTCTATATATCCGAAGTGACTTTTCTCGGGCATGTAATTTCATCAGACAGAGATGGAGGCTATTCGAGATTGGCAACCTCCGAAAGATGTTAAAGAAATCCGAGGTTTCCTCGGATTAGCTGATTAATTATCCGACCCACGACCTGGGGCTAGCAGCCGTGGTTTTCGCGTTGGAAAATTAGGCGTCGTTACCTTTATGGCGTCACCTGTCAGATCTTCACCAATCACAAGAGTTGAAGTATATATTTACTCACAAGGAGTTAAATATGCGACAGAGGCGGTGGTTGGAACTAATCACAGATTATGATATCGAGATCCTTTACCACCCGGACAAGGCGAATGTTGTCGCCGACGCCTTGAGTCGTAAGTCCGTTCAGGAGCAGATGCTTACTCGTTTAACAGTTCGGAAGGAACTTCAGCAGGAATTCCTTAGACCCGAGATCGAGGTCTGGCTTCAGCGAGTTCAAGGACAGCTTTGTATGTTAGAGATTTCATCATCACTTGAGGAGGAAATCAGGGAGAATCAGGGTTCAAATTCATTTTGTTGCTCATCTGCGAGGATGAGGCACAGGGGAAAGCCCCTGGATTTGTGGTCCACAAGGATGGACTCTTGAGATTTATGAATCGGTTGTGCGTACCGGCGAATGATGAGTTGAAAAACTTGATCTTGAGAGAAGCTCATGCTACCCCTTATCCGGTTCATCCGGGGTCTAGCAAGATGTACAAGGACTTGAAACAAAATTTCTGGTGGAGTAATATGAAGCGAGAAGTCGCGGAATTTGTTTCGAGATGTTTAGCCTATCAGCAAGTCAAGATGGAACATCAGCGACCGGCGAGTATGCTGATACCGCTCCCTATTCCAGAATGGAAGTGGGAAGACATTTCTATGGATTTCATCACGAGTTGCCGATGAGTCGTCGTGGCATGAATACGATCTGAGTGATCGCGGACTGCTTAACTAAATCAGCTCTTTTCCTTGAGATTAAGGATACATGGGGTCCCGAGAGACTTGCCCAACTATCCATCAAAGAGATAATGAGATTGCACGGTACCCCTAAGAGTATCGTTTCTAATCGTGACGGACGATTCGTGTCTCATTTTGGAAATCAGTTCATCGTGCTATGGGAACTCAGCTTAATCTCATTACCGTTTTTCATCCTCAGTCCGACGGACAATCAGAGAGGACTATTCAGACATTGGAGGACATGTTGAGGGCATGCGTCCTCGATTTAGAAGACAATTGGGAAGCCCAACTACCGTTGATCGAATTCACGTACAATAATAGTTGGCACTCTTCGTTTCAGATGGCACCTTATGAGGCCTTGTACGGTCGTCGTTGTCGATCTCATTTGTGTTTGGATGACGTATCAGAGTCAATCGACACTGAGCCCGATATACTTATAGCCGCCCGGGAGAAGGTAGCTTTGATCAGGAGTCGTCTGTTGACTGCTCAGAGTCGACAGGAATCATATGCAGGTAATCGTCGTCGACCATTAGAGTTCGAGACGGGTGACCATGTTTTGGTCAAGGTAATCCCGAGTCATAGTATCTTCCGTTTTGGGAAGAGGGGAAAGTTGAGTCTGAGATTCATTGGACCGTTTGAGATTCTGGATCGAGTAGGCGAGTTAGCTTATCGATTGGCTTTACCTCTGGCGTTGAGCCGAATTCGTAATGTGTTTCACGTCTCTCAGCTACAGAAATATGTTGCCGACCCGAGTCACATACTTCAGTTCGACGAAATCGAGATCGCAGATGATCATTCGTATGAGGAGCGTCCCATACGAGTGTTAGAGCGGCAAATCAAACAGTTGAGGAATAAGGCGATTCCTTTGGTTAAGTTTCAGTGGTCTAGATACGGAGTCAAAGAGGCTACTTGGGAAACCGAGGAGAGTATGCGAGAGAATCATCCCGAGTTGTTTGACCCTTAGTTTCCGGGACGAAACTCTTTTTAAGGGGGGGAGTATGTAATACCTAGTTGTAATTCATTCTTTATCATTCAATAATTATCAGTCTGTAATTATCACTCAGTAATTTTCACTCATTAATGATCGCTCATCATTCATGATTCATTCATTTGCGTTCATTCGGCATGTTGTAACCGTGTATCAGTTACCGATCGTCATTTCATCTCCGTTTGAGTGTCAGAGCGGGAGTATTATCATTATCATCGTGATTGGTAGTCTTGTGCTGGAAGTATCATTTTTGACATGTGTTGGACTTGTTCGCGTTCACAAACGTATGGTATGTCGAATCATTCATCAATCGTAGCGAGGAATCGGAGTTTTCGGAATTTCATCTTGTCCAGCAACGAGTTACGGCCGTAAGGAGTGTCGGATACGGCCGTAATAGACGTTCATTGTTTTCAGGCCATTTCGGCCGAGCGGGACTTACGGCCGTAAGGATTTCGGCATACGGCCGTAAGTTGGGCAGTACGGCCATAAGGCTTGGCTGGATACGGCCGTACGTGTCGAGCAGGGTGTCCAGGCGTTTATGGCCGAAGGCGAGTTACGGCCATAAGGGTTGCGGCATACGGCCGTAAGGCGAGGGAGATACGGCCGTAAGGCTTGGCCGGTTACGCCGTACATTGCAGGCAGGGTACCTGGTCATTTTCGACGGAGGGGGCTTACGCCCGTAAGATTGGCCGGATACGGCCGTATCGTTCGAGTTACGCCCGTAAGGGGTGCGGATACGGCCGTAAGGATATCGGCGGATGTTTTTGACGAAGGCGGGTTACGCCCGTAACTCAGGAGCGGTTACGGTCGTAAGTCTGTCGGCAGGCTTTCGGACGAAGCCGAGTTACGGCCGTACGAGTTGGCCGGTTACGGCCGTAAGGCCGTTGACCTGGGTTGTTACGGCCGTATGAGGGCCGAGTTACGGCCGTAACTTCCGGCAGTTTATATAGGGCTGGCCGGGACTTTTTTCATCATTTTCATTCTTTATTCATTTTGTTCCGAGAGAAAGACTTGAGGGAGGGATTTTTCCATCCTCAATCACTTGAGTGTTAGATTTTCATCATCCTCATTCATTTGGGAAGCTAGGATACTCGATTTAACTCGTGTTCATCGGATCGAAGTGGTTGGATCTTCAAGAGGTAATTTCTTCAACATCTTGGATTTCGATTTTGTGTTGAGATATGATGTTTTGGACGTTATAATCATGTTATATGAAGGGATATGTTTATGATTATGAGTTTGTATAATGATTCATTGGATTATTGAGGGATTATTCAAGAACACTTTGAATATCGAGTTGTAATTGGGGGTTTTCGATTAATTGTCGTTATAATCACGTTTTTGGATATTCGTTTTGGATTATTAATCGTATTGAAGATGTTTTGTTGGTTTGAAACACTTCTTGGGGGATTTGATATTGGTATATTGAGGTTTGATTGTAAACAATCGGAGTTTGGCATAGCGTGTTTGATTTAATGCCTCAATGGACTTGGTTTAGTCGTATCGACGTTTTGAGTTCGTTATATTCGTGTTTGATTCGTATATTGAACGGATTGTTGGTAATTGTATTATTCAAGGTTGTTCGAGCGACCGATATCTCGATTAGGACGTTGTTCGTGGAAGGACATTGTCATCGGTATTGAGTAAGTTAATTCTTACTCGGTTAAAAGGATATTCATTCCTTTCGTTGTTGTTCATTCATAATCATAATTCATTCATAAGGTGCTAACCGTTTCAAAACTTGTAATTGTCACTTAATTACTTCATTCACGGGGAACGACGGTTCCAATCATTTCATTGAGCTGTCATTCATTTCACCATCATTTAATCTTGGTGAGTCATTATTCATTTTCGTTGTAACTTTTGTCATATTGTGGCATTCCGGGTCATACTGGCGTGCCGGTTGGTATGTGTAGGATTTTCATGTCGGGCACATTATAGTCGTGTGTTGGTTGGTGGCCTCACATTGGACTGTGCACACGAGTTGATGGCTTCGTGAGACTGATTAGGTACAAGACCACACGTGTATTCGATCGATACTCGTTGGTGACTTGTGCACGGACACATTTCCATCCCGGACGTAGTGTGGCGCCATTCCTTTGAGCCGTATTGTTAGTTGATTCATATAGCATGTTTGATTGCGTATGTTTCGACAGGATATTTCATAACTAAGGATAACTCATGATTGTGTATTTTCAACTCTTGAGGATTGTTTTTCTGTGTAACTGACCCCGGCTGGGGATTTTGTTTTTCAGGTCATGGCAAGGCAAAAGCACGGGAATAGCATGTTGACGGCGAGGAGTCCCAGTGATACTAGTAGGGGGCCCCGTTCTTTTCAGTTATTCATATTGTTGTCATTTATTTTCCGCTGCAGATTTTCATTTGGATACTCCGCTTCATTCAGTGTTGTGTATTTTATCTTTATATAAAATACACTAGTATTCGGTATTGTCCTGGTGTGTTGTAATTAAACTCCTCATCGGAGTAATTATTGTTGTAATGTGGTTCGGTACTACATTTACCCTGTGTAATTCATTCATTTTCATTTGTCTGGTGGGTCCCAGTCGGGGATCTACGGTACTGTAATATCCGCCTAGTTTGGGGTGTTACAAAGACATCAAGAGCAGAGGGCGGAAGCCAAAAGAACGGAGGAATTCGTGCTCTTCATCTGCGTTTGATTTTCATGCTTTCATTCATTGTTTCTGTATTTTCATTATTAAGCATGTCAGGCTAAAACCCTTGTTCTAGGATTTTGATGAAACCTAAGTTTTGACGGATTTGCTATTGATTATCTATTTAATTCCCTTCTCTATTGAGTTTTCCCAATCAATTTTAATGCTTTCAATTGTCTGGCCAATAATTGAATTGTTTTAATTACCTTACTCGAATCGGGAGAGGAGAGTTGGTGAGGAACTATTGGTGATGACTGTTTTATCTTGTGAGATAGGAATATACTCATAGGAACTACGTGGCCTTTTGAGGATTTTGTGCTTTTTGCTTATTGACGAATTAATTCACCTAGGGATAGAGTGCATTATTCGCCTTTAGAAAAGTCTATTGACCTCGGGAGAGGCGGTAGAGTATATTAGCAATCTTCGCCTTCAATAAATTGGGGAAATCATTAACTTCAGATAATCGAGAGTAAATTCAGATAAACTAAGGTGGATTCAGAATCCTAGACTTATTCATCATTAGATTTTCCTTCTTCAAGCGATCGTTTATTCTGTTAGCTCTTTTATTAATTCTTTTGGTAATTAATTGCAACCCAAAGTTCGATTGTTCAAATAAAACTAGAATACATAAAAATCGGTAGTTAGTGATTCAGTCCTCGTGGGAACGATACTCACTCATCACTTTATTACTTTTCAACGATAACGTGCACTTGCGTTAACGAAAAATCCGCAACAAGTTTTTGGCGCCGTTGCCGGGGACTGAGTTTTACTAATATCGATTTCAGTATCTCTAGTCTTAGTTTGGACATTTTTTTTTCTTATTTACTTATTTTCGTGTATTTTATTTTATTTTATTTGTTCTTCCTTTTAGGATCTTTCGCGTAGTGCATGAGAAAATTCGGTAACGAAGGCCTACTACCTTTGGATACCGAACTCGAGCGCACTCTTCGAAGAAACAAGAAGGAGAAACGACAGTTACCAGCGAAAGTCAACATGGCCGATAATACCGAGAATCACGGAGGTGATAATCTTGTACAACAAGCTCAACTGGCATTAGCACTTCGAGATTATGCTATGCCGCAGATTAATGCAAACTTTTCGGGGATTCGGCGTCCCACTATCCAGGCGAACAATTTCGAAATCAAGCCTGCAATTATTCAGATGGTACAATCGAGCCAGTTCTGTGGTTTGCCGAACGATGACCCCAACGCACACATTGCGTCTTTTCTCGAGATTTGTGACACGTTCAAGAACAATGGTGTCACCGATGATGCTATCCGATTACGGCTTTTCCCTTTCTCTTTGAGGGACAAAGCCAAATTCTGGTTGAATTCTTTACCGCCAGGCTCGATCACGACATGGGCGGAATTAGCGCAAGCCTTCCTTGCTAAATTCTTCCCACCTTCAAAGACGGCGAGGTTACGGAACGAGATCACTACTTTTGGTCAATATGATATGGAGTCGCTCCACGAGGCGTGGGAGAGATACAAAGATTTGCTAAGGAGATGCCCGCATCATGGCCTTCCGGACTGGCTTCAGATTCAGACGTTCTATAATGGTTTGAGTGCTTCTACACGCACTCTCGTGGATGCAGCAGCCGGAGGAGCCTTAATGGGAAAAACTATGGCTGAAGCACATTCTTTGTTGGAAGCTATGGCCGCAAATGCATATCAATGGTCATCCGAAAGAGTAAATCCGAAGCGAGTTATGTAGATCTCAAATAATGATCCAATCTCTACATTGTCAGCCCAAGTAGCAGCACTAACGCAACAGCTTCAAGCATTTTCGCATGCTCCTTCCCCCGTTACCATTGAGTCTTGCAATTGGTGTAACGAATCTCACCCTAGCGCGGAGTGCCAAGTCGGAAACCCGTTCGAGCAGCCCCCAATTGAACAAGCTCAGTTCGTAGGAAACGGGAACCGGGAAAATAATCCGTACTCCAACACGTATAATCCGGGATGGCGTAATCATCCCAACTTCTCATGGAGAAACGGACAGAACTCGAACCAGCCTCCGTTCGCTCAAAACCAACAGCAGCCTCCTCCCGCTCCAAAAGTTTATCTCGAGGAAGCAATTGCGAAATTGGCACCAAATACGAGTCAATTCATGACCCGTACAGAAGCAACATTGCAAAATCATTCCGCTTCCATTCGCAACTTGGAAGTCCAACTGGGCCAGATTGCTAATGTGTTGACAACCCGCCCGGAGGGAGCATTGCCAAGTACGACCGAGACAAATCCTAGAGAAAGTCTAAATGCGATCAGTTTGAGAAGCGGGAAGGAGGTATGTGACCAGCCCGAGAGGAGTGAAAAGAGAAGTGAAATTGAGGAGAAGAAAAATTTAGCGACGGAGGAATCACAAGATTGGAGACCCTCGATAACGCGTTTAGGATAATCCGAAGGCATATGTGCCATCCGTCCCGTTTCCGCAGAGATTACAACAGAAAAAGGCGGACAAGCAATTCTCTAAGTTCCTCGACGTGTTCAAGAAGCTTCATATTAACATTCCATTTGCCGACGCGTTGGAGCAAATGCCGAGCTACGTTAAATTCATGAAGGAGATCTTGTCAAAGAAAAGAAAACTCGAGGAGTTTGAGACAGTCGCCTTGACGGAGGAGTGCAGCGCGGTTCTTCAGAAAAAGCTTCCGCCAAAATTGAAGGATCCGGGAAGTTTCAACATACCGTGCACCATGGGGAATCTCTCCTTTAATAAGGCGTTGTGCGATCTCGGTGCTAGTGTTAACCTCATGCCTCTGTCTATTTTCAAAAAGCTGGGAATTGGAGAAACAAAGCCGACGACGGTCCCCTTGCAATTAGCGGATCGATCTATTAAGTATCCGAGGGGAGTGATTGAGGACGTGTTAGTAAAAGTGGATAAATTTATCTTCCCAGCGGATTTTATTGTTCTCGACATGGAGGAAGATCAAGATATCCCAATTATCTTGGGACGACCATTTTTAGCGACCGGCCGAACTCTTATAGACGTGGAAAAAGGGGAATTAACTCTGTGGGTTCAAGACGAGCATGTCACGTTCCAAGTGTTCAAATCCTTTTCATGTCCGGGAGGTGTTGATAAGAGCTCACAAAGTGAAAGTGTGGAGGCCGTTGCGAAAGAAAGACACCGAAAAAATCATCGGTCGAAAAACTCAGATTCAGTTTCAGATGGTCCAACTTTTAAGAAAGATGTAGAACGAGTCGCATTTCTCAAGCATGTGAACATGTCATCATCGCCATCTGACAAGCCACAATCGGAAAAGTCTGCTGCTGTCATAAGTTCGTTCGTGAAAGAGGAAAATAAGCCGGAAGTCAAACGGACGTCTAGTCATGAGAAAAACGGGTGTTTCGGAAAGTTGTTCTCGTCAAAACCTTTCCGCAACCAACATTGGGTGTCCGAACCGAAAATCAAATCGTTAAGGACCGATGGTCAAAATTTTAAAACCCATATTAACGGTTCGATGAACGGGGCGGAGATCAAATGGAGTTTGCGAAAAGTGAACTGATTTTTAAATAGGTCCGGCTGAAGACTATAAACTTAGCGCTTCTCGGGAGGCAACCCGAGTTCTTAGTTGTAGATTTTTGCTTTTCAGTATTTTTCTTGCATTTTTTGGATATTTTTGTTTCATCATTTTTTGCTTTGATTTGCTGTCCATCTCGTTCTTGACATGTTCTTCTAAAAATTCTGTGCAGGAAAAGTCCGAGGGGAGAAATTTATGCTTGAGCCGCGGCACACACAAATCGAAAGGGAGAGCTAAACTTTCTGTACTATGTGCCGCGGCACAATATTACTGAGCCGCGGCACACTTGAGTCCTGAAACGCGGCACGTTGTTCCTGAGCCACGGCGCACCCATAGCCAAAAACATGAGCCAGGAATCTGTACTATGGGCCGCGGCACATATGTGCTGAGCCGCGGCACAATAATACCCCTGAGCCGCGGCACACGAAAGCTGAGCCGCGGCCCACGACAAAACAAACGAGCAGGTAAAAAGGGACTGTACTATGTGCCGCGGCTCACTTAAGCTGTGCCGCGGCACACCTTGCGGAATTTGAACAGCCCAGCTAGTTTATAACAGTCATTCAGCCGACCACCCCAGGTACACTTCCTTTCCCTTCCCTTGCATGCGATCGGCCGACCTCCTTCCCCTTCATCTTCTAGCAATTTTTCTTGCACTCTTCACAATCCAAGCAAGGTATGTCTAAATTTGTAATCTCAATTGTTCTATGAATCGAAAGGTGAAGTTGTGTTATTCATTTGAGGATTAATTATGTTCTTTCTTTCTTTCAAAATTCCTATCAAATTGAGTTGATGACATGATGGTTTTTGATTGATTTTTAATGGTTATTTTTTATTATGACTGAGTTGAATATGTCGTTTGTCATGACGAATGATTCATGTTGTTGTTGTTGGGGATTTAATCGAGCTATTGTCATATTTATCTTCAATTGAACTCATGCCCTTTAAGTGTTTGATGAAATGTCTGAATGAAAAATTGTCTTTGTTAAGGCAATATTTTGAATCTATGTGCAACGTATTCGTTCTGGAATTACAGCAACCCCAACCCTTATGCCAAGTTTAAACGTTAAAGTTCAAATTTTATTTTTATCTCACGATTGTGCTATCTCGTTAAATTTGTGAATTACGGCTGGATATCCTTAGCCGAGTGATGACTATTTTCGTTATTGTTCGAGTAAGTAAACTCCAATGTTTAAATTTTTTTCAGGACTCGCTATGGCTAGGACTAAGAATCTCAGCAAAAGGGCCAGGACTCAGTCATCCCCCACTCGAGGGGAAACTTCTCGTAGTCGCGCCGAGTCGGAGGCACACCAATTTTCTGACCCGGAGATCCATAAAATCTTCAACGAGAAGATTCAACCTCGACCTCTGATCCCAGAGAGGGGATTCACCGCAGCCCCTCAGGATGGGGAGCTGCTGACCATGATAGACGAGATGGGGTGGGCCCGTTTTGCTGCACCTCCTGAGCCGGCGGTGATATCGATAGTGCAGGAGTTCTATGCCAGTGCTTTGTTGAAGCACATTCGGGCGGGGCAGATGTTGCAGCAGTCAGACACTCGGACTCAGGTTGAAGTCTGAGGTATTACAGTGGATTTTTCTGTAGCTGCTATTCGGAGGTTGTTTGGGCTGCCGGTGGCCGATGAGACGGCTTATGTGCGAGTTATGGATAACCTCACAAAGGAGGCTCTGCTCGAGACTCTTATGCAGCCCGACTCCGACTGGGAGCGGCGCGCACCGGGTTCTTCCACTTTCTACTTTAAGAGCTCGCGCCTCAGTCGGCTCGGGCGTGCCTGGCTATATTTTATCTGTGCTCGTATAGACCCCACCTCTCAGATCCGCACTGTTTTTCTCTCCCGAGCCCGGACATTATATGCTATCACCTCCGGGCTGCGATTCGATGTGGCTCCTCTCTTGGTCCGATCTATCTTTCAGTGTATTCAGGGAGGGGCCAAGACGGGGTTGAAGCACCCCTCTCTTATCTGCGCTCTGTGCCGGCAGTCGGGGATGACGTGGTCGGATGACGAGCCTATGCTTGCTCCCCAGGCCCCGATCGACCACCGCATCATCTCACATTTTGACCAGGAGCGCCGGCGCACGCTCGGGGGCGAGGATTTTTACTTGATGAGGCCCACGAGGGGTCCCCCGAGCCCCTTCTGCTGACACAGGAGCAGGCAGATGCCAACCCGTCGCCCGACAGAGAGAGATTGCAGGCGATGTTCGACGGGCTGAGGGAGGATATGAGGAGAGAGAGAGAGGATATGAGGAGAGTGAGAGAGGAGATGAAGAGAGAGAGAGAGAGAGCCTTCTGGCTGAGATGAGAGAGGAGAGGCGGACGGAGAGGGAGAGCATCATTGCTGCCGTCAGGGATGAGATGCGAGAGCAGGCCCGTCGGGCCAACCGGTGTGAGGCGAGGCGTCTGGCAGCGAGGGATGCCTACCACCAGGAGCACCTTACCGCATGGACGACCCATATTTTGCACCCGGACGGGCCATTTATTACACCTGCTCAGCCAACCACACCACCCTCCTCGTCGGATGATGCCGGCACCAGCTCGTGAGAGGACTAGAGGGGAGTACTTGACCTTTCACTTTTATTGCATATTATATTGTGTCCATTGAGGTCAATGTATGTCCTAAGTTTGGGGGGGTCTATTTCTGTTGCTACATTTACTGCTGTACTTATTTCGTTTGCACTTTTTGTTATTTTTAGTTATCTTTTTGTCAATAGCCTTGCTTGTCATGATTTTTGGGCTATTCGTGAATTTTTCGTGCTGCTATTTGTGTAATACTGATGTTACGACACTGTGTTTCTCTCTGAAGAAACGGTCGAGTTTTAGTCGAGTTGTAGTCAGTGATTTCTGTTTCTGCTAAGTCTTCATTTAGGTCCGAAATTTTTTTCATGATTGTAGAGGTCTTAGCGGATAAGAGAGGATACATACGTGTTTTAAAATCACCATCGATACGTTTGGTTACATTTTTCGGTTAGCTAGTCGTCCAGTTATATAAGTCGTGTTGGCACTTAGATTGAGTTTAGAGTCGGTCAGTTTTTCCCAAAAGTCGAGATATTTTTGTTCTATGATGGGAAGTCTAGTAACCGGGGGTATTCACGTGACCCGTTGTTTACTCTCGCGTAAAACGACGACCCTGATTAGACTAGTGATTTAGAAATTTCACATGTGCCGATGAAAGGGAGCCTAGTAACCGGGGGTACTCGCGTGACCCGTTGTTTACTCTTGCGTAAAACAGCGACCTTGATTCGGACATGCGGGAATAGCTTTGCGAGTTGTTTCTCCACTGTGGAGGGAAACTTAGTAACTAGAAGCATCCATGTACCCCATGAGTGTCTTTTACGTCAAACGGTTTCCCAATACATGAGAATGGAATTTTCACCCTAGGATTATCCCGATGAAACATCCCGAGATCCGAACCTCGTGGTCAACTCGAATCAATTTCTTGAGCATATATATAATGGAATACTGTCCGAGGGTTATTTTTGATGAAACTCGTGAAAATTTTGCCCTTAGACTGTGGAACGGGGCGAATTAGCTTGTTTATTTTAACCTTTCATATTGACGGTCGATTAAATTCACGTTTGTTAATCTTTGAGCTGGATTTTCTTCATGAACGAGTGATTAGGACTAAACTTGGTTACTTTGCGGAATCAGTGTTCTGAGTGTAGCTCGCTATTACGATACTCGTATTATTCAGAGAGAATTTCAGGGTAGTATTGATTAGGTTGAGTACTATGAGTTGCACGATTATTTATGATATTCTTTTGTTGAAATTAATTCTTTTTGCTTGAGGACAAGCAAAGGCTCAAGTTTGGGGGTATTTGTTAGGCATATTTTTATACGCTTATTTATCATTATTTTGTATTATTTTGGCGAGTAAATTTGCATAAATGAAATTTTAATGCCTTATTCTTGTATGTTTGACAGGAGATTGGAGTCCAGAAGCTAAAATGAGGCGAAACGGGTGAAAACGGCGAATTTTGGCCGTGGGCCGCGGCACAAGGCAAGTAGGCCGTGGCACACGCAGAGGACCGGCGGGCACCAGAGTAGACTGTACTCTGAGCCGCGGCACAGACACGGTGAGCCGCGGCCCAGAAGAAACACCCAGCACCCAGGTTTTAATTTGCACGCTATGTGCCGCGGCACAGATTAAGTGAGCCGCAGCACATAGGGCGGTTTTGGCGTGCTCCGCGCGGGTTTGGGCCGTTTTGAAGCCAGTTCTCGACCTAATCACACGGACGCGATTTGGAGGCTTCTGGGAGCTATAAATAAGGGTTGAAGGCCACAATAAAAGAGTTCTGATTTTTGGAGAGCTTGGGGAAGATCGATAAATCTTGGAGGAGGAAAGCAGAAGACATCAAGAGCAGAGGGCGGAAGCCAGAAGAACGGAGGAATCCGAGCTCTTCATCTGCGTTTGATTTTCATGCCTTCATTCATTGTTTCTGTATTTTCATTATTTAGCATGTCAGGCTAAAGCCCTTGTTCTAGGATTTTGATGAAACCTAAGTTTTGACGGATTTGCTATTGATTATCTATTTAATTCCCTTCTCTATTGAGTTTTTCCAATCAATTTTAATGCTTTCAATTGTCTGGCCAATAATTGAATTGTTTAAATTACCTTACTCGAATCGGGAAAGGAGAGTTGGTGAGGAACTATTGGTGAGGACCGTTTTATCTTGTGAGATAGGAATATACTCATAGGAACTACGTGGCCTTTTGAGGATTTTGTGCTTTTTGCCTATTGACGAATTAATTCGCCTAGGGATAGAGTGCATTATTCGCCTTTAGAAAAGTCTATTGACCTCGGGAGAGGCGGTAAAGTATATTAGCAATCTTCGCCTTCAATAAATTGGCGAAATCATTAACTTCAGATAATCGAGAGTAAATTCAGATAAACTAAGGTGGATTCAGAATCCTAGACTTATTCATCATTAGATTTTCCTTCTTCAAGCGATCGTTTATTCTGTTAGCTCTTTTATTAATTCTTTTGGTAATTAATTGCAACCCAAAGTTCGATTGTTCAAATAAAACTAGAATACATAAAAATCGGTAGTTAGTGATTCAGTCCTCGTGGGAACGATACTCACTCATCACTTTATTACTTTTCAACGATAACGTGCACTTGCGTTAACGAAAAATCCGCAACAAGTTTTTGGCGCCGTTGCCGGGGACTGAGTTTTACTAATATCGATTTCAGTATCTCTAGTCTTAGTTTGGACATTTTTTTTTTCTTATTTACTTATTTTCGTGTATTTTATTTTATTTTATTTGTTCTTCCTTTTAGGATCTTTCGCGTAGTGCATGAGAAAATTCGGTAACGAAGGCCTACTACCTTTGGATACCGAACTCGAGCGCACTCTTCGAAGAAACAAGAAGGAGAAACGACAGTTACCAGCGAAAGTCAACATGGCCGATAATACCGAGAATCACGGAGGTGATAATCATGTACAACAAGCTCAACCGGCATTAGCACTTCGAGATTATGCTATGCCGCAGATTAATGCAAACTTTTCGGGGATTCGGCGTCCCACTATCCAGGCGAACAATTTCGAAATCAAGCCTGTAATTATTCAGATGGTACAATCGAGCCAGTTCTGTGGTTTGCCGAACGATGACCCCAACGCACACATTGCGTCTTTTCTCGAGATTTGTGACACGTTCAAGAACAATGGTGTCACCGATGATGCTATCCGATTATGGCTTTTCCCTTTCTCTTTGAGGGACAAAGCCAAATTCTGGTTGAATTCTTTACCGCCAGGCTCGATCACGACATGGGCGGAATTAGCGCAAGCCTTCCTTGCTAAATTCTTCCCACCTTCAAAGACGGCGAGGTTACGGAACGAGATCACTACTTTTGGTCAATATGATATGGAGTCGCTCCACGAGGCGTGGGAGCGATACAAAGATTTGCTAAGGAGATGCCCGCATCATGGCCTTCCGGACTGGCTTCAGATTCAGACGTTCTATAATGGTTTGAGTGCTTCTACACGCACTCTCATGGATGCAGCAACCGGAGGAGCCTTAATGGGAAAAACTATGGCTGAAGCACATTCTTTGTTGGAAGCTATGGCCGCAAATGCATATCAATGGTCATCCGAAAGAGTAAATCCGAAGCGAGTTATGGAGATCTCAAATAATGATCCAATCTCTACATTGTCAGCCCAAGTAGCAGCACTAACGCAACAGCTTCAAGCATTTTCGCATGCTCCTTCCCCCGTTACCATTGAGTCTTGCAATTGGTGTAACGAATCTCACCCTAGCGCGGAGTGCCAAGTCGGAAACCCATTCGAGCAGCCCCCAATTGAACAAGCTCAGTTCGTAGGAAGCGAGGAAGGAAAATAATCCGTACTCAACACGTATAATCCGGGATGGCGTAATCATCCCAACTTCTCATGGAGAAAGCGGACAGAACTCGAACCGGCCTCGTTCGCTCAAAACCAACAGCAGCCTCCTCCCGCTCCAAAAGTTTATCTCGAGGAAGCAATTGCGAAATTGGCAGCAAATACGAGTCAATTCATGACCCGTACAGAAGCAACATTGCAAAATCATTCCGCTTCCATTCGCAACTTGGAAGTCCAACTGGGCCAGATTGCTAATGTGTTGACAACCCGCCCGGAGGGAGCATTGCCAAGTACGACCGAGACAAATCCTAGAGAAAGTCTAAATGCGATCAGTTTGAGAAGCGGGAAGGAGGTATGTGACCAGCCCGAGAGGAGTGAAAAGAGAAGTGAAATTGAGGAGAAGAAAAATTTAGCGACGGAGGAATCACAAGATTGGAGACCCTCGATAACGTTTCCGGATAATCCGAAGGCATATGTGCCATCCGTCCCGTTTCCGCAGAGATTACAACAGAAAAAGGCGGTCAAGCAATTCTCTAAGTTCCTCGACGTGTTCAAGAAGCTTCATATTAACATTCCATTTGCCGACGCGTTGGAGCAAATGCCGAGCTACGTTAAATTCATGAAGGAGATCTTGTCAAAGAAAAGAAAACTCGAGGAGTTTGAGACAGTCACCTTGACGGAGGAGTGCAGCGCGGTTCTTCAGAAAAAGCTTCCGCCAAAATTGAAGGATCCGGGAAGTTTCAACATACCGTGCACCATGGGGAATCTCTCCTTTAATAAGGCGTTGTGTGATCTCGGTGCTAGTGTTAACCTCACGCCTCTGTCTATTTTCAAAAAGCTGGGAATTGGAGAAACAAAGCCGACGACGGTCTCCTTGCAATTAGCGGATCGATCTATTAAGTATCCGAGGGGAGTGATTGAGGACGTGTTAGTAAAAGTGGATAAATTTATCTTCCCAGCGGATTTTATTGTTCTCGACATGGAGGAAGATCAAGATATCCCAATTATCTTGGGACGACCATTTTTAGCGACCGGCCGAACTCTTATAGACGTGGAAAAAGGGGAATTAACTCTGCGGGTTCAAGACGAGCATGTCACGTTCCAAGTGTTCAAATCCTTTTCATGTCAGGAGGTGTTGATAAGAGCTCACAAAGTGAAAGTGTGGAGGCCGTTGCGAAAGAAAGACAGAAAAAATCATCGGTCGAAAAACTCGATTGATTTGAGATGGTCCAACTTTTAAGAAAGATGTAGAGCGAGTCGCATTTCTCAAGCATGTGAACATGTCATCATCGCCATCGACCGACCCACAATCGGAAAAGTCTGCTGCTTTGTCATAAGTTCGTTCGTGAAAGAGGAAAATAAGCGGAAGTCAAACGGACGTCTAGTCATGAGAAAAGCGGGTGTTTGGAAAGTTGTTCTCGTCAAAACCTTTCCGCAACCAACATTGGGTGTCGAACCGAAAATCAAATCGTTAAGGACCGATGGTCAAAATTTTAAAACCCATATTAACGGTTCGATGAGCAGGCGGAGATCAAATGGAGTTTGCGAAAAGTGAACCGATTTTTAAATAGGTCCGATCAAGACTATAAACTTAGCGCTTCTCGGGAGGCAACCGAGTTCTTAGTTGTAGATTTTTGCTTTTCGGTATTTTCTTGCATTTTTGGATATTTTTGTTTCATCATTTTTGCTTTGATTTCTTTGTCCATCTCGTTCTTGACATGTTCTTCTAAAAAGTGCAATGCGGGGAAAAGTCCGAGGAGAAATTTATGCTTGAGCGGCACACACAAATCGAAAGGGAGAGCTAAACTTTACGTACTATGTGCCGCGGCACAACATTACTTGAGCCGCGGCACACTTGAGTCTTGAACCGCGCACGTTGTTCTGAGCCGGCGCACCCATAGCCAAAAACATGAGCCAGAATCATGCTATGGGCGCGGCACATATGTGCCGAGCCGCGGCACAATAATACCCACGAGCCGCGGCACCACGAAAGGCGAGCCGCGGCCCACGACAAAACAAACGGCGAGTAAAAGGGGATTACTATGTGCCGCGGCTCACTTAAGGCGTGCCGCGGCACACCTTGCGAATTGAATTGACTAGTTTATATGATCATTATTGACCACCACCCTGTACACTTCCTTTCCCTTCCCTTGCATGCGATCGGCCGACCTCCTTCCCCTTCATCTTCTAGCAATTTTTCTTGCACTCTTCACAATCCAAGCAAGGTATGTCTAAATTTGTAATCTCAATTGTTCTATGAATCGAAAGGTGAAGTTGTGTTATTCATTTGAGGATTAATTATGTTCTTTCTTTCTTTCAAAATTCCTATCAAATTGAGTTGATGACATGATGGTTTTTGATTGATTTTTAATGGTTATTTTTTATTATGACTGAGTTGAATATGTCGTTTGTCATGACGAATGATTCATGTTGTTGTTGTTGGGGATTTAATCGAGCTATTGTCATATTTATCTTCAATTGAACTCATGCCCTTTAAGTGTTTGATGAAATGTCTGAATGAAAAATTGTCTTTGTTAAGGCAATATTTTGAATCTATGTGCAACGTATTCGTTCTGGAATTACAGCAACCCCAACCCTTATGCCAAGTTTAAACGTTAAAGTTCAAATTTTATTTTTATCTCACGACTGTGCTATCTCGTTAAATTTGTGAATTACGGCTGGATATCCTTAGCCGAGTGATGACTATTTTCGTTATTGTTCGAGTAAGTAAACTCCAATGTTTAAATTTTTTTCAGGACTCGCTATGGCTAGGACTAAGAATCTCAGCAAAAGGGCCAGGACTCAGTCATCCCCCACTCGAGGGGAAACTTCTCGTAGTCGCGCCGAGTCGGAGGCACACCAATTTTCTGACCCGGAGATCCATAAAATCTTCAACGAGAAGATTCAACCTCGACCTCTGATCCCAGAGAGGGGATTCAACCCAGCCCCTCAGGATGGGGAGCTGCTGACCATGATAGACGAGATGGGGTGGGCCCGTTTTGCTGCACCTCCTGAGCCGGCGGTGATATCGATAGTGCAGGAGTTCTATGCCAGTGCTTTGTTGAAGCACATTCGGGCGGGGCAGATGTTGCAGCAGTCAGACACTCGGACTCAGGTTGAAGTCTGAGGTATTACAGTGGATTTTTTTGTAGCTGCTATTCGGAGGTTGTTTGGGCTGCCGGTGGCCGATGAGACGGCTTATGTGCGAGTTATGGATAACCTCACAAAGGAGGCTCTGCTCGAGACTCTTACGCAGCCCGACTCCGACTGGGAGCGGCGCGCACCGAGTTCTTCCACATTCTACTTTAAGAGCTCGCGCCTCAGTCGGCTCGGGCGTGCCTGGCTATATTTTATCTGTGCTCGTATAGACCCCACCTCTCAGATCCGCACTGTTTTTCTCTCCCGAGCCCGGACATTATATGCTATCACCTCCGGGCTGCGATTCGATGTGGCTCCTCTCTTGGTCCGATCTATCTTTCAGTGTATTCAGGGAGGGGCCAAGACGGGGTTGAAGCACCCCTCTCTTATCTGCGCTCTGTGCCGGCAGTCGGGGATGACGTGGTCGGATGACGAGCCTATGCTTGCTCCCCAGGCCCCGATCGACCACCGCATCATCTCACATTTTGACCAGGAGCGCCGGTGCACGCTCGGGGGCGAGGATTTTTACTTGATGAGGCCCACGAGGGGTCCCCCGAGCCCCTTCTGCTGACACAGGAGCAGGCAGATGCCAACCCGTCGCCCGACAGAGAGAGATTGCAGGCGATGTTCGACGGGCTGAGGGAGGATATGAGGAGAGAGAGAGAGAGGATATGAGGAGAGTGAGAGAGGAGATGAAGAGAGAGAGAGAGAGAGAGAGAGAGAGAGCCTTCTGGCTGAGATGAGAGAGGAGAGGCGGACGGAGAGGGAGAGCATCATTGCTGCCGTCAGGGATGAGATGCGAGAGCAGGCCCGTCGGGCCAACCGGTGTGAGGCGAGGCGTCTGGCAGCGAGGGACGCCTACCACCAGGAGCACCTTACCGCATGGACGACCCATATTTTGCACCCGGACGGGCCATTTATTACACCTGCTCGGCCAACCACACCACCCTCCTCGCCGGATGATGCCGGCACCAGCTCGTGAGAGGACTAGAGGGGAGTACTTGACCTTTCACTTTTATTGCATATTATATTGTGTCCATTGAGGTCAATGTATGTCCTAAGTTTGGGGGGGTCTATTTCTGTTGCTACATTTACTGCTGTACTTATTTCGTTTGCACTTTTTGTTATTTTTAGTTATCTTTTTGTCGATAGCCTTGCTTGTCATGATTTTTGGGCTATTCGTGAATTTTTCGTGCTTCTATTTGTGTAATAATGATGTTACGACACTGTGTTTCTCTCTGAAGAAACGGTCGAGTTGTAGTCAGTGATTTCTGTTTCTGCTAAGTCTTCATTTAGGTCCGAAATTTTTTTCATGATTGTAGAGGTCTTAGCGGATAAGAGAGGATACATACGTGTTTTAAAATCACCATCGATACGTTTGGTTACATTTTTCGGTTAGCTAGTCGTCCAGTTACATAAGTCGTGTTGGCACTTAGATTGAGTTTAGAGTCGGTCAGTTTTTCCCAAAAGTCGAGATATTTTTGTTCTATGATGGGAAGTCTAGTAACCGGGGGTATTCACGTGACCCGTTGTTTACTCTCGCGTAAAGCAGCGACCACGATTAGACTAGTGATGTAGAAATTTCACATGTGCCGATGAAAGGAGCCTAGTAACGGTACTCGCGTGACCCGTTGTTTACTCTTGCGTAAAGCAATGACCTTGATTCGGACATGCGGGAATAGCTTTGCGAGTTGTTTCTCCTTTGTGGAGGAAACTTAGTAACTAGAAGCATCCATGTACCCCATGAGTGTCTTTTACGTCAAACGGTTTCCCAATACATGAGAATGGAATTTTCACCCTAGGATTATCCCGATGAAACATCCGAGATCCGAACCTCGTGGTCAACTCGAATCAATTTCTTGAGCATATATATAATGGAATCTTGTCAGGGTTATTTTTGATGAAACTCGTGAAAATTTTGCCCTTAGGCGTGGAACAGGCGAATTAGCTTGTTTATTTTAACCTTTCATATTGGTCGATTAAATTCACGTTTGTTAATCTTTGAGTGGATTTTCTTCATGAGCAGTGATTAGGACTAAACTTGGTTACTTTGCGGAATCGGTGTTACGAGTGTAGCTCGCTATTACGATACTCGTATTATTCGAGAGAATTTCGGGGTAGTATTGATTAGGTTGAGTACTATGAGTTGCACGATTATTTATGATATTCTTTTGTTGAAATTAATTCTTTTTGCTTGAGGACAAGCAAAGGCTCAAGTTTGGGGGTATTTGTTAGGCATATTTTTATACGCTTATTTATCATTATTTTATATTATTTTGGCGAGTAAATTTGCATAAATGAAATTTTAATGCCTTATTCTTGTATGTTTGACAGGAGATTGGAGTCCAGAAGCTAAAATGAGGCGAAACGGGTGAAAACGGCGAATTTTGGCCGTGGGCCGCGGCACAAGGCAAGTAGGCCGTGGCACACGCAGGACAGCGGGCACGAGTAGGCAGACTGAGCCGCAGCGCAGACCTGATGAGCGCGGCCCGGAAGAAACACCAGCGCCGTGTTTTAATTTGCACGCTATGTGCCGCGGCACTGATTATGTGAGCCGCAGCACATAGGGCGGTTTTGGCGTGCTCCGCGCGGGTTTGGGCCGTTTTGAAGCCAGTTCTCGACCTAATCACACGGACGCGATTTGGAGGCTTCTGGGAGCTATAAATAAGGGTTGAAGGCCACAATAAAAGAGTTCTGATTTTTGGAGAGCTTGGGGAAGATCGATAAATCTTGGAGGAGGAAGCGAAGACATCAAGAGCAGAGGCGGAAGCCAGAAGAACGGAGTAATCCGAGCTCTTCATCTGCGTTTGATTTTCATGCCTTCATTCATTGTTTCTGTATTTTCATTATTTAGCATGTCAGGCTAAAGCCCTTGTTCTAGGATTTTGATGAAACCTAAGTTTTGACGGATTTGCTATTGATTATCTATTTAATTCCCTTCTCTATTGAGTTTTTCCAATCAATTTTAATGCTTTCAATTGTCTGGCCAATAATTGAATTGTTTAAATTACCTTACTCGAATCGGGAAAGGAGAGTTGGTGAGGAACTATTGGTGAGGACCGTTTTATCTTGTGAGATAGGAATATACTCATAGGAACTACGTGGCCTTTTGAGGATTTTGTGCTTTTTGCCTATTGACGAATTAATTCGCCTAGGGATAGAGTGCATTATTCGCCTTTAGAAAAGTCTATTGACCTCGGGAGAGGCGGTAGAGTATATTAGCAATCTTCGCCTTCAATAAATTGGGGAAATCATTAACTTCAGATAATCGAGAGTAAATTCAGATAAACTAAGGTGGATTCAGAATCCTAGGCTTATTCATCATTAGATTGTCCTTCTTCAAGCGATCGTTTATTCTGTTAGCTCTTTTATTAATTCTTTTGATAATTAATTACAACCCAAAGTTCGATTGTTCAAATAAAACTAGAATACATAAAAATCGGTAGTTAGTGATTCAATCCTCATGGGAACGATACTCAGTCATCACTTTATTACTTGTCAACGATAACGTGCACGTGCGTTAACGAAAAATCCGCAACAGTATCGGTAGTTTGTCTCACATAAACTTTGCATACGGGACGTTACTCCATGAGACTAATTAGGTATAAGACCACATGTGTATTCGATATGTGTTTGTGGCTTGTGCACTATCGTATTTCACCACGGACATAACATGATAACCATCTTTTCGAGCATGTTTGGTCGTTCATACACCATATGTGATTGGGTGTGTTTGATAGTTGTGATTATCGTTGTACATACTCCTGTTGTATTGTGTATATTCAATATTTTGAGATTTGTTATCTTTCATATCTGACCGTATGGTGTTTGGAGAAATATGTGTTTGTATCGTATTTTTGACCAAGGCAGGGCAAAGATAGAATGAACACGGTAACGGCAAAGAGTCTCAAGGATACTAGTCTGGGACCCCAAGTCGTCTTGTTGTATTTTTATTTCGAAACTCTTTGTATTGTATGATTTATATCGGTTTGGTCCATCCTCATGGATCATACTTGTGTTTTGGATGATCTTGTTGTTTGATTGGCATAGTTGGCCAAGTATTGTTTAAACTCCTTATCGGGGTATTTGGTAATATAATATGGTTAGGAATCATGGTTATATTATGTAATAATTATTGTTTTTGTGGTTCGCTTGGTGGATCCTAGTTGTGGTCACCTTTTTGGGGTGGTTACAGAGTATTTCCTAAACCAAACATATTTTTTAAGGTAAAAAGTGAAGTGTGTCTACAATCTTTAATTGTTCTTGTTTTCCTTTTTGTACTTCACCACAAGGTGGACCTCCTTCTAGCGCAATTTGATGATCTCTATGTTGGTCAATAAATCCACAAAAACAAATATGAAAAGCACACATAACCACGAATTTATACACGGGGGAGTGTGAATGTGCAGTGGAAAGATGAAATTGACTCTGCAAATCGAATGCATATTTAAAGTGGGTGATACGAATTTTAGATCGGTACTTAGCTTTGTAGCATTCTGAATAATTTTTTCTGAACATATTTTTTACCCGAGCTACGCATATTTATAACCATCCTGCTCGAAAATGTATCACACTGATGAGGACAAGATTAATGAGTTAGCTGACGCGTATATGGAGCAAGTGGAGCATAAGAAACGCAAAAGGAAGATGTAGGTGATGTCATGATGATGTCATCACTAGTATGAATGGAGAATTGATGACATCATCATTCAAAAATCCCGAATGTTAGGAATACTTGTTAGATTTTGATGATGTCATTAATATAAAATCAAATGTTTATTACTTGGCAAAATGTAAGGAAGAACCAAATGAGTATCTTCCATAGGCCAAAAAATGTTAAGTATAAAACTTGGCAAAATGTAAGGAAGAACCAAATGAGTATCGTCCATAGGCCAAAAAATGTTAAGTATAAAACTTGGCAAAATGTAAAGAAGAACCAAATGAGTATCTTCTGTAGGCCAAAAATTAGTTAGGCTGAAAAACGGCTAAGTACTAAAGTACAGCCTAGTCCATCAGAGAAGTACAGCCGACTCCAGTCAGAGTAGCTCTGGTCAACAAAATTTATCAGAGAAGTTTGACCAGGTGCAATGAGGTACCTCGGGAAGTCACGACTGCACAAGTCACAAACAGTGAACAGCCGAGAGGACCTATCTGCAGAGATGTTAGCTGCATATCAGCCTACTCGACTACAGCCTAGTACTCCAAGTCCACGTCAGCATGCGTTGAAAAGTCAAGTATTACGGAAAGCTCACATGCAACGTGAAGAGACAATTTGGAGTGATTCCCGCAAGAGATATGATTTAAATAAATCATCCTGACCCACCTTGAAGACTTTAATCCTTTTATATTCAAAAGATTCGGCGCTCACATGCAGAAGTCTTCACAACGGTCGGAAGATAAAATTAAATAATGGGAATCCAGCCTTGCAACGTTCAGAAAGATTAAACAATGAAGTCTCCCTCCAACGGACGGATTTGTTCAAATTTGCAACGGCTACAAGGAATAAGCTCAGAGATCGTGATCTATATATATCCGAAGATTTGAAACTGAGCAACTACCGGTGCGAACATACATTCTAGCGATCAAAGCAATCAAGCAATCTCAAGCAATCAAATAGCATCGTGAAAAGAGCAGATCTAAAAGTTCATACTTAAGGAAGCTCTTAAGTTGGAGAAGACAAACACTCTTGTCTATAATCTTGAGTACGGGGTACTTCACTGGTTGAAGTAAGAGACTGTAAAGGCATCCAAGGATCGAGGATCAAGAGGTGCAAGGCAGTCAAGTGTGTGAACAACGGCACGGATTTCCACTAGTTGGAAGCTGTTGTAGTGTGGTTTGAATCACTGTAATATTTATCACTGGTTGAAAATTATAGTGAATTCATCTCCAACTGGTTTGGAGAAAAGTGGATTAGTAGAGGATTACCCCACCTCTGAGACCACTATAATTGCCTGTGTTATTTACTGTTTTACTGCATCATACTTTAACTGCTGCATACATTGTTAAGTGTTTCATTAAGTTAATTTATATTCGTCATCAGCTGACTTCCGCACATATCCTAGAACAAACGACTCCAAGTCATTTGTTTGACTATCAGCTGAAGAAACTCACTCTTCGTGAAAAAGAGGTCAAGAGTTTCAACAAGTCTATTCACCCCCCCCTCTAGACTTGTTCCTGGACGACTTGTGACCTACAAGTGGTATCGGAGAGGTTGGTTCATTTTTCACGAACCAGATCTATATTAGATATATATATCTTAACTCTCACTCTATAATGGAACACATGCACTCTAGACTCCATGTCTTTTCAGTTGTGAGTATGATCTGGAAGATAAGAATGCAGCACATTTATCTTCAATTCATGACGACATGTGGTGCATCATTGAAGATGGTCCATTCATTTTGAGAAGGACAACACGGTAGGAGATCGCGGTGGGAGGCGAAAAGATTCCTAAGAAGAGAACGGGTGACCCCGAAGAGAGAAAGCTGGCCAATCTTGACAACCGGGCCAGAGATGTGTTATATCAAACTCTTGACAATCCACCATGGTCAAGATCAAAAACTGTAAGAATGCCAAAGAAATTTGGGACACATTAGCTCTAATGTGTGAAGGAACGGAGCTGATCAAGGAAAACAAGTTGTCAATTGCTATTCAAAAATTTGACAACTTTAAAATGAAGAATGGTGAATCTATAGATCAAGTGGACACAAGGTTCACTGAGATTATCAATGAGATCAACTCCCTGGGCAAAACCTATGGCAACAGAGAAATGGCACTAAAGGTCCTCAGATCTCTCAACCCCGAATGGAGCATGAAGGCCGTAGCCATGAGAGTCCAAGGACCTGAATAAAATAAAGATTCAGGAGCTGTTTTCTGATCTGAAGGCTTACGAGTTCGAACTTCCAAGTTCATCCTCAACTGAGCCTGCAGAGAAGGGAATCGCATTTGCAGCCGAGTCCCCTGCCAAGAGCCTATCTGATGTGAAACCTCCAAATCCATTAGATTTTGAGGAAGAAATGGCTTTCATAATGCAAAGGTTCAGCAATTTCAGAAAGAACTACTCCAAGTATAAGAAAAACTACAAGGAGAATCCAAGAAGGAACCGGAAAATGGAAGCTGGAAAGTTGAATGCTACAACTGTCACAAAATAGGACACATCCAAATGGATTGTCCCGAGCTCAAGAAGGACGAAACCAAGAAGGAGGTGGGCAGAAAGAAAGACAGAAGAAAAGCTCTCATTGGAGAAGACCGGGAGCATGTCGAATCAAGCGGCGGTTTCTTTTCTGATGAAGACGAGGAGTATGATTGCCTGATGGCAAACCTAGCTGATGAAGAGGTAACTTCTAAACCCACCGGTTCAAATAATAGCTCAGCCATGTCACAAGATATAGATCTACATGAATCGGTAAATCAGTTATTCAAAGATTTTGAAACACTCAAATCTGCACACCAAGTCAGATCGAGAGAAGACTCAATTGCAAGATGAGAATAGCGGTGAAAAATGATTTTGAAAAACTCACCTAGATTTAAATAAGGTTGAGACAACTACGGTGACTTTAAAAACCAGGCAAGTGTCAATACAGCTGAGATAGATCGGCTAAACATTTTACTTAAAGAAAAATCAGCTGCACTTGCTCATGCCAAAGCTGAGTTTACTAAGCTGGCACAGATAAATAAAACTCAGGCGCAGGAAATTACCTCCCTGAAGGCATCTTCAACTCTGGGCGAATTGTGTACTTATAAAAGGTCACTATATACCAAATCAGGCCTTGGATATGATTCTCACACTCCCTCTAGTTCAAACCAAGTTTATCAAGGGAGAAACAATGGTCTCATTGAGCACATGTATAAACCGATTTTCAAAACAGCAACAACCAAGTCAAACGTCTAGGCGATCGAGTTACACTGCATGACCACCTAGACAGCGACTAGGCAGCGTGCCTGCAAAAGCAAGAAATTTGCACAACATGCCCACTATTACCAACAACTCCCCAAAAATAGATTTCATAATGGGAGGGGCAGATGGAAACCTCAAGGTTATCCTAATTATCAAAATGAACAAGTGTGGAGACCACAAAGGTTTAATAAATGGTCTCAGCCTAGATTTAGAAATGGCCCACACTATCAAAATTTTGAGGAATATCCGGTATACAATCCAATCAGAAGATTTAGACCTCGACCACAGACACATTATAAGGGTTATAATAATAATAATGAATTCTATAATCCAAGGAGAAAGCAATTCTCCAGGAAACCAACTAACCCTAAAGGACCCACACAAATTTGGGTACCTAAATCTCTGCTTATTTAATTGCAGAAAAGGTGGAAGGACTACAACCACATCTCCTCAAGCTCAAATTTTGGAGGTGAAGAATGGTTTGTAGACTCTGGATGCTCGAGGCATATAACCGGGAACAAGAAGATGCTGACCAAATACATCAAAGAAAGAGGTCCCGATGTAACCTTTGGAGATAGCTCTAGAGGACAGACAAAAGGCTTTGGAGAGGCTGCCGAGGAAACATTGTCATATCCAAAGTCCATTATGTCAAAGGGCTCAAGTACAACCTCCCGAGCATAAGCCGATTACGTGACGAGAAGAATCTAGTAGTCTTCACCATCTTGAAGTGTATGGTGATAGACATCTTATCTGGAGAAATAAAGCTACAAGGATTCGTAAGAAGAGATGTCTACATGATTGATTGGAACACAGGAACACCTAACTCCTGTTTTCTATCCAAGACTGTAGCTGAGAATGGATGGCTGTGGCACAAAAGACTATGTCACCTAAACTTCAAAGCCATCAACAAGATTAGCTCTCAGAAGCTGGTCAGAGGACTTCCAAGTGAAGCATTCAAGAAGGAAGCACTCTGTGATGCATGTCAGAAGGAAGCAGGCACCAAGGCATCGTTCAAGCCCGATGTGACTACAACGCTCACAACAAGGATCTTAGATCTACTCCACATGGATCTATTTGGTCCTATCAAGCCAAGGACTTTGAGCGGCCGAAAACATGCTCTTGTAATAGTAGATGATTATTCAAGGTACACTTGGATCATTTTTCTATACAAGAAAAGTGAAACCCTGACCAAGTTACCTGAGCTGCTGAGAAGGATCCAGAATGAGAAATCCCTCTCCATAATCAAGATCAGATCAGATAGAGGAGGAGAGTTTCTCAACAAGGCGATAACTGATTACAGCGATCAGAATGGGATCCAGCATGAGCTCTCTGCAGCCCCCTTGACAGAATGGTGTTGCTGAAAGAAGGAACAGAACCCTGAAGGAAGCAGCAAGGTCCATGATTGCAGAAGCGGACCTACCCAAAAGGTTCTGGGCTGAAGCTGTTAACACAGCCTGCCACACCCAGAACAGGAGTATGATAGTAGGGAGACATGGCAAAACTCCCTATGAGGTTTGGAATAATAGAACTCCTACTGTTGCTTACTTTCATGTTTTTGGTTGTAAGTGTTTCATCCACAACAACGGTAAAACACAACTAAATGCCTTTGATGCTAAAACTGATGACGGACTCTTTATGGGATATTCCCAAAGAAGCAAGGCATATAGAGTTTTTAATAAAAGAACCTTAGTTGTGGAGGAAACACCCCATGTTGTTTTTGATGAATCTACTGTTGAGTACAGGAAACAACTTGAGCTAATTGAGAACAAGCTCAAGTCAGCAACCCTTGAAGAAGTCATCATACATGACACTGGAATGGTGGACTCACCTGCAGACCAGCCTGATGACCCAACTGCAGCTGATGAAGACCCAACTGCAGATCAGACAGGATCACCAAACCTATCTGATCCGATTCTTTGCGGAAGAAGACCCGGCCGGAGGCGACAAAGACTCATCTGCAGACGTAACCAAGCTGCAGATGACAAGGCGTAGCCGATCGATTGCAGCGAGAACCCAGCTGATGCAGATAATCACCAGAGCAATCCAACAGGGGGAACAAACCCAGAAGAGGACGATATCCCCAAATGGCTCAAGGATCACCCAATTCAGCAAATTATCGGAAAGTTGACTGATGGAGTCAAGACGAGACAGTCAACTCTACCAGCAGGAATGGCGATGTTCTCATGTTTCATGTCGTAAATTGAACCCAAGACTACAGAACAAGCCTTGGAAGATTATTCATGGATTAATGCCATGCAAGAGGAATTGGAGCAGATGGAGAGAAACAAAGTTTGGGAACTAAAAGACAGACCTAATCACAAGAAAGTTATTGGCACCAAATGGGTGTATAAAAACAAGAGTGATGAAGACGGAGCTGTTGTTAGGAATAAAGCCAGGCTCGTAGCAAAGGGATATGCACAGTGTAAGGGAATAGATTTTGATGAAACTTATGCACCTGTTGCAAGATTAGAAGCCATCAGACTATTCCTCGCATATGCTGCATTCAAGGACTTTGAAGTTTACCAGATGGATGTAAAAAGTGCTTTTCTGAACGGAATCCTAGAAGAAGAAGTCTATGTAGAGCAACCTCCAGGTTTTGTCAAAGGAGACAAAGTCTATAAGCTGTTGAAGGCTCTGTATGGACTCAAGCAAGCACCGAGAGCATGGTATGAAACACTGTCTGTATTTCTTGAGAAAAATGGTTTTTGCAAAGGCAAAGTGGACAAGACCTTATTCAGAGTGGAGCACGGAGGCCACATATTAATAGTCCAGATTTATGTGGATGACATCATATTCGGGTCAACCAATCCAGAGCTATGCGAGAAATTCTCCAACCTCATGCAAGGAGAATTTGAGATGAGTATGATGGGAAAGCTTAACTTCTTTCTCGGATTACAAGTTAAGCAGATGGAAAAAGGAATTTTCATCAACCAAGCAAAGTATACCGTAGATCTTATCAAGAGATATGGAATGGAATCAGCCAAACCCGCAAGAATTCCAATGAGCACAAGTACTCACCTGGATGCAGACGAGGCAGGCATATCAGTGGACTCAACCCACTACAGAGGACTCATCGGATCTCTTCTGTACCTCACTGCAAGCAGGCCAGACATATCATATGCAGTTGGAGTTTGCGCAAGATTCCAGTCCAAGCCGAAGCAATCACACCTAGATGCAGCCAAGAGAATAATTAAGTACCTAAAGTCTACAATTAATGTTGGACTATGGTATCCCAAGGATGACAACTTCGAGCTATCAGGATACTCAGATGCGGATTTCGCAGGATGCAAAATCAACAGGAAGAGCACTAGTGGAACGTGTCAATTCCTAGGAACCAGACTGATATCCTGGTTTAGCAAGAAGCAGGTATGAACTCTATCTCCACTACAGAGTCAGAATACCTAGTCAGTGTAGTCAAGTTGTGCAGATTCTATGGATCAGACAACAGTTAAGGGACTATAATATAATTGCCAACGAAGTTCCTATTTGGTGTGACAACAATAGTGCTATTGCAATAACCAACAATCCAGGTTTGCATTCAAGGACGAAGCACATTGACGTTAAGCATCATTTCATTAGAGACCATGTGCTTAACAAAAGGGTTAGAGTTGAAAGAGTCAGCACAGACTACCAAATAGCTGACATCTTCACTAAACCCTTGCCAGAAGAAAGGTTCCTAGAGCTGAGCAGAGACCTTGGATTACTAGATTGGGAATCTAGTTCTGAAGCAAGTTAAAGGAAGGACGGACCCTCGTAATCACCTAGCCGATGCAGCGAAAAGACGAAGGCCGACGAAGCAACTAAGCTGTTTCGTAATACCAAAGTAGAAGGCAACTCACCACTCACATTGCGAGTGGTCAACAAATAACAACCGACTACCTAAGTTTTCTAAACTGACCTCTATTTTTTTTAATTAATATCTGCCACATTTATAATATTATTTTGACTAACGTAATGGCATTTAAATATACATTTTTATAAGCCAAGTGGCAATTTTAATACACGCGTCAAACGCCTATTTAATTAACCTTTACGATGGCCAATCAGAACCAAACGTCGAATTTTAAATTGAGCCACCGATTCAAATTTGAAATTCAAAAAGAATATCAAAAGGCGTACCACCGTTCAAATATATCATAAACTAATACAAACGTCTTTTCATCTTCTTTATAAGGAAAGAAGACCTTTCACTTTACTCTTTACGCTTACAGAAACCCTAGAATTTACAGAGCAAAAATATACACTAAAAAAATCCTCTATCTGCAGAAATGGCATCTTTCGAAGGAGTGAATCTGAAGGCGATGAAGGACTAGGTCATTTTCTCCATGGTTGTCGACTTTGAAGGTTTACTCGAAGCAAATTTGGAAGACTTCGACATGCTCAATTTGATCCGGGCAATGAAGCTGAATGGGATCTACCCATTTCTCGACATCAACCCGCAACATCTGTTCAAAGAAGATGTTGTTGAGTTCTATCGCAATGCTTATCTGATTCAACACGGGATTCAGAGCAAAGTCGGCGGAGTACCAGTCACCATAGATCGAGAGAAGATTCGTTCTGTATTCGGGATAAAGCATGGTGGTTTGGCGGTCGAAGCTCTTAAACAATCAGCCGCCGAAACCTGGAAAACGATTAAAGTCGAAAATATCCCAGAGAAATTGAAGTTTACAGCCAAGAGGAATGAATTAAAAAGGATCTACCGTGTTGCTTTGGACATCACCAACAAGATAGTCATGGGGATGGCGGGCAGCTATGACCAACTGTCATCATCAAAATTTATGGTATTGGGTGCGTTGATTCAGGAAGAGGAAGTCGATTGGGCGGACTATATTTTCAGGCAACTTGTGCGCGAGGTGAACAAGGTCGAGTGGCTTGACGATGAGAATAAGTTCAAAACTAAGTTGGCGTTCGGAACGCATCTTAGTTGGTTTTTGGAGAAGACCGGAGTGGCTAAGGGAAACATTGACCCTTTCCACCCAAATAAGAGGCTAGGTCACATGGACCATGACAAGAAGAAAGTTGGAGGCACTGGGAAAGCAGCCCAGTTGTTGAAGGATCTGCCGGACTCAAGGTCATATCCAAGATACGATTTATCAGAGGAGTCGGACAGACCTGCAGCTGAGATCGTAACTGCAGTCGAGTCCGACAAAGAGTCCGACGATACACCAATTGCTATCAGATTCAAGAGACGGGGTCCAGCCCCAGAAGGACCCTCTAACCTGCAGTCATCACCGGAACCCTCTCCTAAGAGGCCTAGGAAGCTGCGATTCGGCGAGAGAAGCGATCGAGCACCATACCGGCCCATCGATTCGATCACGGTTCATCCTTAAGACACACTGCACGGACACCACTGAAACTCGGATTGTACCTGTTATCACCCCCCCAGTCTACATATCCGAAGAAGAGGAAGCAGGTCTAGTAATCTCTATTCCTGAAGCAGACTATACTTTTAACCTGTTAGAAAATAATACCTTCAATCTTTCTATTGAACAACTCCAGCTTGGTAAACCACAAGCAGAAAAACACTCTTTTGTACATATTTTTAAAGAGTGGAAATCTTTCAAAACCATGCCTTTTACAAATCTTCAAACTTTCATTGCAACTAGTGGTTGGGAATATCCCAAGCCACTGAGGAGGTTCTGATTGAATTTTGCAAAGAATCAGATTTGGCTTTAATCCTCCAGGATAAATGGTTCATGTCACATTTTAAAACAAACATGGACCACTTTATCCATTCTATCATGCTCAGCATTTTTGATGGCGTTTTTGGAGAAGAGGAGGAGGAGGAAGTTGAAAAGGAGATAAGGATTGAAGAAGTAGATGGAAATAATGAAATTATTGATTTGGTAGCTGAAGAAGATGAAGAAGAGAGAAAATCAGAAGAAAATATACCAGTTGAAAAACAGCCAGAGGAGATTGAGAAGACAGAAGAAGTGGCTGATGAAGGAGATGAAGAAGAAGGAGAAGAAGTCGATCAAGAAAAAGATGAAGAAGAAAAGGAGGATGAGGATGATGAAGGAGAAAAGAAAGAGAAGGATGATGATCAGAATGATGATAATGATGATGATGATGATAATGATGATGGAGGAGAAGCAGGAGCAGAAGGAGCAGAGAAGGAAAATGAAAAAGAAAAAGATGAAGAAGAAGAAAAAGAAAACTCTGGAGAAAAGGAGGAAGAAGGGAAACAGAAAGAGAGAGAAGAAGACAAGGAGCCAGAACAAGAGACGGAGCCAGAGCCTACTCACGAAGCTGCAGATAGGATTGTGGTACCTGCCAGGTACACCAGCCTAGACGCAGAGCTGGCTGAAGACTCCAGGTCAGGGACCCCGGAGAAAACCCACTCTGACCTACCAGCTGCAGACCGGAGCCTGCGGCCTAGTGGTTCCCTTGCGGAAGGATCGAGAGCACTCTCCATCGGCTCGATTATCCCCTACCATGACCGAGCCGATCAAGCAAATCGTCAGAGACACTATTGGAGAGCTGCTATCAACTCAGTCACTCCCGACCTTCATCAATAAATGCCAAGATAGACACCCTTCTACTGAGAGAGATCCTCACCTCCTCCCCTACCAACAACGAGAATGCCATTTGGCATGTCGATTGGATGAGCAGGATGGAACGAGAATTAACTACCCCGGTTGATCTTTGGCAAAAGGGGAAGAAAGGATTCGGGGAAGAAAGAGAAATCAGAAGCAAGAAAAAGCAGGATGTCCCTCAGATTGAAGGACCCTCCAGTCTAAAGAGAAAGGAAGCTGTAGATCGAGATGATCAGGCTGACCAGCCTGAAGGAAAAAGAAGAAGGACTAGAGGCGGCTTTGAACCCACTCTTGAATGGGAAGGGAAGGAGCTATGGTTTGTTGAGGATTTCGTTCCATTTGAAGCTCTTGAGATGTGGGGAGCTGCTAGGAAGAGGTTCATCAGAGACTATTACATCTGGGAACTACTCCATGATGACAAACTCTCCCCACAAGAAATTTTCATAAACTTCATGGAAGAAATCCATCCGAAGCTTTGGGCTGTTCTAAAGAAGCACGCTAAAGAACAAAATGCTTATCCCATGATCCCTCCATTCCGAGCAGAGGAAGCACCAATCTGTATGGACGGTGAACTTGATGAGTTAGCACTTCAAAGGGAAACCAAGCTATTGTGTCTTGAGAACAGATTCAGATCCCAGCAAGAACAAGACTTCGCAGCACTTGTTGTGAAGAGAAAATATGGTCTTGCTCCAGTCAAGATAAGACCTATTGGAGCTAAACCATTCAAGCACACTTAGCGGCTATTCGAAGAGGCAGAGGAAGAGGCAGATGACTTTTAGTTATTTCTCTTACTTGTAATTTTATTTTCTGTACTTAGAACATTCTTGTAAAATTTCAATAATAAGTCAGAAAATTTTATAAACAGTCTGTTGAATGACAATTTCCAGTTGTCTCAATATTAGACTGATTTTAGTTTGTGTCTCGCACTTAAGTGCAGACTTGGTCATTTGATTTCTTACTTAAAGTTTTGCCATCATCAAAATAGGGGGAATTTGTTAGGAATACTTGTTAGATTTTGATGATGTCATTAATATAAAATCAAATGTTTATTACTTGGCAAAATGTAAGGAAGAACCAAATGAGTATCTTCCATAGGCCAAAAAATGTTAAGTATAAAACTTGGCAAAATGTAAGGAAGAACCAAATGAGTATCTTCCATAGGCCAAAAAATGTTAAGTATAAAACTTGGCAAAATGTAAAGAAGAACCAAATGAGTATCTTCTGTAGGCCAAAAATTAGTTAGGCTGAAAAACGGCTAAGTACTAAAGTACAGCCTAGTCCATCAGAGAAATGTAGGACTCGATCGGAGTAGCTCGTCAACAAAATTTATCGGAGAAGTTTGACTGATGCAGTAGAGGTACCTCGGGAAGTCACGACTGGACAAGTCACAAGCAAGGTGAGCAGTAGAGGACCTATCTGCAGAGATGTTAGTTGCATATCAGCCTACTCGACTACAGCCTAGTACTCCAAGTCCACGTCATCATGCGTTGAAAAGTCAAGTATTACGGAAAGCTCACATGCAACGTGAAGAGACAATTTGGAGTGATTCCCGCAAGAGATATGATTTAAATAAATCATCCTGACCCACATTGAAGACTTTAATCCTTTTATATTCAAAAGATTCGGCGCTCACATGCAGAAGTCTTCACAACGGTCGGAAGATAAAATTAAATAATGGGAATCCAGCCTTGCAACGTTCAGAAAGATTAAACAGTGAAGTCTCCCTCCAACGGACGGATTTGTTCAATTTGCAACGGCTACAAGGAAGAAGCTCAGAGATCGTGATCTATATATATATATATCCGAAGATTTGAAACTGAGCAACTACCGGTGCGAACATACATTCTAGCGATCAAAGCAATCAAGCAATCTCAAGCAATCAAATAGCATCGTGGAAAGAGCAGATCTAAAAGTTCATACTTAAGGAAGCTCTTAAGTTGGAGAAGACAAACACTCTTGTCTATAATCTTGAGTACGGGGTACTTCACTGGTTGAAGTAAGAGACTGTAAAGGCATCCAAGGATCGAGGATCAAGAGGTGCAAGGCAGTCAAGTGTGTGTACAACGGCACGGATTTCCACTGGTTGGAAGCTGTTGTAGTGTGGTTTGAATCACTGTAATATTTATCACTCGTTGAAAATTATAGTGAATTCATCTCCAACTGGTTTGGAGAAAAGTGGATTAGTAGAGGATTACCCCACCTCTGAGACCACTATAATTGCCTGTGTTATTCTTGTTTCTTGCATCATACTTTAACTGCTGCATACATTGTTAAGTGTTTCATTAAGTTAATTTATATTCGTCATCAGCTGACTTCCGCACATATCCTAGAACAAACGACTCCAAGTCATTTGTTTGACTATCAGCTGAAGAAACTCACTCTTCGTGAAAAAGAGGTCAAGAGTTTCAACAAGTCTATTCACCCCCCCCCCCCTCTAGACTTGTTCCTGGACGACTTGTGACCTACACCGAATTGATTTTCTGACTCGAAATTGGACGAAATTCGCATGGTTGATGTAAAACGGGCAAACGATCGAGATTTCTCGCTTTGCTAGAATGTCTTGGAAATTTAGCCATTCGGGGTCGTTTAGGGGGTTAGAATGGCGTTTTTTTTCTATTTTACATCCTTTATTTTATAATTTTAATATTTTTATCCATTAAGGAATGCTAGGATTTGTTTCCTTTTCATTTTAGAATTCCATAATCTTCTTATATAAATAGATTAGGGTTATTATTTTCCAGTTGATCATTAATCAAAAACAATTTTTTTTGCTGTTTCAAAATCCGAATTAGGGTTTGTTTACGTTTATGTTCTGCGTCACACACTATAGTCTGTTGCTCTATAAGTAGGCAAGTCGGTGACATTGATTAGACCTTTGTCTTGTTGATGTCACGAGAGCCGACGTCGATGACATGGACAAAAATTTTGTCGCCTTGTTTGGACACGTAGCTTCTTGCCGGTGTTGTTATGCCAGATCGAAACGGCTCTTTAATCGAGGTCGTTGACTCTTAGAATTGTCTGCGGAAGGACCGTTAGATCGCTCCATTCGTCCTAGAAGGGCCACGTCGGAGAAGTTGGTGTGACCAGGTCTCTAGATCGGATATCATCCTGATCATCAGTCCACATGTAGGTCACTTGGATGATGTGGTGATTATACTGGGCCAAATTAGATCGGACACCAACCGAATATAAACTAAATTAAATCGAATTAGATGTGAAGTCTATCGAACCATTAATATTATGGGCGAAAATAACTGCCAAGTATTGTGCAAAACTAACTATAGACTTTAAAAAGTTGTTGAGATGAAGACTTTGAAAAATACTAAAAACTAACCCCCATTGTTTCTGGTCCTCATCTTAACCGTTTTCTGTAACGTCCTTTAGCCATTTTCTTAGCACAAACCCTTTACCTTATTACTAACCATAATTATATACTATTCACTTCCTTTCATAAGACTGTCCTTACTCTTGATGGGCATGAATTTTATTAAAAGTTAGGTAATAATAGTTTTGAGTAGAGAAATGGTTCCACTTTTTATTATAGCAGTAATTGTTAATTATTGTTGATTAATTAAAAAATAAATGATGTGAGATATCTTTGATATTGTTGTAAATAAGTTGAAAAGGTAAAAAAAAGTATAAATGTTATTTTCTAAAAATAGAATGAGCATGTTCTTGTAAGATATATGAAAACGACAAATTACGCACATTTTTTATTATTTCCTTAATTAATTATATAAATATTCATTTCCTTTATTTCTTTATTTTAAAAACAAAATATATATAAA